>JAZHYW010005119.1:0-389793 GCA_037355805.1 Ixodes ricinus | reverse complement strand
CTTTAATTGATTACGTATTGCTAGAGGCATTCGCAAATATAGGTTCTTCTATCTGCGTGCTTATTTTACAAGGTTCGATCATGTTTAAATCCTGAAGTGAATCAAAACTAAAGAAAGTTTCAACTCTTTTTTTCTTGTTTTTCGTATAGTAAGAATGGATTCCAACACCCAGTAATATTTTAAAGTCTTTAGAGTTGCTTGCACTTTTTGTTTTTAATGTTGTTAAATGACTGCGATTCATGCATGTTTTACTGCGTTAGGATATCATAAAAGTTTCTATACCCTCGCAGAGTTTCTTTATGTTTCTCTATTTGCGAACCGCATACATATATTTTCCACGTTGAATGAGTAGTAACAGCTGAATTTGTTGAACACCTTCTCGGTTTCTCTCCAGATAATATATGTTTTGTGTGCAGGCTATATGACACAATACATTGTACCTTTAACGATGAAATCCATATAAATCATAAGGAACAAAAGAATCTGTTATACAGTATATATCACCATTCTCGGTAAAATAAATCGCTCCGCCCCGTATTCGAGTTAACTTCGCCTCATTATTGAGAAAAAAGAAAGCACGGGACAAAGAAGCCGCCAGTATGTTGCAATTTCTGAAAACGACGAACTGCAAGAAAACGTTCCGACACAGTCCATACTCGGCGCGCAGAGTGAAAAATTGTACGTGAACCCTTTCCTGCGGCAGGAGTTCTCCCCAACATTTTCTTCTTCGTCTTTTTTTTTTTTTTTTTTTGCGCTCTAGAGGATAAGCTACAGCGCCGGACTCGTCTAGAATGTAAACAGTCCGAAACGCCGATCGATCACCGTGCCGATGCCGTGTATGTGCCCAGGCACGGTCTAGAGCGCACGCTTTCGGCAGCGCGGCGTCAGTCGGCGGCACTCCTCTTCCTTCCCCAATATGAAACGTGCAGACAAATGACCAGTCCTATATCACTGTTTGCGTTGGTCGCACAAGGCTGCTGGCCAAGCGGAATAACGCGGAGGGGCGGCGGTGAGCGGGAGGGAGCAGTGCTACTTGGCGCGGGGAGAAAAGGGGAGAGCAAAAAGGACAGCAAAGAAGGCGTTTACGCGACGGGATGGATGACTCCGGATCCGAAAACATCCGTTTCGGTATTGACGTTGGGGCGTATAAGCGCAGCGCGGGCGGGGGGGGCAGTGGGATGTATCCAGAGAAGTAGCCGCGTCGACGGATGGCGGAAATGTCGAAAATGAAAAGGTACAAAAAGGACGATGGAGAAAAAAAAAAAAAAAAGAAAAAAGGAAAATACTTTTTTTTATGCTTTTTAGACTCGTTGAGAGTTTAATAAAGCACGGGGCACGGCTAGTGCTAAGAGCATCTGATTATCGGCGCGGCGCTCAGCAGCCAACGAGATAACGACATTCGCCTACAAGGGCGAGCCTAAGCAGCATCAGGAAGTAAATAGTGTGGTGCATACTAAGTCGCACCCCGCGTTCTGTAAGCTTTCGGTGAGCACCAGTATTTGTTCTCCAAATTTCGGTTTTGTGCCGCACAAAGAACTCGTCGCGAACCATATTTTTTCGAGCGACGCGCACACCACATGCCCCGGCATGCTTTGGAGTGACACTCGTGGAGTTTCCACCAGACACGGTGCATGACCTGGTCCAATAAGCGTTTCTTTTCTTTTTTTTTTCACGGGGATAATAGGAAATTTTTGTGAGAGCGTGAGGCGTGATTGAAATCACCATTACAACCTGAAAAACTGCCTTGTAAGTGTGCAACTGCTCGTTAAAAAAATCGCCCAATAGTTTTTATTTTTTATTATTTTTTTTTTCTTCGATGGTCCGGTAATATTTTGTTCCGGGTTAACTCCACATCTAGGAGACCTGGACCAGGAGCCACCAAGGTACAAATAAAGCTCATTCTCTCTCTCTCTCTCCACATACACACGTGAATAATTACGTACCAACAGACAAACTGTCGCGACAACAAACAACGAGGTCTGGACAAGGCAGGAAAAAATAAAAGCGTGCGTGGCCACGAAATAAGCTCGATCCCGGGTAGCAGGGAGACGCATCTTATTTCCACGGCCCTGTGACCGAATGTGGCGGCTAATGAGAAATGCCCCGTTCCGTTGCACTGGGCAGGGAATGGATATAGGTATTACTTTGGAAGGCACGCGCTGTGTATGATATATGGCGCACATACGCGGGACAAGAACCAGAAAAGAGAAGAAAGAGTAACGGTGGGGATCTCGGCGCGTCCGAAGGAAGATGTATGGATACATCGACGCGCTGGATTTAGGTGTAGTCCCGAAGGGTGAGGGTGCGGAGGAATAAGGGAGAGGGGAAGGAGGGCGGCTACGCTGACACCGAGAGTGCAGACTAGGAGGAGGGGGCAGGGGTATGTGCTGAGTGTCATTCTTCGTCCGATATTAGTATTCGTCCGCGACGTATGTGGCGCTGAAATGGAAACACGCCGGGCTGCAGCCTCCCTCCCACGCAGAAGCGCGCGGCGTGGGACACGGAACACCAGCTCCCGTTTTCCAGCAGGAGCAAATAAACAAGCGCTCGCCTCTCTCCGTAAGAAGCAGCCAGCCCCCCCCCCCCTCCCCCCCTTCCAAAAGGAAAGACCATGAGAGGGCAAACACCGCATATTGCATCAATATTGCGCCACTATCACGTTTTTGTGTTGTTAAAACGAGGAAACCTCCTCCCTCCTCCCCGCCCCTCTCGCACAATTCTTTCTATAATACAATTCCTCCCGCTACACCTGTCGGACCTGCTTCCAGTAGTAGCCGCATGTGCCTCACAGTATTGAAAAGCCACTTGCCTAATATGCATCATATACCACGTGTAAATATAGCATATATACCAAGAGCCGCGAGCACCACGGTGGATCGGTAAGAACAACAAAGGGATGACAACAAGTGTGTGCATGTGTGCCCCCATAAAATATCAACACATGTGCGAGCGCTCTCAGGGCTCGGAAATATTATTCATGTCCCCGCACGCTCGAATTCGAGGTTCGTTACCGCGGCATCGCCCAGCGAAAAAGAGAGCGGCGCAAAGTGGCCTCGAGTTTCCCTCAAGACAAACACACGGCGCTGGCAGCAAAAGGAGCAGGGGGAAAAGATCTCATTCCACGCGCGAGAGCCCGGCTGAGCGTTCACGGATTATCCGGGGCGGGGTGGGCGACGCGGCTGCCTGCAGATGCGCCCGCTTGTTGCACGGGCGGGCAGTCGGTCGGGCCGCGGGAAGAGAGTGCGGGGACGGCGTGGGGGACCGCGGTGTCGAGGCAGGCTGGAGCCATGTCATCACGCTCGGGACCGGTGTTCCATCATTGGGGGAGTCTGACGTCAGGCGCGGCATTAGGCCGATTCCGGCCGCGGCTCGCCGGCGCGAGACAGGGGCGAGGAGACACAGGGACGCCGCGAGGCTGCGCTGGGCTTTGAGGGGAAGCAGCGTTCCGAGTTGCTGGGCAGGTTGAGCCGCCAGATTATTTGAATATTTATTCGTCGTCCTCCCTTCGCTTCTCTCGCTGCTCGGGGCTGCTTTCGATGGTGCCCGCGCTCCGCCCCCGCATTGGAGATGCGGTCGCTTGCGTGTCGCGTCGAGTCCCGGGAGAGTTGTGTCTGGAGGGATTTGGCGCGCTCAGAGGTGCTCGCGAAGATTTGTCATATCCCTCCTTCCCCTTGCTTCGCCGAGTACGGTCTCTCCCATCTATCTACTGCGCCGCCGAACTGTCTGCGTCTGCGACGGTGTCTTGGAGAGGAAGCTGAATAATGTGGTTAGTTTTTGTTTTATTTTACCTCTATATTAGCCATTTCTTTTGCGACCCTAAAATAGCGGAATGCCAAATGAAAAAAAAATTTAAGTGCGTGTTGTCTGGTACAATCATGCTATAGTAAAATATGTGAAACGCTAAGCTATAGAGGAGATTCGTGCATGATCTCACGCCTTACACAAGAGGCGTCTATGCTGTCTTGCGTTTCTACCGCCGGTGTAGTTTATTCGCTCTGTTTGATATAACATAGTGGCGAAAAGAAGCGCAACTTACACTTTCGTGTTCATTCAGCGCGAGGTCAGTTTTTCTAGTCCTGAGGTATATCGTAACTGGTTTACGATGCAGATGAGAAATTTAATCAATATAAAGTACGACTTTTAGCCTGGGTATCTTCGCGGGCGCCCTCTGCAGTGATACACGAACGCATACACGTACAATGACCATCCAGATGGAAACGGTCTCCTTCAGTTGGAAACTCTCGCTGCGTAACAGATCCCGTATAATTCTACAACACAACACAGTCTGCTCCACATTTCAGGCGCACTCTGGCATTGAAGTAGACGAATAAACAATATATATATATATATATATATATATATATATATATATATATATATATATATATATATATATATATATATATATATATATATATTTATGCTGTTTTATATTTGTTTCACCAGCTAAAGCGTTGCTTAGAGCGAAAATATTTTATGCAATAATTCGCCGTGTAACGCTTTGTTTAGTATCAGCCCCAGTGCTCAATTGCCTGTGCTTCTCTGATTTCGCCTTTGGTGAGTAAAAGTATACAGGCGAATTTTCGCTTCCATTTTGTAGGTCTTACCGTTCGGCTCCTCGATTACAAGCCGAATCAATACCGCATGGAATCCCATCGGACATTCACCGGGAAGAAATACACCCAGAATAATGGCAGCTTCGCGGGAACTGACACGGGAAGACGAATGATCCCGGGGCTCTGCCAGGACTGCGGTCCCATCTCGGGACCCATCCACTCGCATTCAGGCAGCTCCTCAGATCGAAGCGGTTTTAAACGCCTATAGGGGGAGTATCAGAATCGTCGCATCGCTTTCGGAGCATTGGCCACGAGCTCCTCGCAAAAGCGCTGCCCCGAAATTCCTCCAAATCGCGTCTTTTATCTCTTTTTCTCAGGGTTTTCGGGGGGGGGGGGGGCTTGTTCCCATTTTTTTCACGCCGTCTGTCTCGTTTTCTGAACAGACCGGCCAAACCTCCCTGCCCTCTTTTGTTCCTGAAGCTACAGGATTTCGGGTGTCGCTAGTGCAACACTGCGAGGTCCGCTGTGTTTGTATAGATGGGCTGCGCATTGGTATGTTTAAAGTCCCCCAGCGTGGGCGTGGGAGAAGTATTGGATCTAGATTGCCGGAATGTGTTTTCAATCACTGTATCGCTCTACCACACGCTTTATGCGTTTTTTTCTTCTTTTTTTGCCTCGGGCTTTTTACAGGCACAACCCTCTCCATCCTTACTCTCTTGGGCTTGAGAAACAGAAAAATACAAGTTATAGCGAGGACAGGAGACAGCCAAAACAACTGGAGCAGGGAAGTGATTCTGGATCGCCCACTCAGTTGAAGGGAGGGGGAACATGAACCACGCGCAAGCTGTCAATGAGTTGGAACATTTTGGCGAAATGAGATCAGGCCGGTTTCAATAAAGTCGCCCGACGGCAGACAGGTGCTTTGTCCTTGTCATTTTTAATCTTTCTTTCGATTTCTCCCGTTTGTTATTAATTTTTTTTCGCTCAATTCTGGCAATGAAGAAAAAAAAGAATCCGAAAAGATCTGGACACAAACTTTAGCGGTACGAGTCGCATTATTAAAAGGCTTTCGGGTTCGCCAAGCCGCCGCCGGAGCATTTCGAAATATATTGGCCGCCAGCAACAGGCGGGCGGACCACGTATGGTTGTACGAGGAGCCGCGCGCGGCAGGCGCACCGCATACCAGATCCCGCGTCATTAGAGCGGGAGCTGACTGATTGGCGCCTCGGCGGGACGATCCATACACAGCCCTCGGTGCACACTGCTCGGTTTTGCGAGCCTTCGCGGGCGTGAGAGGGTCCCGTTTAATTTCAAGCTTCGAATTAGGCGCACCACCCACGCCCGTGCGGGGTTGCGCTGCCAGATCGGTCGCTGGGCGGGAGGCCCCTGCTGCGACCAGAGTTGAATTCCCGCGGCGCGCTACGCAGGAGGCGGAAAGGCCTTCGAGGCCGTTGCCCTGCCCACACCGAGGAGGGCAGAAAACGAGATTTTCTGCTCTTTGCTTACCTTAATCAGTAGATATCGACTTGAGCGAAGGGTGGGGAACGTTTTCTGGGAGTATTCCTGCCATAAAATAATGCATTTCTGTACTTGAAAAAAAAAGCCAAAAAAACAAAACAAGAGGGACTGTTGACACTACTCTTGTGTCACGAAAGGTGCTTCCGTAGTTCCTTTACTTTTGAAGGTGCAGCGCCTCTGAAAACATCCTTACGCATGCACTATCTTTTGGACACTCGTACAAGCAGAAGCTGTCTGCTACGGGGTATCGCTTGAGGCAAAGAGAGAAAAAAGACCGTGCATATTGGGAAGTTTCAACGGCGTTATGGCGTAGGGTTTTGCCACCTTTCTAAAACGGCGACATGAATGAGATTTTCAGTTTTGTCTCTTTAAGGAAATTCGCCTCTACATTGAATGCTCACCTCATCCATAGCGCGATCGCAGTCCATCGGTGTTTGAATACACACAGTTTTGTGTTAATTCGTGTTTGTACACGTCGAGCAGGTCCGTGAATGAAATAATCATCTCGGCGTATACCGCGCTCCGTTAATTAGATATTTCAAACAAAACTTCGCCTTGGTAAAACTAACGGGACAATATTAGTTGGGTTCTGCAAAAACCAATCAGCATCAAAGCACGTTGAGAAAAAATCAAACAGCTACCGTGAAATTCTGCAGAACGCCCGCCCAAAATAAAAAGATAAGTGGTGAAAAAATGTGAGGTGGGCCATCTTCGGGGATGCCACAGCAACACTTCATCAAAAATTAATTATAAACATGGAGGGACACCAGCTACAAAACACGTGACGCAGGAACTGATAACGCAGATCGCGAACAATGTGAATTCGCCTTTCACGATGCGATAAACACGCGAGAATTTGTTATAAACTCCCGTGTCTCAGGGAAGGTATAACGCAGGTTGCGTACGCAGAAGATTCGCGTTTCAAGCTGAGAAGGACCCGCGGAAACCCGGCGAGAACTCGCATCTCACGGGATCAGAAACCGCAGATCGCGGATGCAGCAGATTCAAGTTGTATGGTGCCATACCCTCGTGAAAAAAGCCAATGTTATGTATGAGAAATTTCTCGTCTCCAACAAACTCATATGAATCATTACAAGATATATAAGAACATGTTAAGAACCGTATAAGAACTATATAAGAATAAGATAAGGTATATGAGAACATATAAGATACCGTATAAGAACTATATAAGAATAAGATAAGGGATATAAAGAACCATATGAGAAACTTCTCACATGTTTCTTATATGGTGCTTGCAGTGTTCTTATATATCTTATATAGTTCTGATATGGTTCTTATATGGTTCTTATATGCTTCTTATATCTTCGGTTGCTATGATTCGTAGCTGCTTATTGGACACAAAACTGTCTCATACAAATGAAAATGTTCAATAGGGTAAACATGCGGGGACCCGCTATACGAACTTGCCTGTCACGGGAACCGATACCGCACACCCGAATCGCGGTCAAAAACGAGGGAACCCGCTACAAACTCGTATGTCACGAAAATGGATGCCACATATCGCGGATGCACCAGATTCGCATTTGACGATGTAACATACACGGGGAAACAACTCGTGTGTTACGGAAGCCGATATCACGTTCGCAGATCGCTGACAAAAACGCGGGCACACGCTATGAACTCGCTTGTCAAACGTACCGGTACCGCAGATCGTGCGGTTGATGCGTTTCCGTCGGACATCGCCTGACGTCCGACGGGAATCAGGCGATGGGCGATGTTTCGGAATTTTTAGGTTACAGATGTTTAGCCAGAAAAACGGGATGGGCGACCTCTCGGGGAAGGCATTCTTACGGAATTGTACGGTAGATACATTATTGTCGTCATGCACGCCAATAACCTTTAAGTGAAGTCTTTGATTTTTGCGTAAATCGAAGAGCATTTTTAGAATGACGTAATTGAGTTGTGTTTACCTCATCTTGAAATAATAGTGTCATGCAGAGGCACGTGAGCATCAGGCGAATATTAGGCACATCTAATGAAATGCATCGAAATAAATGTTAATGTCCGACGCGTTTCTGTCCCAAATTTTCCTGTCGTTAATAAAAAAAAGGCGTGCTTTGAAACAAAACGTTAACTGCGCTCTTAATTTACTTCCGTGGAAAAACTGCTTCATATCCGCCCAAAAAAGATGTTAGGGATTTGAACTCATCGCCTAAATATTTTACAGCGAAACTGCGATTCCCATCAAACATCGAAAAGAAGACTGTGATGTTTTGTCCGTTTTTGTTTCTTCCCAGTCTCCGGGTCCACAAGTGCGTCATTTTCTAACCAGCTCACCTGCATTTTCTAATTTCTGGGAATCCTTGCTTGTTTCGTAGCTGTCTCATGTACCCCGTGTCTACCCAGCCGTCACTCGTGACAACCTTTACGTATCTGGTGCCCACGCAACGAAACGGCATCATTCTCGCCCGAGCTGAGTTGCGGGTGTCGAAACAAAAATAGCGATGCAGTTTTGCGCGCAGAGCTCCAAGTAATCCTCCCCTTTCACGAGATCTATGTCCACAGCTACACCCTCGGAGCACCTCGCAATCAGGCGCGCTCGTCCATGTATACAAGAGCGCGCGCGCTCAGCCGGCGAGCCTCGGAAATCCACGGCATAATCCCCGCAGTTTCCTCTCCGCGAACACAGGCGAGCGATCGGCTCTTTTGTTTCCAAACTTGCGCCCGTCGCGCGCTCGGGAATAGAAAAAAAAAGCACTGGAGGAAAGGGAAGGCCGCGTCCAATCCTGCACCTTACCGTGTTCCATTCCCTCTCCTCCGTGTCTTTTTGTTTAACTCATCTTTGGCCGCTTTCGTTTCTCTCCTTCCCATCGGCCGAAAGAGCAAATAAGTTGCAGCAGCGGTAGAGATGGAAGCTGTAGGAATTGGATTCCCCTCCTTTTTTATATATTTTTCTTTTTTCGCGAGGCGCCTATCCGGACGGATTTAGGCGCGCAATTGATTACAAGGCGGCCCTATGAAGAATACAGGGGCCCGTCGGGGAGAGGGGACGGACCCGGGCGCGCCTCTAAGCCGGCCCTAGGCACTTGTAAATCCGGCCCAGACACCCCGCAATGAATGGCGTCCTGTCGGACGGGCCGCGGAAGCGAAGCCCGATAGCTGGCAGCCCGGAATTGTTAATGGGTTAATGGATTGCCACTGACGGTGCTGGGCTGGTGGCCGCCATGCTTGCTCTTGTCGCCTTCGCGAAATGCGTCGCGCGATGGCTGAAGTTGGGACATGTACACGTGTAGAACTCACGCGATGCGCGTTTCACGCCTGGAAATCTGTTACTGTGGTATGCGGCTCATCGTGCTTGCTTGCTTGATAACCGGACACCGTTGTGGCTTAAAAGCACTTAAGGTGAAAGGGTGCAGCCTCCCGTTTGAGAAAACGAAGAACAACTGCACCCCTTAAATGGGCAGTGCAACGATTTTTAGACATTGGCCAATTAACTGCGGAAATGAATCTACGTCACCTATGGAACGAAAAACAAAAAAAACCGCATGTTCTTGCGAGCGCTAGTTCTCATATAAAAAAAAATGAAACAAATCGAAGGTTGAAGTCCCTCTCAACTCTCCACGCCGACTTTCGAGTGACGTACTGTGGGGGTTCACGTGGTTTCCCCTTGGGCCCTCTCTTCAGAGACCCCAGCCGCTTCCTCCGCGATTGTCGACTATTAAAGGATTAACCTCGTCGAAGATCGCGGCGAGCGATGGACGCAAAGGACGGTTCACCACGGGGCTGACGGCGAGTGTAGCAGCGGAGGGGACAGGTTTTGTTTACTTCCGTGTACCCCCAGAGACGCCGTCAGTTTAGTTCCCGTAGCCGCCTCAGGCGGCTGCAGATCGGCAAATAATTAGTTTTTTGCCTTGCAATTACGCAGCAGAATAGCAGTTTTTCGGGGAAAGGTGACGCGTTTTGGGCCACTTGGGCTTGTATAAACGATATAAAAAATGCAACTGGCAATTCTTTCAACATTAAAACCGTTGCACTGCCCCTTAAACAAAGTCGACAGGGCGAGGCGGACTTCATCACGAGTAGGAAAAATGCCACAATGCTCTTCCCAATGGTCATAATAACAATGTGAAACATGTTTCTCTCGTTACAGCAATATAGAATTCAATCTTCCCATGGCTTATCTTCTGCAATGCAAGCTAAGCTCGCACCAAACGCATTGCGAATGGCACCAGTGAAAAACATATTCGTGATTCTGTTTCATTGCAGATCACTTGCTTTTGGGCAGCTTTAATGTAGTTCTCTACCACCGCTGTCAGCGGTCGTCCAGTGGTATATAACGACAATAATATGACGATTTCCCCTAATGGCGTGTATCGGTACGGTTATACATAGTTTGACATTATTCGTATCGCTGAACCTGATTTTGTCCGTAGACTTGCCATGTGATGCGCGTATAAGACATTGAAAATCTAAACCCTTTTTAGGATTGATTACGTATAGGCTATAGCCCACGTAAACCCAGTCAAAATCAAATTAGTCCTGACAATTCCCTGGTGAATTTATAAAAGCAAAAAGTATGTTATTTTGGTTCTTAAATGCACGAGCCAGTTCTCTTCTGACTTCCACGCAATACAGACGGTATACGCTTGACACGTGCCAAAACCTGAAGGATGTTCAAACTAGAAAAAGACAATATGGAGCACCTCAGGCCTTCTGGGGATTCTCGTTGTCGGGCAACATGGCAGACCACTGGTCGCGTTTCATTCAACGTGTCGATTTGTTCTTCGAAGCGACAGCGTCTGCCACAATCCAAACAGACAAGCAGAAACTGGCTATCTTGCTGCATATGGCGGGTGCATGGGGCTGGACGTCTTCAACATCTTCACCCTGACGGCTGATTAAAGAAAAAGCTACCGCGCGGTGGTCCGGTAGTTTCAAGACTACTGTAGCCGAAAGCCAACGAGAGCTTCGAACGCCGCATTTTTCACAGTCGGCGAGTCTGCGACAAATTAGGCGTTCGAAGGTCTCGTTGGCTTTCGAAGGTCAGTCATTCGAACACTTCTTGCGGGAACATAAACTCAAGGTGCGCTTCTGTAATTTCGGCGAGCTAACGGATTCCACCCAAAAGGCTCTGTTATCCTCTGACCGATAGCGTACATGTGTGGGTGTTGGTTATGTACAGAAGAGGAAACAGAGGCAATCGTGGGTGCCGTCGAGCGTATAGCAAACGCTGAGCGCAGTTCACGGAGATGCTGATTGGTCGCAGATATCGAGTTCCTGCTCGCCGACCAATGATAGGCGCGCATTCTGCGCTACGCTGCGTTCGCTACGCTGAACGTCAGAGTATAACAGAGTCTTAAGAGACCAGGGCCGGCTTTCTAGAAGCTGCGTCTTATCTGAGACTGGGTGGAGAAAAGCCTGCCAAGGGCCTGCGGCGCGAGCGCTTGAGGCACGACTTGAGGCGCCACCGCTCGTGCGATAGCTTTGGCAGTGCTTTCTTTCACCCTGTCTTAGCTGAGACGCTGCTTCTGGAAAGCCTGCCTAAATTGTCGATGGCGTCAGAGACAAGAAACTACGTAAACGTACCTTGAGAGAGAATGACATGACACTCGAGGAAGCAACTTGAAGCCCCAAAGCCGCTGAATAATCTTCAGGAACCGCAAAGACGCGGTGTTGTGTAAACAGCTACGTCAACATCAGAAGAGCAAGTAGACGCTACGGAAAGGTCTAAGAGCGTCCCGCAGCTGAGACATCAGAAGTACAACTGGTTTCACCAACCACGCCGATGTCTATGCCTTCTGATAAGACCTGCATTCATCCCAAAGAAAACATCACTTCGCCATTTGTTGTGCTGCAAAGCCCCATGTTTTGCAACGCGGTCCACAAGTTGAGGAAGTAGACAGACGCAGGGCTGAAGAAGATTACTTTACATCCATCAAGTCGGCGAATCTCTGACAAGTGCCGCAAAAGGACTGGCTGATGAAGTGCAGGCCCGCGCGATGCTTGGACTGCAGACTTGCGAAGCATTGAAATTGGTCCATCGCGTGCATGAGATAGCATCCAGAGATAGCAAAGTACACCTCAAATCGCCATCGCAGTTTGAAGGCATCGGAAAAGTGCAACGTGCTTAAAGCATCGCCTTCTAGGACGATGCGATGCCCTTGGTTCAGCCCACACGTCGTGTGCCTCAGGCACTATTGGAACCCCTCAAGCGGGAACTCACATCACACGAATGGCGGAACCCTCCGATACAATTAGCCCACTAATATTCGTTTAAAACAAACCGCATGCAGTTAAGAGGGTATATGGATGAATCCACGCAGAATCAACCAGAGTTCGAAACGTGAGCACTTCGAAATGCAGAGAGGAATAGATAAAGAGCCTGAACTTGCGAACGCCACCGTTTTTTCAAAGCTTGATCAACGAGCAGGTTTTCACCAAATCCTGCTGATTGAGGAACGTCGCGAATTTGCAAATTTGCCCCTCCCTTTGGTGGATACCGATTTTTGAGGTTACCTTTTCGGATTGGCATCCACTCCCAAAGTGTTCAGCATGCAATGACAGAAGTTTTCAATGGACTGAAGGGAGTACGCGTATACGTATATAGACGACATGCTTGCCTGACAGGACAGGAGTATGATGAGCGGTTGAGATTGGCTCTACAGGCTGCACACAGGGCAGGCTTCACTCAGAACGCCGAAAAAGGTAAATTTAAGATTCCGGAAGTGGTTGTTTCTAGGAGATGTTAGGAGCAACGAAGGTATCAAGCCTGACCCCGAGCCTTCTCGAAACGGTCCTGAACCTCAAAGTATACCCACGAACAAAAGCACTGTTCAGTGCATGATGGGTGTTATTCTACTTCGGAAAATATCAGTCAGGATTGTCTGAACGCACAGCAAACCTTAGAAGTCGTCTTCACGAAGACACATTTCTTAAAGGGGCACTGAAGTCGATTCTGAGATCGTGCATTTGTGGTGACAACTCAATCTATACGCTCTAAGCATCCCAACAAACCCGAAATCACAATCGTGCCTAGCTTATTTCCTCGTTCAATGCGTGTTCAAAGGTCGCGACACGCCCCTTTTAGGAAGAATTCTTCCGAGTGAAGTGGTCGACGAAGGGCGCTTGTCGGCGAGTTGCAAGCGATGGCTTAGCCCGCGGTGAAAAAGAAAAATTTATCCGAATTTGTACCTATCAGACCCTCTTCGAAACGAGTTATAATAAAATCACTCGGAATCTGCGCGTATTGTAGCGCTTTGATTGGTCCACACAATGTAGTCCGCGAGAAAAAAAGTGTCCACATGTTTTTCTTTTGCCCTGAGATGATTAGGACGGTTTTGTAATATAGGACTTGGCATATGCGGGAACTAATACGTTTTAAACAATATAAGATAAAAAACGACACTTTCAGAAATGACTTCAGTGCCCTTTAATGGACTCTGGTGCATGGCTACGAGTGGGAACAGCTAACACCTATGCTTCCCAGTGCTCAAGTCCTCGCAATTTTTGATATTAAAGAAAAACACAAAAGTGTCAGCTGATCCTTCAAAAGACGAAATCCGATTAGCCTTACTGCAGCTACACGATCGATTGTGGCGTCCTGTTACTTATGCTTCAAGGTCATTGCCGGACAGCACATCTCGCTATTCTCAAATAGAGAAAGGGGCTCTCGGACTCTTATTTGGTTGCTATGGGTTTCATCACCTGACACAAGGTTACACACATCATATTAGAAACCTAAAACAACATTTTATTTGCTCTGTCAAAAGATGAAAAAAAAACTTTTGGGGGCTTCTTGAGATTGATGCAGTATGATTTTACTTTTCAGTTTCTAGCTAAAAAGAAGCTCGCATTGGCGTTTTGTCAAGAGTGGTGCCACCAGATTTTCGAGACAACCAACACTCTCCGAAAAAAGGGTGTAGTCTTTCACCCTTTGTCCCACATAATACACCCCAAAACTTCGGTTCGACGTACAGCGCGCTGATGTCGAACTGAAGTTTAGGTGTTTATTATATGGGACAATTGGTCTAAGACTACACCCTTTTATATTCTGAAAGTGCGTACTCACAAGATGTTGAAGTTCATGCTTTGGGAGTACTGGCCGCACCTGTGAGTGAAGCGACGCAAGACCGGTTCAAAACCGAAACAGAAAATGAGCCCGAGTTGCATATCTTACACTGTCTGCAAAATGAAATCTCACTGCAGGGTATAATTTTAGCTCACTAGACTCTGAATTGTCAGTCAGTGGAATCATTTAAAAGGGAACAAGTGTGGTGATTCCTCAATTACTTCGGCTGGTTATTCTAGCTCGTGTTCATCATGATGAGCACGAGCAAATGTGAAGAAAGGGCACGCTAACTATAGTATTCTGACCAGGCACGTAGCCAAGGGGGGGGGGGGCACGGGGCCCGGCCCCCCCCCCGAAATCTTCCATTTTGATGGGACCTCCTCTCCCCCTCGCTCTCATACAGCATTTTTGATGGACAGCCCCCCCCCCCCCGAAACAAAATCCTGGCTACGTGCCTGGTTCTGACCCGAGATGGCGAGAAATATTGATACCTTTGTGGCGGGGTGGAAAACATGTAAAACGTTTACGTATCAGCAGCCTCCTGAGCCTCCAATGATACGTAGATGACTTCCGTTATCAGTGGTATCGGGTTGGAGTCGACCTGTTTGCCTTCGGGGGAAACTCATTATATGCCTCCTCAAATTACCCAGAAGTTGAGAGGCTCCAAGACACTTGTTCTCAAACAGTCTATAGGGCATTATCATCCTGGTTCGCAAGACGCGGTATACCGGTGATTAGTTTGCGCTGAGTAATGGTCCCCAATTTTCATCGTACGTGTTTAAGTGTTTTTCAAAAGTTTATGGCTTTAATCATGTGACGTCAAGCACACACTTCCCCCGGTCAAACGGTCGCTCCAAAAAAGGAGTGGAAACAGAAAGACGAATCTAAAAGGAAGAAAAAAAAATTCGACGACGCAATAAATACTTTTGACAAGGATTTTTTTTTAATTTAATGGGGAATATTTTTGCGGTGGACAGTCCTTACCTTCGCAACCGTCAGGCTGCTGGGTTCGAGGTTTGACATCTCTGAAAGGAAGTAGGAAGGAACGCTCGCCTTAAATGTTCAGACTAGATTCACTCGAAAGAAGACCGCCCTCCTTCCTACGTAGAATGCAGTGAGCAAGCATGAAGGAACGAAAAACCGCCAAATAGTATATGGGAAAAAGAGCGCGGAGTTGCTCGTGCCTTCTTCCCGCAGAAAGCACAATGGTGGTGACGAATTGCCCGTTCCGGCAGAATCCTTTGAAAACAGAGTGCCGCACGCGCCGACTCACGCGTGCGACGGGGAGACCGCAGTCTCTACTGCAGTAGCTCGGGCGAAGCAACACGCTCGTGCTGCGGGGGATACTGCGGGAAAAGGAGAGCTCGCTCGTAATTTACAACACCGACTGGCCCACGCGCCGCCTCGCACGCCTGCAGCTCGACTCGGAGTTCGGAAACTCACAGCCAGGGAGCAAGGCAGCCAACTGGACAAGGAAGAAAAGAAATAGAAAAGAAAGGGAAGCGATTCTGGCAAGGAAAAGGGGCGCGCGTGGTCCTGGATTTGTCAGATTTATAAACGACTTCTCCCCGTTTTCACTATAGTCCGCTCACCGCTCAGCTGACAGTGTGGTGGAAGCTAGGCCCTCGTTAGACTAATCGTACGTCTCTCTTTGCCACGGGACCACGCTCCCGCCCGTACCCACGCGCTGAGCGCGGGGTCAGGTGATGAAAGGGAGGCCGTTGATTGGACCAGCCAGCATGTAGCTCTCCCCGCACTTTCAGCATGGGGGTGAATGGGGTATGGCTCCCCGAGACTTGGGCTGTTGCCGCACTGCCGAGCGAGCGCACTGTGTTTTTCTTTCGTCGCTTCCCTGCCCGCGCTCACTTTGGCTTTCTTTTACCCGACAGTTCTTTCTTCGAGCGCCGGTGACTCTCAATTTAATTTGCATATGCCCGACTGGATCCTTGGCAAGATTCGACTCTCAGACTGCGCAGCAGTGGTCACAGAAGCTCGCGCGTTGAATTGGATACCGGGTGTTCGAAACGAAGTTCACAGAATGGTTCTGTGTGCGTGATGAACTTGTTTAGAGGCAAAGTTTTGCTTGGACTCGTGCTGCTAATATTACTCGAAATTTGTTTTTGTGCCGGGTGTGCTATCGTATCCTCTGACGCGTCTCTGGGCTCCGTAAGTTGTTGGAAACAATATATCATCAGGGAGAAGTTTATGAAAACACCACTCACTCTATAGTCTGTCGTGTTAATGTGGATGGTATATATTAAGAAACAGCTGTTGCTTCGCTGTGACCCCGCAGACATTATACTCTGTTTCACCTTATGATGTACCGCAGGAAAGGCTACAAGCGCGAGCTCCTTGCTTTGGGGCACATCTCGGCAGCACAAGCTCTCGTGACTTAGGAGCAGCTGCCAACGCTATGAGCTCGCGCTTCTAGCCTTCGCTGCGGTACAACATAAGCTGAAACGAGGTATAGGTTGTGTTGCATTTTTAGATGTCCAATTGAAACTTTATCTGTAATATACAATATTCAAATGCATTAGGTTCCACTTTGAAGCTCAATTTAATTCCTCCCATGGTGCTATTTTTGTTTTGTTTTACTTAATCATTTAGGTCATTTTATTGCAACCGCTGAAACGTGCAATTAAGGAGTCAATGTTGGCTGGGACAAAATAAAGTCACTGGATCCTGAGAAAGTAGCGCCATTTACTTCCCTACCTGCTAGCTGGACGCAAGCAGATACTAACATGCAGACGACCAAAACCTCACAAGGCAATTGGTTAATCGGTTTATGTTGCCATGGAAATCGCCATCTCGGTCCAATCAAATCTTCGAAGCTTCCAGAGGGCCGTTCTAAACCAGTTGAGCCAAGATCACCATGGAGCATCATCGTACGGAAGCATTCCTCGCCAATATAAGCGTCTTTGGCACTGTGTATGCAATCAACTTATCAATCATACCCATCTCCAAGGAATCTCTTACAATTACATTGTTCTTCTTGCGTATTTTAAAACAGTAAACTTATTTTTCAATGGCTCTAGGTACACCGTGGCTCTAAGTACCGACACAGCTCGTGGTGGTGGTACGAAGATGTACGCTTGTTTCGCCGGTGTGTGGATAGCAAAATCTCGGTATGCAAGAAACGTCGCCATAAAGCTACTCGTCACCAGCGAATTTAGATCGGCTCAAAGAACAGAGGGGTCAAGGAGAAATTGCTCATTTCACAGACCAAAATGGCGACCATACGGAGAGCTTGGCGCTACTTTCCCAGGATCCAGTGACTTTATATGATAAAGAACCGAAAAGCAACATAATGTATTCGTTGTTTCATTAATGCAGCAGTCATTTAGTAAGGGAGAAAGGGGGATAATATCATTCATTGTTTAGTTACTGGAGTGCATGTTAGCGGCGATACGCCGCAGTTTTGTGATTCTGTAACATCCTTTAGATTGTGTGTTGGTGAATTCCTACAGGCTGTTGTGTGCCAACGATGCTTACTCATTTAGCCCACTACAAGAAGCCCTTGCTTTGAGTGCGGAGGTTTGAGTGCGGAATTCATTTAAGCTGATGTCACACTGACGAAACCCTTCGATAACTCTGTCCATCAACAAGAGGAAACATGTTTTCGGCGACCCTGTCATATCGAAGGAAAAACAACTGTCGAGAAACATGTTTTTTGCCGTCCGGGAACCGTGTACGCCGATTTTTTGCCCGACTGTCGAAGAGCACCTTGTTACACCACCCTGACGGCAGGGCCAACACTCCGCAATCTTGATTGTTTACCTTCGCTCGTGTGCGGTGCGGCATCGCTGAAAATGTGATTCTACAAAGTGCTAGTGCATTCTAAGGGCCGGAAATTACCACGGCACGACATCAACCAGTTACTATGATTAGAAAACTTGGCATGCGGACTATTTTCCACCCTTTCTTTTATCAAAATGTTCTTCATTCGCTGATGAAGAAGCTAGCACTCATCGAGGAAGATGAGATCGCTGCTATGTTCGTAATTTGCGCCAACGTATGAGGTATTTCTGTTTCGTTTTGTATTTCATGCAATTCCTGTTTCTAGTGTAATATTGACTTGGCACCGGCAGTACGCCAAAGTGTCTTTTGTAGTAGCATTGTGTTGTGCTCGAATGTCAGTGTTTAAAAACTGCGACACCGAAACGATCAGCTTTCATAACGATGGGAAAATAAATATAATATATATATATATATATATATATATATATATATATATATATATATATATATATATATATATATATATATATATATTATAACTTCTATTTTTTCTACCAACTGCCATGCGATCGCTTCATTCTTCAAAACGTCCTGGGATTTTTTTACTAGTACTTCAGGTGTCTGTCAGTTACTGTCTTCAAGTTTCAAGCACCAATGATCATGATCAGAGCGGTCGTTTTCGTGCTTCAGTTTTTTAATGGCTTGCTTTCGTGGATGTTTCTTTTAATACCTTTTATCAACGGATTAGTAGGCATGCCATTTTATTTCAATAGCAATAATGGGAGCTAGTCTCCGGCAGTTCCAATTTCAACAACCGTCTGAACGTTCACGAGCTGTGACAATTTCGATAATCGCTTTCCTTAATTACCCGTACATAAATGTCATATATGACCCTGATATATTTTATATATGGCGATATCTGATAATATAAGGAGTCATTTATGGCCATATATTGCTATATATGAGAGCAGATACGGCCAGATATCACCATATAAGTGGGCAAATACTGCCATATGGTGCCGTATAAGTGCGTAAATAAGGTCATATATCTCCATATACGCGTGCAGATACAGCCATATATCGCTGTATAAAAGTTCAAATACTGACACATTTAGCCAGACTTGTACATAACGCGTTACAAGTAATAGATTACTTGTAATCGATTACATTTTACTGTAATTTTGTAATGCTTCAATTACTTCCTTTAAGGAGTAACGATCCTTGTAATTGAATTACCTTTTTGCTGTAATCGATTACTAAATTACCCATTACATTTTGCACTATTTTATTTATTTATTTATTTGTTTGTTTGGTTTTGGGGGGGGGGGAGGGGTTAGATATATAGATGTGATGGAGTCACTCAGCTCTGAGCAACGGTCAATTTTTTTTCTATTCGAAACCACTAAGCACGGGACCTCGAGGATTTAGTAGGCCACTTTACTATGCTTCGTTTCCTGGGTACATTTCTTTTCTTGGTACACCGGAGACTACGTTTTGGTATGAAAAATGACCTTATACAGCGTCTTGCGGGTAATGTATCTAAATAGCGCACTTTTTATTAATTTTTTTCACGAGAGGGATTGGGTGTGTTGGCGTCACTCACTCAGCTTAGTGCCACTAAATAAGCTACACTTCAGAGTAACGACACTCGCCCATATTGGGGCTTAATGGTGGCCAGTTATCTGAAGGATTATCTGATATCACAGAAAACGCTTCTCTATCCTCCATAAATGTTTAAACAGTTCGAAACAAATAAAAGCAATATTGCATGAGCTTCCTGACACCGAATCTACTGCTGACGAAGTCGCACTTTTGAATCGTGACGATCGGCAGTTGCGTCTGCTCTGCACAAGCACCAAACTTTTGGCGCCCACAACAATGTCGGGGAACGGAGTGCCGCTACTCTAAGCGCAGCTCATTTAGTTGCTCTAACTCAGCTCTAAGCAAAAACAATCAAAGCTTCATTTTTTTCGGAACTGAGCGCGAAATTCGAATTGATTATGCTACCGTAATAAAAAAAACGTTGAATGAAAAGTAACGTGGGAAGTAATCGATTACTTTAAAGTAATTTTTCGATTACTTTTTGAGGCTGTAATTGTAACTGCAATAGGTTACTTTTTACAGTGAAATATTTGTAATTGTAATCGGTTACTTTTTTTCAGTAAGATGTAGAAGTCTGCACTTAGCCCGTTCACTATATATACGGGTAAAAAAATATATTCCCTGATAATGATATATCGGCCCGTTTCGGTCGTGCAAGCAAAAATGCATAGTACTCATCAAGACACTAGTTGATTGATCTATATTGCATGAGTCTTATGTAATTGGTTAACTATTGTTAACATCCTTAAAGTGAGGTTATTGCAGATATTTGGACCAATTAATCAATTGCGCATTTTGAAGATTGAAAGACAAATGAATTTTGGTTGTATGTTTGACGTGTGACAATATGACGAAGTGCATAAGATCGGAAAGCGAGTTAATCAAAAAATTGCGGTGGCTTAGCTCGGCTATGCCAGGATTTACGTAGCGTGAGGTTATGGGCACAAAATGAGAGGCGCTATCAAGCAGCTCCGGTGCAGCGTCAGACTTGGCTACTGCGCAACGGAGGCACACGGTTGGGCACGCGGCGGCGCCAGTGCGTCTGTCGCCGCTATGACGTCGCTCCTCTGGAATGCGAAGACCGGCGAGGCGCGCGCGGTGGCGGTAGAGCCCGCGGCGGCGGCGGCTCCGGCACGTTAGCTGTGCGCCGTGTGACGTCACTGCTCCTCGCGCTTGCGCAGATTGGCAAGGAGCGCGCGCTGGCAGCGGAGCCCGCGGGGACGGCGGCTCCGCCCCGCCAGCTGTGCGCCGTGTGACGTCACTGCTCCTCGCGCTTGCGCAGCACGGAGTACGGCTCATTATGAGAGCCACGCGAAACTGCTCAACCTCGGCCAGTGTAGCTAACGCTACAATAGAGAGTTTTAGTAGATCGTTCCGATGACTCCGATAACGATACCCGATACTCTGCCTCCGCCTTTGCGCTTACATATATAGTATCGTTATCGGGGGTATCGGAGGTATCGGAACGATCTACTAAAACTCTCTAATAATGGATTTTAGATCGCAGCTCTTAGGCGCCTGTTTCCGTGCTAAGCAGTGTCGGCGTCGCCGTCGGCATCGGTGTAACTGCCCCGCTAAATTTAGCCGGAAATTGAATTAGTGGGAAATTGAATTTCCCACTAAATCTAGCGGTGAAACTAATTTTGTTCATGTTTCACCGCAAAATTTAGCAGGGAAACACGAACTGTTAGATGCAAGACGCTACTTCGTCGTCCCGAATCATTTTCCCTTCGAACGGCTGCGAAGCCGTTGCGCCCGGAGTACCCTACGCAGCATCTTTAAAAACCGTTCGCGCAACATCGCAACCTTCCGTTTGCGAGCGTCGGCTATTCATTGTGTGTTAAAAGTTGGAAGATGTGCTGTCTGTGGTGTCTTTTATGCGTAACTCTTTTGTAAAAAAAATTTGAAATTTAAAAACGCGAACCTAACAGTGTACACATAATTGTAAATTTATTGGTAAAAATTGTATATATTTACTTATCTACTTATTTGTGTACATCGTGCGCAAAAATAGTCGCGCTTATTTTTTCATTTAAAATTATAATGTGGGTTATACGGCGTAAAACATAGTTTCTTCAAGTTTGCATGCATCGTTTGGGTCACTTTCGGGCTGGACAGCTTCTTTGGAAGTTCAAAAGCTGGACCTCATAGAGCTGTCCTGTTCACTCAGGATTGACAGTGGGGTAGACGCTACGCATGTTTTAGACCAATCGTGTCTCCGGTTAGGGTCACGTGACTACAGTCTAGAAGCTGGTGATAAGGCAGAACACGGCGCCAGCCTGGAGCCCCAGGCCACACATAGCATTCACTGCACTATCCACCTTGGGTACAAGTGACGATTCCGTTCGTTGTGGTCATTGATGCCCCAGAAGAATAGCCTTTTTTGTGTACACTTGCGTTTTGGCCTTTCCTTCTCTCCTTTTCTCTCTCTCCCTAAGCTGAAGGCGTGGTAGAAGGTGCTTACTTGCCGAACCAATCAGCCGTAGACTTTTCATCGCTTGATTACGCTCTCTGTGCGCAGGAAAAGCGTGGTCGCGTGATGTGACGGATGACGCATTAGCCGCTGGCAATATCGGAATGCCTTCTTGTGGATACGGACCTAGTTTGGCGTATGGCGCGCCCGGGGTGGCTGTTGTGGATTCTGCTTGTCTAGTAAAGTATCTCGTTCAAAAAGTCCTATTTCTTCAAAGAAGCCCAGGATTTTTTGTGATGCGTTCAGTGTTCGGTTTTACAAATGACAGTTTGTACTACATCGTGTTGAATCTTCACGGACACCTTCCTTCTCGTTTCTGTGTTTGAGCGGATCCATGCCGTGCCCGTGTCGACATATATCTCGGATTATACCCGGTATCGTCAACGGAAATGCGCTGCAACCTACTTCGAGACAATTAATCGTTTTCCTACAGGTACTCTTCCAGATTACCTCTAGAACTGGGATGTGTCTAACACGTGGCAGCCGGGAGAATAATTTCCCCGATATTCTACCAAGATTTACCTACCATTGGCCATCTGAAATCATGACACAACTGCAGGTAGAATACTGAGTTCTTTATTCTCCCTGCGTTTCGTGATAACACGTTTCACGGCCACCTTCTCGTGGATTCACATTTCATGGGCGCACGTTTCGTCGATATTAACGTTTCATCGACATTCGTTACGCGAATGCCGATAATCCTGCTTTCCCTGGAAACCAGGTTGAGCGAAATCAGGAGTGGCATAAAGCGCAGCTCATGTAAAAATTAATAAAAGTTGGTACATGCTTAATATCCAATTGGTACTTTTCTTATACAGATGAAAAGTCATTTTTGGTAGATTTTTGTAGAAATAAAGGTTGCCTTATCTGATTGGAACATATCTGGCCTTATAAGGGAGGCAGATATACCTCTATTTGTAACACCCAGGTATAGATATATAAAAAATTGGGCATATGTGGCTAGATATGCCTTATATATAGACTGATATGCCTTATATATAGACTGATATTCATTATATGGCCACATATGCCAAATCTTTCATAAACTATATCTTATATATATATATATAAGTCCAGATATGCCATTTTGTAAGGGCACTGAAAACATTCGTCAAATTATTTTAGCTGCACGCTCCTCAATTTTTGTTAAATAGCGTTTTCCAAGTCTTTATTTAAGTATAGGCTCTTAAAAAGACATTTTCGATAGGCAACTCTGCCATAGTAGCTCTTTGTGTTGTCGTGCTGAGGGCGCAAAATTTTCGCATCCCCGATCTGGGCAACACGCGTCTTCTAACACAAGTTGCTGCTGTCTTTGTAGCTGAAAGCTGTCACACTCAGGTAACATTGTTATTGTCGCCTGTGTTCTGGTGATGCCCCCGCGCTGTGGCAGGGTTGTCGGGGGACAGAGTGACCGAGATCAAAGTTGATCAACGGTTGATGAACATGTTGTGTTGCCGCTGGCGCCGCAGTGTTTCCTCAATGTGACAGGGCCTTTAGTACAAAACATCAAGCAGCCGCAGACAAGCTCACAATCATATATTTTTTTAGTAGACGGCGAAGAAATAATGAAAGTTCCAAGATACTCCCATGCAAGCGGCACTCGTCTGCTCACCAAACACGGTTCTTTAGCATTAAAGTTTGTGAGAGCTCATATATCAAAATCACGAGACTTTCGCAGTATTTTTGACGCTCTTCCGAAGGAGCTTTCTTCCGCGAGCGTTTATTTTAAACTTTTGTGAAGGTACTTGAAGTATACAAGGTCACAGAAAAGGTACACTTTGGGACATTTCTTACATTATGTAGTGTGTGTGTTTTTTTTTTTTGCAGTACACAATTTTTTTTTTTTTTTGCAAGTGAAACACAGTTTTTGGGCATGCTATCTTCCTGTTTATCATAGTTACTTTTATAATCCAGGTTAGAATTAGTCAGCCCATGGGATTCTTCGCGCTACAAGCTCTCGAATTTAACGCATCCACTGTGCAGGTGTTCGTTATTAAGGCGGAGCGTGCATGTTTTTAAGCCAGCTCCACGCTATTGGCTAACGTGTGACAACAGCGCGTTGATTGGTCTTCCGTCTTTTGGCGGGAATTCTTTTGTGTTTTTACGTTTTAAGCGCTCTTCTCAACATCAATGATCTGATAATTAAGTCGACTTTCTTAGATGTCAAAGGTTTGATCGAACGAGGCTGAGTTAGTTTACCAAATAATTTAAACTTTGCATGGCTATCCTGCAAGGCCTTCTATTCGTTGGTTGGACTGCAATAAAGACCGCGGGGTCTGCGCAAGTGCAGAAGTCTGGCCGCGTCCCACGCCGAGACTAAATTATGTTCGAGTCACGAAGTTCTGGGTACGCCATAAAACGGAAGGTATGCGTCAATTAAATAAGGGTTCTAATTGTATCTCAGGTTTTAGAATGTGCTTGCCATGCTCATATTCAAAGTTTATTATGACATATGCCCGTCTTAACTTACTCGCTTAAATATAGCTATACGCGTTCTTCAACCAAATAGGGGCGTCCACTAGTGTCTAGCACGAATCGCGGAGAGCCAATCACGTCGATGCGCATAGGTAAATATGTCGAATAGTAACTCGGAAACCACGCTTGATTAAAATATAACATTTTTACCGTGACTGTGAGCTATTAGTATTTCATCGTCCTGCAGAAAATGCTGGCAGACGTCGGTGGCCTGGGTCCAAATATTTTCTGCTTCGTAAAACGTGTAGCTGTATCCGCTATAACCGCTCATTCACACTGGAAGCGGATCCGCGTTCGCAAAGCGGTTGCGAACGAGGTTGTATAAAGATCCAGTACAATTGCACGCGCACTTGATGTCAGCGTGTGCGCGAGCAATTGTACTGTATCTTAAAGGCTTGTTCACACATGCAGCGGAGCGCTACAAGCATAGCGCTGACTTTGCGCTAAGCGCGTGCTGACGGGAGCGTTCAGCAGCTTTGTATCGCACCGTCAAAACTGTTGCTCATGGCAGACGATAAGTTGCTGACGACACGTGAGCAGCGCTACATCAGCGCTTCGCTGCATAGGAGAACCGGCCTTTGTACAACCGCGTTCGCAACCGCTTTGCGAACGCGGATCCGTTTCCAGTGTGAACGAGCGGTAAGTGTCAAAGAGAGGGCCAACGTCTGTATTCAACACCCAGGAGGTAGCTTTGATGCAGAAATGCAACCTGCGTTAGAAGTGTATGCACAACGTTACGCATTGACGCATTTCAGTGTAAAAGCGTGTTTTTACATGAAAACGTTATACCTTGTACCTAGAAGTCCCTAACACACTGTCAGCTACAATGATCTTTTCAAAGCAGAACGTGTAGAACTGTTTTACAAAAAAAAAAAAGAAAGTGTTCGCTTGGGTATTGGCATATGTTGCCTCGACAGCGCTGCAGTGATTAACAAAAAGCTTCATTTACGAAATCACAAAGACACCAAGACCAGGAGTGACAGGATCCCATTAAATGTATACGCCGTTATACGTAGAAAAAAAAAGAAGATAAACTTGTATGAAACACAAACACGTCGAGCGAGGTAATTCATTGCGCAGCAAAATAGCTGTGCTGCCTCAATCGACTGGAGACGGGGCGAAGAAGAATGGTGTCGCGTTAATCTCACCACTCGCAGAAGACGCAAAATATAAACGCCGCTATAAAAAATTATATATAAAAAATAAAAATGTTCAGAACTTAGACGCGCCCCGTATCCTTGCGCGCGGGCCCTCAAATAGCATCAGTCAAAAGTAATGTCGCATCCACTTTCAATTTATTAACTTCCTCCGGTTCCTCCTCCGAGAGCCACTTTCTTTTTATTTTTATATGTGCTTCGTTGTAGTTTACCGCACCCATCTTCGCTGTCGACGGTTTCACAAAGGTTGCAGCACTTCCCCCTTTGCGTTTGTTTCAGCGACCAAAGCTCGATAACTGTGCATTTACTTATTTGCGCTCTAAAGTGACTGCGGGCTTTCAGCCCGTTCGTTATTAATAAGATTTGTTCCTGTCCCTTTCTTTTTATTTGTGCACGAATAAATTTCCTATCTGTGTTTTCGCTCTGCCTGATGCATCTTTCATTCCGCAGCCTTTTGTCTCTGCTTATGTTACCGAAAGACTTCATGTCAAACTTTCATTCTTTGTATATGTTTGCGCGTGTGTTTTAGCCTCGGCTTTTATTTATCCCCGTCATATTTTTTTATCGCCATGACCGACGTCGACGAACAAAAGGCAAATAGAGCGGCTAAAATTGTCTCTTGCTGCTCAGTCAGGCTTTGTTCCGTATTCATTAATTCGCTCGGCTCGTGACGTTGTACGCTCCGTGATCATGCATCTTTTTTTAAATATATAAATATGTGTATATATATATATACATATATGAAATACAAGTCTCTGGCACTCTCCTTGTGCGAGCAGTAATGTATACACGGCTATAAATCAAGACATGCTACGGGAGCTTCAGGGGCACTGCAGTCTCGGACATGCGCAGCCGAAGCGAGAGATCGCGTGAAAGATATATCCGTATATATATCCGCTGGCTTCATATATATACCCCGGCTAATATTACTTCTTTTTTTTCTGTCCCTTTAATTTAAACGTATTATTATGTTCGTCCTTCTTGTTTCTCGAGGAGACTTCGAAATTGAACGCCATTTTCGAAAACGAGTTCTTTTATTTATATATTTTTGATATTTGCGACGGCTGATTATTTGTATAATAACGCGGAAGAGAAAAATGGAGTCCAGTGGGCAGAGATGCATGCTGGCGAAGCTCTCGCGTGTGCACGGCGGAGAAAATTGGCCGGGGGCACAGGTTATCGGCGGAACACATACAAGTTTCTGAGTCCCCCGCCCGAAAATATCTTAATTCATAAAAGGAAAGACGTTCTTGTCGTCAGTTTCTATTACTGGCTTTTTGAGAAAGAAACTAAAAATACCGGAAGTTATAGTGTTTTTACTTTTTTTTATTTCCTACAGAATTTTGTTTCCGGCAGAATGGACCAAGCAAAAAGTGGTTCTTAATTTCTTTCCAGCTTTGCTGCATATTTTTCTTTGTTATTGTTATATTTACGTTGTCTTCCTTCGTTCAAGTTTAATTAAGTGCTGGCACGGAGTTTGTGAAAGTATATAAGGTAGCGTCTGGCGCGGACTTGTCAGGATAAAATATCAGGGTACGTAATATACCGAGGTACTGCAAATCTGCTAGCAGAAAGAAAAAGTACGCGAAAACTTACCGTATGCGGCTTTCATTTAGCTTGCTCTGTATGGCGCTTACGGAAGTTTTGTTACGTGGTAATATTTCGACGGTGTGCACCATTCCTCGGAAAACCTTTCGCGTTGGGCGTGCGCTGCTGAGACGCTGCGATTCGTGATGTGCAGTCATCTTGTCACAGTCATCTTGTGAGGACTGTGATGCCTATAAGAGACAACGAACAAAAACAAAAATTGCCGTATAATTCGATATTTTCTTCTTTAGGAATCTTGAACCCATGATCATTTTCGGAATAGTCGCATTCTCTGCTGAGAGCTTGAACACATCCACGATAAATACTTATGATTACGAAAGTTGGAGTTTATTCAAAACATTACACTATAATATTGCTCTTGATTTACATAATTAAAACGACTTGTTCACAAATTATGAACAACGTGCAAAGCTTGTTCCACGTAGCACGCAGCGACCTGAAATGGCTATGGAAGGTACAAAGAGTTCACTTGCCCGCAGCGATCGCTATAGGCCAGGAAAGTTGCAAAGAGAGCACTGACGTTTTCAAAGGCTATGTGTTTTCAGTTTCGTTTAAAGTAGGAATGAAAACCATTCCCCGCCTATTACGTGGAATATCTACTGTCACCATGGCAGGCACGTAGCCAGGATTTTGTTTCGGGGGGGGGGGGGTCCCGCCTATGACAAAATGCTGTATGAGGGGAGGGGGAGAGGAGGTCCCAGCAAAATGGAAGATTTCGGGAAGGGGGGGGGGGCGGGCCTCATGGGCCTCCCCCTGGATACGTGCCTGCACCATGGCAAACGACGTACCAAGAAAATTCAAACGCCATCGTACAAACGAAACGACACTTTAGTTTTCTTTTATTTTTTTATATTAGCACGCCCTTTTCGTTTAAAATGTGGGTGCTGCAGCAAATGATTTTGCGAAGTTGCCCGACAAATATATTAGATTAGCATATATTGACGTAAATGTATGTGCATTCGTACGAGCATTGACTCTCCCTTTTCATCAATAAACTGCGTCATAAAAACATCGGCTGCAGGCAGGTCTCCTCCGTGTTACAACTATCAACGGCCGATCATTTTCTTGTTCTTGTTTTGTTTTGTTTTTACGCGGTTTTTTAAGGTTAGAATGCATAAACAATGCCTGGTGCTGCGAATATCAATCCTGCCGATACAGGGACACGTTTTTGGCATGCGGAATACGAGTGGTGATTAACGACAACCGCTGACGCGTGCTAGATCTGTACGCGGAAAGAGAAAAATCACAAATAGGGCCGGATTTGTTTTGTTTTTTTTGTTCTTAAACGCGCGTGTTGTTTTTGTTTGTTTGTTTGTTTGTTTGTATTCTCTCACTCCCTGCAGTGGGGTGCTGCAAGATTCGTCGTATTTATGAGTTTCGATATTGATGGTTCACGAAGGAAACGACGCAATGACACGATTCGCAGCGCGAGCGTGGCCGCCGAGCTTATCGACTTTCAGATCCTTTTCATGTTTCATTCAACGATAGTCGGAAGTTCGGCCTTCGGCCCTTCTTTTTTCGTCTTTTATTTCTCGTTTCATTAGGTCTTTGGCTCACTGCTACAATCAACAAAACAAGTTTTTCAATAAGTCACACAAAAACAACAAAGAGAGAGGAAAAAAACCTAGAGACGCTGCACGCAATTTTTAAACCTATTGCGTAGTTGTGGAATCATGCACTTTCATGAGATGGCTTTTAATTACTGTTGATTAAAGTGACACTGAGAAGGAGAACGAAAGAACGGGAAAATAATTACTCAATGAAGAGAAACCGAATAATAACAACAACAAAAAACGAGATATCATCATCATCATTATCGTCGTCGTCGCTTGACTCGCTTCCAAACTCCAATGAAAAAGATGAGCGTTACGAAACCGAGCCGACCTTCAAAATGGGATCCCATGAAAACGAGAAACAAAGGCACGCTCCGATATATAGGGCGACCCTGTTTTACAAACGATGTTTACACAGCACTCCTCCTTCCCCATTTCCCCGGTCGAGCGACCAACACTCGCCCTCTCATCAGCGCCGCTGCATCCTTCCCGGCCGATCCATAACTTCCTGCTATTTGCCTTTGTCGTCTCACACTCTCCACCCGAACCCAAAACCGCGGTCGTCATCTTTTTCTTCCCCCCCCCCCCCGTTTTTCGTTGTTTTCGTTCCCTTCTCTTCGAGATCAGGCCTGCAGCGCTCTGCGGTAGAGTGGCGTTCAAGGGCAGCAGGAGACCGAAAAGGAACGTTTCCAGAACGGTTTTATGGAGTGGTAAGTGACTCACTTCCACGCGTAAACTGTCTGATCCCAGATTTACAGCGCGCAGCCGCTCTCTCCCCTCTGGCCATAAACACCGTCGTGGGGAAGGGAGTGTGGATGTGTGTGTGTGTGTGTGTGTGTGAATGCCCTCTCAGGCCGGTGCCCGCAGCTACGAAAGTGGTGCCGTAAACCGCCGCCGCCGCCACCGTTTTCTCCTCCGGGCGATCACCACCATTCACTCCGTGAGTCGGACGACGGGAGGAATCGGGGAGGGTTGGGTGGCGAAAGCGCGCTCCGCCATTTTGGTTTCCTTCCTCGTCCCGCTCCCCCGTCGCACCCTCCTCTCCCAACCGAGGCGTCGATACCGGGCTTCTGATTGGTCGGAGGGGCGCTCTTCGGGTACCCCCCCCCTTCCCTCTGTTCCGTCGGTTTCTCTCTCGGCGATCGTTGTTTTGGTCTGCGAGTTCCTCAAGCCGCTACGTTTGCCTGCCATCGTATGAGTCTGCGCCTTCCGAGTTCCGCTCGCTTTTCTGAAATTCACCGGTTTGATGAGTGATGCTGAAGAGGAGCTGAAAGGTTTCTGGAGTGGCAACGTAGCCCCTCATTTCTTTTAGGTTGTCTTTCTTTTCCACTTCATTTCATGGGAGAAATGTGGTCGCACAACACGAATATTTTCAAACTTGAAATTCAGATACGAACACGAGGATTCAGAGTGGCCGACATCATTCGTGGTTCGTGTGGTGGCAGCCGATAAAAATTTCAGAAGTACTGAGCAAACAAATATTTGTCTTTGATCATCAATGTGCATTTTGATATCCAGTGTCTAGTATCACTCAGCGTAGTGTTGCTCATTTCAGAATTTACAAAACCGGATCTTTGTATGTCCTGGGATAAGCCACGATCTTTATAACTTCTTCAGAGCCGGTACGCACACGGTAGGCCTGGTAGTGCAGCATGCATGTTCATGTACATGTGAAAGGTCCCAACACGAAGTTCATCAGCATGGTGCGAGCTATAATAAATCTATAGATCAACTCGTGAAAAAAAAAACACAAATAACTTTACGTTTTATAAACTTCATCATCTTTATGCCATAATTATATAGATATTTTTATTACTGATTTTAACAATAACTTTGTTTTCGAGTATAAATACGAATAACGTACGGGTGAGCCCGAGTCTTAGTTACGTATGTAAGTTGTGAACTGTACCCGGCAGTCGCCAACAAAAGCAAAAGAAAAACAAATCCCATTCCTCTCGTGGAAACACTGAAACAGCAGATTTTTTACTTCTGGAGATGCCTTCTATAAAACGAATTATTTTTTCGCAACAAAATAAAACTTTAAGGACATGGCTTTTTTATTTATTTATTTACGAAAGTTCTAAACGGAGTTTTTTCATCTAAGTGTAGAAAATGAGGGAACATGTCTTGGGGATGTTTCAGATACACGATGAAACAAAAACTCTTTCCCGTGGATTAGTGCGCCTGCGCCTCTCCTCTTCACCGAACTTCATAGGTCCAGTTAGGAGGGACGGGTCCCCTCTTGATATAAGGGACACGCACGGAGTTTGCTGTCGGTCTTTCCGACTAAGAGGGACCAAGGACACGGTTTCCTTGGTCTCTCTTGACGCACATAGCCAGAATTTTGTTTCGGCAGGGGGGGGGGGGGGGCCGCCCGTGACAAAATCTTCTATGAGGGGAGGGGGAGAGGAGGCCCCAGCAAAATGGATGATTTCGGGGGGGGGGGGGGCTCGGCCCCGTGGTCCGCCCCTGGATACGTGCCTGTCTCTCTTAATATGTTGGTGTCCCTCTAGATGTTGCTATTCTATTTTTTTCATTTCTCCCCTAAAAAGAACTGTCACCCTGGAAGCATCATTGTCCCCTCTTAAATAAGAGGGCAGTGTTTTTTTTTTTTTTAAGACAGACCGGTTTTAGAGTGTAGTTTCAATTATTTACGTCCTTCATTCGGTCAAACGGATATGCTATAAACGAGCCTCGTTTTTGCTTTTATATTTTTACTTCAGTGACGTGCATGTCTACACAGATTCTTATTATAGGACATTCAATTACCAAAATCAACCGCCTTATACAAAAATGAAATAAAACGACAAGTAATCAAGACTATGACTTTGTTGCACGACCGTTCTCGATTTCCTTCAATTGCGTAGGCTTTCTCCGGGAGTGCATGTGCGAGCGTCGCATTTGATGATTGATCGCAGGCAAGATCTCGCGGTGTCGCGGGAGCATCTCTTGCTATATGTCGCGTTCCTCGAAGGATTGCGTCATCCGAAGCTATAGACTTTTTTTTCTGTCTTCTTGAGTTTTTATCCGGGGAGCTCGAAATGTCAAGTGCGGTCAAATGTGCGCTTGTATGTTAGCCTTTTTATTGTTCCTTTAACACAGACGACGTTGTGCATGCTCGTCATCAGGTTTTTGAGCTATCCTTGTGGAAGTGGATGTTGCATCTTGTAACGCATCTGTGCGCTTTTTTCTTTGTTTCTTGGTTAGGAGGGAGCTTTTAGTGCAATTGCATTTAAGAAAGAGAGCTGAATACACACCATCAAATACTTTCTCTTTTTTTTTACCATGTGCTTGTATTTTTGGGCCTGACTGTGGAAGACCAGACTATAATATTTCACCGCGCTATTCGAGTATTCTATATTATCGTTTCTTTCCACCTTAAACGACAAGAAGCGAAAAGGCCAATGTCGAAAATAGATAGTTAGAAAAAACTAAATCAATTCTGTATCAAAAATCAAAAACTTAATTTTTTTTTAATTTGGTTTTTAGGATTACGAATATTAAAATTATATTTCAGATTGATGCGCCAAGTAGCCACGACAGCGCTTTCCAAGTAGCGTTGAAGCCCCTCCTTGACGTCGCGTTCGGTGCGACATTACAAAAGAGTGAGGGATGACGAAGCGCTTGTCCGCCAAGTAACTCTTCACTATTGAGAATATTTGTTCGCGACGGAAACATTTTAATGTTTAAATGATCACACGCATCTGCGGATTTCCGATACCTCTATATTTGGGGCAAGATCAAGAGAGAGAAGAGTAAGAAGGGAAAACAAAAATTCACAAAATTAGTATCTAAATGTTACCAGGTCCGGAATATTTATTCATTTATAGAGGAACGAGAATAATTTTCATTGCTGTTCAATCGATAGCCAATGCAGGCAAGTCTCCCACAGGGCTCTTGCGTCTAACAAGTGAACATGATACGATGAGCAGCAAAGCAAAGCACTGTCTTCTATTATTTCTTTTCTTTTTTCGTGACACTATTTTGGTTTTGTTTTTTGCGAACCTTTTATGTTCCTTTACCTCGTGTCTGGCTCGGGGAGATTTGGATTCGTTGGAGTACGGTTGTTTAGGAGAGATAACAATTTTGGTTTTCTCTCTGGCTGACTTTTCAGTGCCCCCTCCCACTCCACGTGTTCAGCCATATATTTATATATATATATATATATATACCAGCTTGCACGCGTATAAGCAGGAAGTCACAAAACAAATCGCACTGTGAGCAATGTTTTTTTTTCCTCTCTCGTTATAAGCACATACCCTAGGGGTTAAACGAGCGTCTGTAGTTCGAGCTAAGTTTTAAAAAAAGCGCAGAGTACTAAAAAAAAAAGATCTTTGTCTGCCTTGGAGGGTGTTTTGCGTCTTCCCCGGTGTCGAGGGATTTAGTCCCTTTGCGTTCGCGCATGAGGCTGAACGGGTAGATAAGGTGTACGCAAGTGAAATGAAACGCCGACCTGAATGAATGGCGTGAACGGTAAAGTTATTTTCAATATATCACGATTGCTATTGTTGTTTCACGTAATTTGGAAATCCTGATTCTTTAAATGTTTCGGTGTTGTGCAGTGGTGAGGAACTTGAACGCAATCTACACTGCCAGTTCGAAGAACATTTTCTCACTGGTCAGATCTGTCCCTGTCGTTTCTCTCTCTCCTTTTTTTTCTTTTTTGCCAATAATTGTTTTATAATACTATTTCTGTGCAGTAGTAAACTTCAGGGTTGGCTGCCTCCAGAAGTTCAGAAGTTCCAGTCTTCAAATTAACACTTGTTGCTCGTCACACTGTGTCTAATAACTATTCTCGGGGGCAACTTTCCCTGGAATTGCCGGGGAGAGGAGGAGAGCGCTCGCTCAGCTTTAATCGGCGCTTAAAACGCACGAAGGCACACGTTAATTCCCGTAATCTTGATCGCATTGCCTACAAAACGTAGCCCCCGAGCATAATAGCACAAAGCATTCGGGGGTTTGACGGTTTCTCATCCCGCCGAGTTTCCATTTGCAGACTTTCAGTGGCCAATGGCGGATCAGCGCTTCGTGTTCATAATACATTCGAAGCTTAGAACCTTGAACTAACAGCAGGTCTCGCAACCGTACGGAATTCGTGTTCCTAAACATACTCTATACTATTCTTTATAGACACTGCTTGTCGCATATAAACTGTCGAAGTTTCATTTCAACAATTATCTCCGTTTCAGCGGATCTTGCGCGCTGTTGTTAGCGTTGTTAGGAAATAGGGTGGATCTTGCTCATTAAAACTTAGCGAAAAGCTCCTCCTTCGTCTAAACAACCAATGGCAGTTGCGGTATTTTTCATGGACAGTTACAATTTTCGTTTGTAGTGGACTGTTGTGCTTTGGGTGCACGTGTATGTTCGAACTACGCGAGACGCCAAAGGTTTGGCGTAGGTATTAGGAAGCTGGCACTGGAGCCAGGACAAACGAAGGACATCCCTGCCGTTCTTATCCCTTCAGTGAATATTTGGTTTCAAGGCAGGCAGGTTGGATTTCACAAGTTTGAGTGTTCAAAAGCTCGAAAGGCTGCATTACTGCAAAGACTTTCGCCCAATGTGTGCGAGAGAATCCCAGTTGATTGATGACGATAATGAAACCTACTGCTTATAACTTTGGAAGTGGTCGCTGCAGCGGTCGGTGCGTGCAAATGCTGGTGCGTGCAGATGCTGGAAAACGAGGCGATCGTATATAGCTGTTGTAGCAAAGACAGTACGTCGGGAAACGTTGCATGCTTGTGAAGCCGTCCTCAGTCTAATGAATCCCGCTGTTTTTAGCTTGAAAGCGAGTTATTTCGAAACACGGAACCACACTCGCTCACGCGTTCTCCATCCGCCAGAACACGCGCAAAGGCAATAATCGACAGCCAGTGTACAAGGAACAGAGAGTGATGGGTCTCGTTGACAAACCTAAAAAGCAGTCCATCCTAGGATTCTGAGCACGACGTTTCACAATCTCGGTGTCAGTGCGCGGACAACATTTACGGGGACGCTCCTGGTCGTTCGTTTAATGGCCCGAGTAGATTGCAGCGACTGGATTTTGGCGTACTCTGCCGGAAAGTGGACGCGCAGGTCACACTTTTTACGAACAGGGCTCACACGTATGCGTTCTCCTCTGCCGCGCACTCGAATAGCTAATCCTCGTCTTACGTTGCAAGAACACGGTGGACGACCAAGAAAGAGTACGTTTGGGCTGAAATTTTGTTTCAACGTAATTATTCTGAGTGTGAATCTGCGAAAGCGAGGTCATGTCGTTTCATAATTCAGACTGAGTCCTTTATTCTTCTCAGAAGATCATATCTGGAGTAACCAATTGTAAGAACTTTTCTTTTCTTTTCTTTTTTAGTACACAAAAATTAACTAGTGACTTCCCGTTGGAGACAAGTTCTTTTTGTGTAGATATGATTGCGCACTGACGGCACCCAGTGTTTATTTGAAACATGAAAGTGAATAGCAAACTGGTCTTCATGCTGAGCCAGGGTCCTTGCTTGGTCTGTCACTTCAACTAATGCTTCGTTTTCGTTTATTGGCTCGGGAGGAGAATTGTGAAATAGCATAAATACTCGGGGCGAAGACTCCGAGGAATGACATAACAAAACACAGAAGAAGCACAAAGAGAGGGTGAAAGAAGGTATTCTTGCTAAAGCGAAGGATGAAGAAATTTCTAATATATTCTAGCCCTAAACGTTTTGTATTATTCCGGTTTCGGATCGCAACCGTCATTTCTGCGGCTGGCGCGGACACGTCCGGCATGACATATCTCGCTCGAAGAACAGAAACACTCACCAGGACCAAATCCGGGATTAGATACGTCGCTTCCCTGCACGACACCGCAGATCGCTATATAAATGGAGGCTGGAAGTCAAACAAAATATAAGCCAGAAGGCGGGCGAGCATCGCACTGACAGAAAGCGAGATCGGACGGAAACCCTTTGGCTCCGCGCGAGTCAGATACATCATCCCCACAAAATACATTTATTCGTGAGACGTGCGGCTCCCCACTGCGGGGGGATGGGCGGCAGGGCTTCGTTGATGAGGTTGTAATGGCGCCGCTGCGGCAGACGCATTTGCGGCTCCCGTAGGACGGGCTTTCCCTACGGGCGCACGTGCACTGCGGGACACGCGTTGGCTGGGCGGCGCGCCACGATCTTCCTGCACGAATTGGGGCTGGGTTCGGAACGTTTTCGAGAATCCGGAATTTGTTTCCAATCAGGCTGAAGAAGACGTTTTGGGCAGAAAAGAGTTATACGCGGGTACGGAGCGAAAAACGAGCAAAGCAGGGAAAGAAACGCCTCTTTTGCTTTTTTTTTTCCTCGTAAAGGGGTTTAAATTGCCAGCCTGCAAATGGTTCTATCTTATTCGCTGTTAAACTCGAAATGCCTGCCTGAAATGCGTAGGGCCTCGGGATGTCTGAGGGGTAAAGGACTGAAAAATGGATGGGATCCGGCCAAAAATGCATTTCAGCCTAATCGTTGAAACGGATTTTTTGTCAGTAAAATATGCCGTTATATTTTTCTTATAATCTTTAGGGGTCTTTATGTTGAAGCGTGCACGTGGCCAGCATATTAGCACATCAACCCTTTCGTTGTTAACTATCGGCTTGAATTCTTTAAAGTTCAAAGAAAGGCCAGAGTGCATAGGCCAGTCAAGCTCGCAATCGCTAGGTTGCTGCATAAATCAAAACATCAGTCATTAAAAAAAGAAATCTATTGCGCACGCATGTATCACTGCACTACTTTGATTCGATATGCTTTAGATATTTATGTCTCTGTAGGCAATGTATCGACAATTTCTGTTTTCAGTCTGATGAATTTATACTAACACTTCATCGCGGAATACATTCATTCACTCCACACGGGCGAATAATATCTTCCGATTATTGATGTAACTGCACAATTAAAGCTTTCATTTCTTCTTTTTCTTTACTTTGTGTTCTTTTTTGAGATTTGCGTGACCTTCCCAAAACTACTCGAAAGAGACATTACTGCGTAGAGAGTGTAGGATTTCGTAGGCATATTGAGCGGACTTCCTCGTGCACATGAAGGCTGCACTTTTGTCCTCGTGTAGAAAGTTTGGGTACTAAGTCAGAAAAGAGAGCGAGAGAGAAAGTATAGACTAAGCTTTCCCTTCCTTTATCACGTTGTTTTAATGCACATCGTTCATTTGAGCAGCTCGGTGATCCATTCCGATATATTGCAGCCAAGAAATCCCCCCCCCCTCCCTTTTCTCCTCTCGGACATATATATTAAAGTCTTCCACGTTCTCGGGAACTGTGTGCCCCAACGTATACCGTTTATTTTGTTTTCCTGATTTTACGCTTTTTACTTATACTTTCTCCCCCGGGGTTCTGTTTCGTCCTCCTTTCCCATACGGGCCATCCTTCACAAAGCCCCACGGGAATGCAAGATTAATCTCACCGATCGAATTTAAATGCAAACCTCCGTTCCCGTGTCGCTTTACTTGACTCTTTTTTTTTTGTTCTTTTCTTCGCACTTTGGTTTTTTGTATGTGTGTATGAATTTCTCTCAAACTTTCTTCTTGCACACGTTTACGTCACATCGCAGACTTTTTCATTAGTTTCGATCTTTTTCTACTTATATGTATATATATAAAGATGTCCCGCCTTTTGTTTATCTTCTTTTTTTTTCGCTTCGTTTTAGATTTTTTTTTCGGACCTTGCGAAAGGAAACTGGGTTGGTCATCCAGAGCGTCAATTTTAGTCACGTTTTTTTGCGCTCTGTGTTTTGTTACGATTGCTATCATTCTTTTAATTTTTGCGCAGTTTTGTTTTCCGGAGAACCGATGACGTATTGCGCATATGGCGCTGGTCAGTGGCCCGGTCATTTATCCGAGTGGCCCCGAACGCACAGGCACATTGGAGGAGCTTCCGGGGGCTGTGAATTAACGTGCTCCTATCCGTATTTCGGGCTCCGTCTCATATAGATGGGAGGGATTGGCGACGAGATCAACGGCAGAAAGATGTCCGTGGCTTCCTGTAGCTGGGCATTCGCTTTGGTGTGCCGTCTCTTTAGCGCCATGGGACTTCAATTGCGTTTTGGATGCTCTTTCAATTAGACCCCACGTGGATGTCACCATTTACTTGGAGTATCTCATGTCACCGATCTGCAAGGTTCACGCACCGTAGATCATAGTTCATCGAACAAACGCACTCAAAATATTTAATGATAGCCCCTACATATCATCTTCTGAAATCGTATTAGCTTTGTTGTTGCCTTGGGCGGGCTGGCTCTATCGGTCTAGATGGAATGAATGAGTGTATTATACACTCATTTATCAAAGTGTTCGGAATTTATAAAGCAGATGAGAATACGACTTTTTTTTCTGTTAATAATGTTTCTCACATATATTGGTCTTATTTTCGTTGGTCACATACGGGAAATTCAAACATTAGCATTTGTTACTAGTTACCAGCGAAGGTCGATTTGTCTCTGAAAACGCGCCAACTTTTTCATTCTTTTTTTAAGAAATGTGGATTGTTTTTGTCAAATAAAAGCTTAAACGACTACCGCTGAGAATTGGGTATTCCCAAATCAAGAGAAGATATATGTTGATACGAAGAAACAAAATCAAGACCTTTTCATGGGGAATTTCGCTTTTTGATGATAGGTTTATATAGCCAAGAGAGATTGGAAAGGAGGGGGGAGGGGGGGGGGGGAGGGCACGAAAACGAAATTTTACCACGATGGTTTGAGGGCCGGCAGCGCGAACTCGAAAAGCGGGACTCCGCGAGTGGCCATTCGTCCTCATGACAGACATCCCGGCAGAGATAGGTTATCTTGACAGAGTGCTAACAGGCTGCCCGCGTTGAGCGTGACGGATGCGATCGGACGGCGCTTCTCGCTCCTCGCGCGGCACCGTCTCTCCGTTCGGGGCTCGATAAAAACAATCAGATCGAGGCCCAGGAAACGAATGGCGCTTGCCTGCGACTCTTCGTGAGCCGACGCCGCCGCCGCGCTCGCTCGACCAGCTGCGTTTCGTCTTCATCTATCGCCCGATTGGAGGTAAGAGATAAAGATCGCGACTGAGACTCAGAGTTACTTTCATAATTTCCTCTACGGTTCTTCCTCAAAATACTTTTTGTTGCTATTTAGGGCTTATCTTACCTGATGAGACTGTTTTTTTGTTTTTTTTAATATATAATGCTTTCTAACGTTCACTCGTCTTCGTCAATGGGAAGCGGTAAGTGAAATTCTATTTTCAGTGGAACTTTAGCATGCGAATAACGACTAAAATAATCGTTTCAACAAGAAGTAATGTCGAGAGTTGGGCTAGTTCAATGTCTAAAGCTGGGCTAGTTCATTATAAAAATAAAACAGCGAAAAAAAAAAACACGGACGCGGCAGAAGACACACGCCAACAGAAGGAACGCCGTCTTTCGTCCATTTTGTTTCAAGTAATAAGATAGCGTTCGTCCTGTTTGCGTGTTTCTTCTGGTCCGCGTGGTTGTTTATATTCGTTGTTTTGACATTATGATTATTTGAACAAGGCTGACTCTGTCGGCATCTTCGGTGATCATATATTCTTAAATCGTTCCACCTTTGGTGAGCTTCAGCCGCTGGTATATATTATTACCAAATTAAAAAAGAACAAGACAAATGCAGTTAATATCATTGTTTTAGTCTACTATCGTATGTGAAGTTAAATAGAAGGAAATTTGACATTGCGAAGCCTTTTTTGAGAGAGGGACATCCAGCATTGCTAATATAGTTTCTGGTAGGAACACAACTCAACCAAAGATTCACCTGTGCGAGTGGCATTTCTTATCTCTACAACCACATGACGAAGTACACAAATTCAAACTGCTATACGCTCCGGAAGTATACCAAAACCCACTCTTCTCCGCATGGAAACGCGAGAACAAGCTCTCGAGAAAGCATCGATTCCAGAGGAGTACGCCCAGCACCAGGTAGATAGCAATGGGTAATCAAACAAGCACCTTCATTGGGTGAATAGCAAAAGAAACGAGGGAAGGCGAGTTAACACAGTACGGGATATTAAGCACGACGTGCGAAAATAGCAGACGCCCTGCCGCACCGTACATTCCCATAAACGCGGTTTCATGCTTGGCTTTGCCACCTGCCTAGGTGAAATGCGGAGAAGGCAAACCAAAAACTCCCTGCATATCCGTTTTTTCCCCTTTTACTAGTCATTGTTAGTTTATGAAATGCAAAGTGTGGTGAATCCCGGCCAATCAAAAAGAACGTGGAAAGGCGAATCACGAAGACACACTAAGACGCTTTTCTCAAACTGTCCATAGCGTGCGACGTTTGTTGCATGAGGAAATAAGCACTACAGAAGATGAAACTATAAGGCTTTAGAACATACCGACGTAGCGAACGGTCTGTCTTTCTGTTTGCCCTTCAACAACTTCACTTACCAGCGCGAAAATGCTCAACTTCGATGCTCTTCGTGCAGTAAAACGCCCTCTTGGGCACCTGTATACTCGGTCGACTCGGTCGGGCGTAGCTGGGATGATTTCTTGCGCGCCGCCGCAATTCGCGGCGTCCCGTTGCCAATCACCGCACCCAGCCTCCGACGAAACGCGTTGTTGGCCGACGGCGAAAACCAGTCATAACCGCGGCATCCTCCCCGCCCGTAAAAATATGACGGGTGGGTCGGGCTCCCTGCCTGGCACGCAGGTTACTCGTCCGTCCGTCTGACCCGCGCGTCCGCTATAGGCCGGCTCAGTTCACCGGCCCCCTTCTACGGCTCCCCGCCGCAAGAACCCATCCGTCATACATAGGCCAAGTTTTCTCTCCAAAACTTTTTCTTCGAGTCCGTCCAATGCGGCGGCTGTCCGGCGGATCGCCGTGTGCTCGAAGTCTGCCGGGTGAAACCCGACGGGGATCACTCCCCGACCCCGCCGCATCCCTCCCACCGATCCTTCTTATTCGTTCATCGTACTCCAGCAGCGGGGGTCATCACTCCAAGTCTGCGTTCTTTCCCTCTCTTCCATCCGACGCCCTTTGTCTCAACGGACGCGCGTTGTTTCGAGAACCTATCCGACAGCGCCGAAGAAGACGAAAGAGTTTGCAAGTTGGAAGGAGAGTTTGGGGAATCGCGAAAGAAGGAACGGAGCAAAACAAAACGATGGGTCGCTGCGAAGTCGGAAAGGGGGAAGGGGGCGCTATCGAAGCGGGGGCATAGAGGGGGATCCCGGGAGCTGCCATGAGCAGGCGTGCCCCCCTTCCTCTCTCGCAAGGGCCCTGAAAGGATTCCCGAGGGTTCGCCGTCGCAACCCTATTTCTCCGCGTCGCACCTTCGGTAGTGCTCGGGCGCGGACCGCTGCTGGAAGAAGGGGGCTTCCTTCCAGCGATCTTTTTTTCTCGGCCCCTCTCCCGGCAGTACCTCAGTAACACCTCTTCCCCTTTTATCCGAGCGCGGAAGACGGATGGCGGTTGCTGTCCCGCTGTCTGGCCCACGCATGCACGGCTGGGCGCCTGGACCGGCCCGCCCGCTGCCGCCTTTCTTCCGGGAGTCCTGCGGGGACTTCTTCTCCCTCTCAAGGCCCGTCTTTCTTTCCTCTTGCCCATTGTTGGGGGGTTCTCCTTCAAAAAAGGGTCCTCGTTAGGCTTAATGAGAGTTTATTGATCAGTTTGGAAAAGTGGATGGTCGCTGCGTAGAAAACTTGCGCCCAAAGCCTTTCTTTTTTTTTCTCTCTTTTTTTTTTTTTAACGGCGTGCGGTGGGAGGGTGAGGATGACGCGCGTGCTGCTTGGAGGCCGTGCGGTTTTGGCGTCTCAGTCGACTGTCTTCTCTCAGTGACTGCTTTGGAGCGCCAGATTAGGTTTCTGAATGATTGTTTTTGCCCCGCGATAGTGCTCACTGCACTTCGACGCGAGAAGGAAAGGAGGTCGCAGGCTGTATTCAGACCCCAATACGGTTTACATCGCCCTCATCTCACCTTCCACTTTTCTCTTTTATGCAGTCCCACGCAAATACGACGCTTTGCAATTCGTGTAGAGCCAACCAAGTGGAGAAAAAAGGTGGTACGCTTGTTTCGTAATGTACAAGGTTAATCGATAAAAATCAGCGCTAGTCAGTCAGGAACTTTTATGGTATGGAATGGGCTTCACGAAATACTCGTCTATTTGCCTCGTAGAAGGTGGTGAACCAGGCACGTAGCCAGGATTTTGTTTCGGGGGAGGCCCGCCCATGACAAAATGCTGTATGAGGGGAGGGGAGAGGAGGCTTTAGCAAAATGGAAGATTTCGGGGGGGGGGGGGGGCCCATGCCCCCCCCTTCCCTGGCTAGGTGCCTGTGGTGAACTGTGGATAATTTGTCGAATAACAAGAAGCACTTCGGCCCAGTGAGTATAGCGCCGTCCTGTCCACTTCATGTCCGTGTCTGTCCTTTGCGCTTTCTAATTCATTATGTGACATGTCAGCACAGCGCGTCTGTCTTTGCTACGATAAACGGCTTTTAAACTTTGTGACTCTAGTCTTCTTTCCTGATTCACCTTATTGGTTCTCCGCAGGTTTGCTGCCAAAGAGCACGATGATAATTTGTTGGTATAAGCAGTCACCGTGCCCTGACAATAAAAGGACCCCAACCTTCTGCTCTACAATTAAATAAATAAATGAATAGGGCTGTGGACTTGATCGATTAACCTACCGATTAATTAAGTAATTATTTAATCACAATTAATTTTTAACCTGTTCAGCAATTAAATCTTGAGAAACAAAAAAAAAGTAAAAAGTCAAAGCTTTTTCTATGCAGATGTGGACAAGTACACCCGTATGAAGGCAAACCTTAGGTGAAATTGTTACCTAAAATAAACTGTAGGAGCAAGATTTGTAACTCCAGACAAGGGGTGGAGAAGGTTATTCGCCTCGAGATCGAACAGAGTCGCCACCGTGCGGCCGATGTTGCAAACACTTCTAGTGTGGATACGGCCGCACGTCGTCTGCTCCCGGCATACATTGAAACATGGATCCTCGCGACGATGAAGGCTAGTTTTCGGGTAAACTGCTCTATTTACATTGTAAATGCTTGTTTCTTTCGAAAAGATTGTATCATTCCACGAGAGTGGAAACACGCGAAGGCAAGGAATGCCAAACCAGATGATTATATAATGTTGCTACTGTGGTTTTTGTGAGGCGGGTAATTGTTTCAGTTTCAGTGCCACTGCATACTATTATGGAGCACATTGCCGACGGAAAGTGGTGCCTTGTCGAAGGCGAACTACTTGTGAATGCCGGGCACATTATTGAGTGCAGCGTTGTGGCCCCAACGACCACATCAACAAGCGTACACCGTACACGTGTGGAGTTACGTACTGCAGTCGTCGGCTCTCAGCACGGATCCCCATAATGTGGATCTCAAACTCACGAGCGGTGCCACGACTGATGAACTTTTGTGCACTCGCCCTGCCGAATAACTATTGTTTGTAGTTCAAACGGCCGGATACGTCTTTGAGAGAATCGCACGATTCGTCTTCCCCATCGTTTTAAAACGCTGCATACGCAAAACCCGTTCTTTTTGCGATCACAATTACTCTAAAATTAGGCATAGGAATCTACTTGCGGCCGCTAACTCTCGCGAATTCTAAAGACATGATTTCTGACCTCAAAACAAGAGAGATATTCGTGTGGCTTTATTTTTCGCTAATTTTGTAATTCTCGAAAATATGGTGCTCGCGAAGGGTTTTGCAGCAGGCGGTGCAGTCACTTCGGAAAAAGAATGGCTCGAGGTCCGTAAGTGGCACCCATGTCCTTTAGTGAGCTGTTAACCTTAGATGTAATCATGTCGTTTTCATGTAGCGTGATTTGCCGTTGAAAGTTTGTTTTTCAAGCGAAGTGGCACGAAACATTCGTCGCGCGGAAGGTAAGCAAACTTCATGGAGTATGAACAAGTAATTGATTAGGATCGATAGTCCCTGTTGCTCCTGCGGTAGATTGACCAGTTGCCATCAGCCCTATCTACCACGTACTTCCGACCTAACTTCAAGAAAATTGATGAGGTGCGTCCGACGCACACGCAGGCACTGAGCGAGTCACTTCCGCCGCAGTCGACGCCTCCATTAGTGTGGAATTGTGTAGAAGGCCTGTCGGGGTGACAATTCTACGATGTTTCAAAAGTCGGGTTCTTACGCAGTAATAAGTTCGTGGGACTCCAAAAACACCGTAGCGGGAGAACCCACACTAAGGACGACCAGACTGCCCAGCAGCGAGCAAGTATCAACGCGCACGCTTTACGCGTACTAAACTTTGGGCCACTCGTGACACTTATGTAAAGTTTTATCTGTTCCACTTACTTTGGCTGTCGTGCACCGTTGGTTTGAAGACTTCGGCGGTAAAATGTTTAGAGAAAACCATCGCGTGAATCAGTTCTCAACTTCGAGAGCCACTCTTTCCTCAGCGCGCCGACCGCTGGATATCGGTGAATACTAACCCCCCCCCCCCCTTGGTGCAATAGGTATTGCACCGAGGCTATGAACAGTGTGTGACAACTTTCTGTTGAAATTGATTTCACAGTGATAGTGTAACAGGCAATAAATGCGAAATTCTGCAGGTTCTTGACCGCGAGGCATATGGGGCAGCCATCTTCCTATCCTCACATTGATGATGACAGCGCGACAGTAGCCCCACCTTTAGTTCGATGTCGAAGCGATCCACTTCAACGCCGTGGTGGTGTCCGTTTAGCGGAGCCGAGACTATTGTGAATTATCAAAGTATTATTATCGAAAATACCAACGAACCTTAACTGATAGTAATATTATCGAAAAATACCAACGAACCTTGACTAAAAAATATATATTAAAAAAAAAACTGTGCTTCGGCGGCTGAAGTAATAATTTGTTGGTGCAGGTGTCTTTCGACTGTTCTCGAATACACATCAATGTTGATTTAAAATTCGAAGTTGTACATTGCGCCGTTTATCGCATATACAGCAAAGGCCAAAGAAATATATATATATATATATATATATATATATATATATATATATATATATATATATATATATATATATCTTAGCTTTATTTGTAACTTTTTGCGTGAGAATGAACAAAACCGATTAATCGATTAATTAATCAATTAATCGGCTTTGTTCATTCCCGCGCAAAAAGTTACAAATTAATCGATTAAATGGTGGCGATTAATTGGGCTAAAATTTTAAGTCAACGCTCAGTCCTACTAACAACGCATTCGCGAAACTAAATGCTAACTGTAACTGGGTATTTCTGAGGTACGTGGGGAAATAAGTAAACTGTTGATAACCAAATGTGTCATCGCCGGTATCCGAACTTTTGTCTCTATAGTCCGTCCCACTAAAACCGTGCAGTACAGCCAAAGCCACAGGGGAGAGAGCGTATCCCAATCTGATGAAGAGGGGGAAAGGAGGAACACGAGAGAAAGGCTCGGAATCCCCGCCTCTTTCTCCTAGTCCTCCTTTCCTTCCTCTTGAAAGGTTGGGACAAGCTCTCGCCCCTGTGGCTTTGGCTGCACTACACTGTTTTATTGGGACGGAGTATAGATTACTGTGGGTGGATCTAGCGCCTAAAATGCCACATCGTGAAAACAAAAAGCAATATAGTGTATTTTTTAATTGTCACTGATGTGAAATATTACTGACGCCACTAAACACAGGAGTGCAATTCCCTGTTGCTTCAAGAGCCAAAGTAAATGTATAATGATAACAGTTAGCTGAAATACATTCTTAAAACATCTCGACTGTCCTTTGAAGAAAAGGAAACCACTGGCCCTACGAAAGACAATGGGAATCGGTTTCAAAGATTCTTAAACCGTACTCGACCCTGCTCTTTATACCTAACAAACAAGAATGCAACAATATGCCACAATAAAGGATATATTCTATCGTATCATTTTATTTATCTTTCGACAAACTTTAAAGAGCGGAGGCTACCAATTATTTCTGGAATTTGGTATGTAGATGTACCGGTTACGTACAAATTTTATCTAATGTGTAATGTTAGCTCTTTCTGCTACTCTTCGTTTATTCTTTAAATACGGAATATATGGTATTTGTATAAATCACGCAACACATTAAACAAAGACTAAAGATCTGTCAACACTCAGACGTTAGAAGCCTGGGCAACAATAAATATAATAAAATATTTATATTCCTTCTTTCATGTCACATGTAATGTAAGTGTTGTAAAATGGGTCGCCTTTTCATTCACCGGATCGACCAGGATCAATCACTTCAGATTAATCAAGCAATACAGATTTAAACGCAATGTTTTCTAACATTAATATCCCACTCGGGCAAAACATGACTGGAATTCAATTGAAAATTACACAGTTACGTTTTCATCAGTTTACAATTTTACTGATGAACTTAACGACATGTTTTCATACTCCATTTTTTTGTGCGTTCATGTTTTTTTTTTGTGTATTTTTATCATTGTGCTAACTCCTGCTGTGGCTTGACAGTCGTGAGACGCAGTATTGCTAAATAAATAAATGCTTATATAAATTAAAAATAAATAATTTGTTTTTTAGTGACGATGCCACGGCTCCTGTATCATGAAAGGCTTCTTTCTTAATTGATATTGCGTGTAAATGAAAGAGCGCACGGAGATAAAGCAGGACAAAAGAGCCGCGTGCTTGCCCGAATAAATTATGCTCTCCGTCAAAGCCGGTTTCGCCTTTTTCGCAGGAAGTTCACGGAGTTCCCGATAGATGGCGCCACCTGGAGCGGCACATTTTGAACAGGTAAGACGAATGGACGTCCGCCTGAAACGTTCTGTTTTCCTTCCTGACCGCGTCCTTTTGAGTGTCGCACAATGAAATATCTTTTCTGATTTCGTGCTCATTCTATTATTCCTTGATCCACGTCTATCTGCGACGCATGTCAATCGGTGTATCGAGTTCAGAATCATTAAATTTAGGACAACTCAAGAGTATACGTGACGGATGATGTATTTGCGCGATAAAAACGTTTTTAACCCAGTGGTTTTTTTTTTTTTTTTTTTTTTATCGCGCGCGTGTTTAAAGTTTGTGTTTGAGAATCCAAGGAGCGCTGATTATTCGAGTATGAAGACGGACGCAAATCCCTGTAAAATGATTACTACAAAAGGAGAACTGAAAGGAAATATGCATTTATTCCGTGTAACCAGAGGATTTTCTCTCTTTTTTTCTTTCTTTCTTCCCTCTTAGAAATAACCGATCTAATTAAAAATCGCAACATTACAACTACAAAGAAAAAAATCCAGGGCCATATTCCTATTTGTTTTTACAAAAACTCTATGTTTAAAACTTGTATAGTTCCGAAAAAAATTATACGAAATTCAACATTGCATGAACGGCAGCGTCCAATATTAAGTCAATATTTGTTGCGTTTTAAACAGCATCAGTGAAGCCGAACACGCGCTATTTTTTTAGCCATATGGCAGCTAATCCTGTCACAGCCGAACTCGTGCTTCGTTCGTTACCCTATTTCAGTTTATCCTCTTAGAAATGCCACGAATGTAGAAGGTGGTATGTTATTCCTGATAAAGCGAGATTGCGCTATTTCGTTAATTACTCGTACACGAACTGGATTTGGGCTTCAGAAGAAGCGCGAAATAACAACTGCTGAGCCAGGACACCAAGTGTCCCTAACCTAATCGCCCCTGTTTATCCGAGTTTCCGCGTACATGCGAAGCGACCGGACACGCTCGAAGAGCAGAAAGGCGTCGCGCTCCGTAGTCAGATCGTTTGTGTAGTCCAGACACGCGTCCGACTGTGTGGAGGTCCTGCTGGAGCTACCAGGTAATCAGTCCTTTCTAATTGCAGTCGCACTGCAAGCTCGGCTCTGTCGGGGCAACATGCACTAATTCGCAAATTTCTGTTTTCTTTTCGTAATTTACATGCGGGCACACCGTCGGATGATCCGCCCCCTGACCCTGACTATTAGTCCTTTCTTTCTTTGGTGTCGTTCATCTATAGCCGTTCACCCGCCCCATGGGCGTCATACGTAGACCATATCGTGCGACTCGCTTCAAGATGTGTGTGCTGTGACTGTGACCGCGTTCCGTGTTTATAACGTCGCACACGTTCACCCTGTGCAGTTGCTCGTGTATTTCCGCGTGCGTGATCATGCTTGTAGTTTACACGGAGAATATTATAGAGTGTGATTCGCGTTCCTGCCGGCTTTAAGCCTGATTGATGAGCACAGTATTGACGTGTGATGAACCTAAAGACTCCAGATTAGCAGCCATATTGAACTGGCTAATTGCTTATCTACGCCTTTTGTAAATGCAGTCGCGCTGAGTTTCGCGACGGCACTCTGCGTTTGAGAGAGTACTAAATATGCAGTCTGAGTGGCCAAGTAACTCGATTCTGCACGCCGTACTATAGTTCGGCGTGCAGTGTCGTGCTTTTTACGTGCTCCAGGCACGTAGCCAGGATTTTGTTGCGGGAGGGGGGGGGGGGGGCGCCCATGACCAAATGCTGTATGAGAGGGAGGGGGAGAGGAGGACCCAGCAAAATGGAAGATTTCGGGGGGGGGGGGCCGGGCCCCATGCCCGCCCCCCCTGGATACGTGCCTGACGTGCTCCATTCCATAGAATGGAGCACGTAAAAAGCAAACATATTGAAAACAAGCATAAATGCAACTGGTTCTTTCTACAACAGGACGCAGCTGGTACTCATAAGACTGATGGTAATGACAAATGATATAGCCCATGTTCCAAAATCACACTTATCTCAGCTGTTCAGGGCCGAACTTGACGCTCCAAGCACGGCAAGCCAGAGCTTCTCCACACCAAAACGGAACGCCTGCAAAGACGTGTCTTTCTCATTATAAATGTACCTTCAACTTGGATTAACGAAGTTGACGGTGCCGCGATAATATCCTCTGAGCACCACGGGGGCAGAAATCTTCGAGTTTGTGTGAATACCACAAGGCGGCCCTTACTTTAATAGGGCATATTCCAGACTATATTTTATGCGCAAATAACGCTGACGTAGCAAAGCTAATGACTGCTATACTTATAACACTTACTAAAGTAGCAGTCGACTCTTCTAAAGACATACTTGCCCATATGCGTGCAGTCTGTAACGATGCGGCGTCCGTGGAATAGCGCAATCTCGACCCCAGAGCGATTTCCTTCACTAAGTCACGCAGGCCACCCGGGTGAAGACTATATAGGTGACTGAGCGCTCAAAAAAGGACACAGAGATAGGCAGTGTAGACAGGACGAGCTCTGAACTTTAGCTAAACGTTTATTTAATGTTACATGTCGCCAGCTTTGATGATCTCCAGCAGATCACCCTCTCTTTTCCTATGTTGACCGCTCACGCTGCTCTTGTTTCGGTTCTCGGGTGCGAGTTCCTTTTGGGCGCGTTGGCAGTCACGAAGGAAGGCCTCCGCATCGAAAATGGGCGGCTCTGTTTAACGTGCGATGTCCAATTTTTCAGCTCGGATTACGTGCGCGCTGTGTACTGCTGTGAGAAATGCGCTCGTCCCTTCTGGGCTGGATTCTCACAGCCCACGCGTCAAGTGGCCTCTGGGGTTGTCCGCCCAGCATGCAGCAGGAGGTTTGCTGGACCACTCCTAAAAATATTCATGAGTGAGGCCCTCTCGGTCCTCGGTCTTGAAAATAGGCGCGTTGGCGTCCCGTGTGTGCCGGATTCCTCGCTTACACCACCATCACTTGTCGCTCTGTGATGAGTGAGGCTTATGATGACGGTCGGGCAGGCGTTGGGATCCTTCAGCATTCTTACTTTTCGCGTATGATGTATTATTGCCTCGATGATCTAGTTGATTACTATATCATTTTCCGTGTTTAACTAAAAAAACAATGATTTCTTATTTTTTTTTAATGTCGTAGGCTGAACAAAAAAAATCTCAAATTGTTGTGCTCTTTTTTTTTTGGGGGGGGGAGGGGGGATTCAGGTTACTGTTTTTGGTGATGAAGAAACCTGAAGTAACATCATGGTTTTGTGCTAATATGTTTATCATTGGGAACATAAAGTGATGGGGCCTTCAATGCAATTGGCCTTCAAACGATTTTTTTTAGATGGGTTAATAACAGGTTTCCGAATACCGGGACTTGTGGGAGCTGTACCACAGCACCCCTACATGGGAGGCTACAATTATACGAACTACACCTCTAATGTTGGGTGCAAATACGGTGTTCACTTTACAACATCTCAGAGACGTCGCTATGTTTCCATTCCCGAACTACGGACTGTTCTAAATATACAAACCGATTAGTTGCTCAAACGTGGAATGAAAATATATGAAACTATTAAAGAATTCGGTGCTGGCATTTTATGACATTTTTTTAAAAATGTGTGTGCTTGCTTACATTACGAGTATTTTATGCTCGTTATAGCGCCTTCTTTTACTTTCTTTTATCCTTGCGCTGGGCCTTTCAAGGGGGACATCAAGAAAGTTCAGATCAAGCTTGGAAATTATATCTTCACTTATACTTTAGTTAAGAGAGAAGATTCAATATGGTAAAGCCCTAACCAAAGTTGATTCGCCTTCCGTCATGAATACTAGCCAGCATTCTCGTTAGAACTCAACAACCTCACAATAACAGACAAAAAACGAAAACAGGAAAAACAGGCTTGCTTTTTTAATATTGATAGCCGTATGCTGTCTTCTTGGCAGCGGCTCGAATAATCTCATTTTATACCAGATTTATTAATATCTGCCGGTTGGCTGGCGTCCCCCCAGTCAACCTCGAACTTTGTTCGTCCTATTTTCGCGCGTGCCCATAGGAGAAGAGATTCCGCGTGAAGAGCGATAGCAGCCTAGTCGTCTCTTGTAAGTCTACGGGCGAAGTGGTCGGGGGTCCGCCGATACGACGGACCACACGGCGCGTTTCGGCGTCGTGCCCGAATCTAAATCCCAACCGGAAAAAGGAGGCAGAGAAAAATCCGTCCCTTATCGCGAGCGGCAACAGGGTCTCCCATTCATTACCAGACGTCTCCGCGTCAACGAGCTGGGCTTATCTTGCGCCAGTCGGGCGTTTTGATCGAAGAGACCGCATGGGCACGGCACGCTGGCGCTGCGGTGAATGTTTGTTATTGCCATCCTTGTCGCGTGCAGTACGCGAAGGTGGGAGAGCCTGCGAATTATTCCTACGAGTCCATGAATCTCGCGATCTCAAGGCGTGTGCCGGGCCAACGAACGCTTGAGCAAAATTGGAGAACGAGTCGAAACTTGATTAGGACTATACTGTGTTTCGTACTTAGTGTGCAACGATGTCAAAGCTATATACTGGCGCGTGCATGGGGCTTGAACTCGTTGATCATTTGCACGCGTTCTAACGCAAACAAAACCATAAATGAGGCCACGCGCTCGCACCAGTAGCTTCGACAGCGTTGCACGCTAAGTTTGAAACAGAGTATAGGATACAACCAGCTTAAACTTGGGAAACGAAAAACGTAACAAAAAAAAAACGTAAATCAGTGATGCACCTACTAGCTCAGCTCAAGACGGTAAATCAGTTTCCAGATTGTAATGTTTGCAAAATGAAATAATTATTTTCTCGGGTCATTATCCTCCCTCCTTTGTCCGAAAGAAAATAAAGCGTCAAGACGAGAAGAAACGTGCGTAGATTATACGCAAGAGCTTTTGCATTGCTAAGTGGGAGCTCGTGCCGTCACGTTGAGGGCCGCTGAATCCGCGCAAAAAACTACGAGAAGTCCTGTAGCAATGGAAAGCGACCTGCACCATAATTCGCGTATCCCTAGATGTGACGTACAATATGGATCATTCGCTGTTCAAATGAACGCCGTAAATCTGCCTCCAGTTATCCCGCAGTCCCCGAAAGTATACGCCAGAATCGTGGACGAGACGACCTTGTCGGAGACATTTTCTCCTTAGAGCCCAGGGGATCCTGCAAGTTGGAGGACCCTAAGTGAGCCCCTGCAACTCAGTGAATGCAGCGGGCAACACGTGTGGGATCTTTCGCGGAGGTTTCGTGCAGTTGATCTCTTTCTTTTTTTAATCGTTCTCCTTTTCTTTTTTTGCCCCACGGGACAAGGAGATCCCTTCATGCGGCGGCGCTCCCGTGACCTTTGCGTGAAGACGGGACACAGGCGTTCCTTCTCGGCGCTCATCATCGTCGTCCTGCATGCCCGCTTGCACGGACTCGCCGTGCACGAACAGAGGAGGCTAGCGCGCAGTGCTTGACCGGGTCCTTCGCAAAGCTCAGGGTCGCGCCGCGCCGACAGGCACACACGCACGCACACGGACAGAGAGAGGAGAGACGCGCACTGCATCCTTCGTCGGACCTGCCAAACTCGGACCGCGCGTGAATTCCAGCCGCTTGTCATTGGGAACCGGCAGCATGCTAGCGCTCGGAAAGTCAAGGTTTGCCCCCACATTAAAAGTCGATTAGGGCCAGCTCGGGTCGGCGACACAGTCCGCGTTGCAAATGAAGTTTGATGCGTGTCGCAAGCCGAGCCTTTTTCCCTCGCCTTGCCGCTTTCGAAGGCTCGGCCCGACGGCACGCTGCAATGGTGCGCCGTGCGTGGGGCCGCGCCAGCTCACCTGAGCCGCCCGCCCGCCACAGCCGCCCTAATGTCTTTTCAGTTTTTGTTTGCCTCCTCCTTCTTGGGCTGTCCTCCTCGACCGATGAGGAGGAGGGCGCCTTCCTTGCCTTTGAACCATTTGCGCCAGCGTCGGCGGGCCCGCTGGAAGCTCCGATCGTAATTACAGTCTTCTTCCACCTGCGAGGAGGGGACACAGTCGCCGGCGCCGCTGCACTGGCGGGGGCCTCGCCTGCTGCTGCGCCGCATGCATGCGTGCGCGCTCGAGACGGATTCCGGGTGCCCGTGTGCTCTGTCGTGATGGTCGTCGTGCCGCTGGCCTCGCCTCAATGACGAGTGGTATCGCGCAGGCGTCTCGCCGCCGCCGGCGACAACGCCGGAGATGGTGCCTGCACGCCGGAGAGTTCCTCCCCTCGTCGGGGCAGCAGCGAGTGCGTGCGTGTGAGAAGCACGCCTCACTCGACTGCGAACGAGGTCCTCTGGGGATCTCGGGAGGGCTAACTACAAATCATGCGGTCGGGAACACGCACCAGTCGAGACTGGAGGAAGGGTTGACGGAACGTAGCGTTTCCTGTCGACGCCCGGGAAAAGTTTTTGTTTTCTGCATTTTTTAGAGCATTAACGACATTTGTTATGGCGACAGATTGCGACTGCCTCCGCGCGGAGGCAGTCGCAATCTGCTCACAATTTGCTAAGCCTGCGGCCCCCACAGTACACTCCGTTCACCGCTAAGCTGTCAGGGCGGTGCATGCTACGTCCTCATTATATCAGTCAACCATATGTTTTTCGCCGCGTGAATAGGTTTCCTGGGCATGCTCGTGTGCATACTCATGCGCCGAGAGTGGGGACAAAAGACAGGGTAGCGATTTGTTCGGCGAGGTTGTACACTTTCCATCAATAGCGCAGCTTAGCGGTGGACTCTGCATACTCGCTTTATTTTAATGGTGCGGTTTGTCGTTAGATCATAAATTTATAATTAAAATATCCAAGGTGCATCCCTAACATTTAGGGACATTCGCCCTTTCCGCACTCCCCTTGAAGTTTGCAGCAAAACATTAACGAATATATTTTAACCGACTAGTGGCACATATCTCAATATTCCACAGAGGAGGTATAAACACCAATAATTTATTAATAAGCGAGGCTGGGCGTCGATTAAAAATTTTAAGCCGATTTATTGGCCCCCTTTAATGGTTTAATTAATCGATTCATCGGTTTTGCTGATTTCCATGCATAAGATAATAACAGAGGCAAATTTACTCTTCTTGCCTTTGCTGAGTTTTTTACAATGATATAAACTACGCAATGCATATAATTTAAATTTCAACTTTGATGTGTTTTTGAGTAAACTTTAAAGAGAGTTAGATCTTATTTTTCCACTTGTGGATGCAGAGAACTTGATTGATATCCTCCGGCAGGAACGAGCTCATTTGCTTTCTCACGATAGTCGCAACTGCGCTAATCAGACACTCGCTCGGCGTTGAAGTGACCGCGTGAGATATAACCTTCTCGCCTTGATGGGGGTTGCAAACGTCGCCCCTGCAGCTTACATTATAATTGAATTCCATCTTAAGTTTATCCTTCATGTTGGTGTACTCCTCTACGTCTGTGGAGTGTATAATACCGAAGCAAGTAAAAGTGGCGAAGGAAACGCCGCGCCTCTTCTCTCTCAAGGAAGTTATCACTCATCAGTTAAAATTTTACATTGCTCATATGCCCTCGACCCAACCCACTGCAGATGAGGACACTCGTTAAAGGTAGGTAGAAGGAGGGAATAATTGTTTACTCCAAATTCCTAAATAAATTTAAAAAAAAAAGTGTATTTTGTGTTTTTGATTTTTTCGGACGAGTTTTCGACTAGTCTGGGCTCCGCAGGTTCCGGAGAGTGCCGGGCGATTTCCTTCGAGAAAATGAATGGCATTTACTGTGAGCCGAGAAAAGGCCACGCCGGGCTTCGTGGCTGCCGTCAACCCGCTAACCATGTAGACTTCGTCCTCCCCTTTGTGTTGTTGGTAGTTTGAAGTGAAACGCAGTCAGCGGATTGGCCGAAATTGGCCCCATGAATATCCAGTCAATTGTCGAGCTAGGCCGCCAGGCTTTTCTGTCGGACCGCCGCCACTGAGCGACGCGACGCGCGGCTCGCCCGGCGGCCTTGGGAGGAACGAGAACGTCGCCAATATCCAACTTGCTCACTTTAAATACAAAAAAAAAAAGAAATGCATCACCAAAATCATTTGATTTTTCCAGGACTCGGGTAAAATTTGCGTTCTTTTATTTTTGTACTGTTTTTTTTTTCAAATCCAAGTGCCATATAAGGAAAGCGTATAATGTTTTTATTTTTTGTTTCGTTTTGGTTCCTCACAATTCAACCGATTAACCATTAAAACCATTTAGCGCGATTAAAGCATTCATCGATTAATCGGAAGGATAAGCGATCAATCGCTCATCCCTATTAGTAACTAATACAAATCACAGATTTATAGACGTTGTATTTTTATTCCCAGACCCGACCTATTTTTTTTTCAATTGTAATAAACGACGCACTTTTAGAAAATATTTTTTTCTTCCTACCATATTGAAGAAACGTTATATAGGCAAAGATTAAGAATGGCGTGAAACTAATATTACTAGACGAAACTAAAGTTTCGGTAGTTCCACAAGTACTCTTTATTCCTCAAGAACTTTTTGCACAGGCTACGGTATTAGCCCCTGTAAAGTTACCATTCTCGTGTACACCGATGCATTGAGGCCAAGCGACCTTTACAAATGCTCGTGGTCATGGTATCGATTGTTTTTAGTCGTTTGTAACACCACTACCGTTCAGACAACACGTGGGGCGCAATGAAACGAAAACTTTGACTTAAAACGAAAGAAACACACAAGAGGACGATTGGCCAAGCATGGAAGGTGAAACAAAATTCGGTTGTGTACGTACATAGGCAAATTAACTGCAATCTACAATTGCCCTGATAGACTACGGGCTGCCATTTGGCGGGGTTCATACAGCGCCAAACGCCCTACGCCCAGGAAGTTCATGCATTTAGGTCAGCCGTTCGGCGACCGGTTGTGTCGTGTTTGCCATGAAAACCTAAATGAATCCACAACAAACGGTATGGTGGAGGACAGATTCTCATCTGCCGTTGACGTACGAAAATGGTGGTATACCCTATGGAACGCTACTTATGTATTATCGCAATGGAGGGTGCAAAATCAATACTTAAATTATTTGTGTTATTATAGAGGGCACTGCATTTTTAAATATGACTAATATACAAAATCTACTATAGTTAATTTGAAGCGCGTCAGAACCTATGATGGCTCTTGCTGTAAAAAACAATGAGTAAAACGCCCTCGAGAAGGACAGGACGTGTTGAAACTCCCTCGGAATGGAAGCAGTTTTCAAAACGTGGTGCGGAAGAGCAGACGTGAAATATCGATCTGCTCGTGGCATCACTCGCATAACTAACTGAACGAGTGTCGAAACAATGTCATCAATCTGTTTTATACTGGTAGAGAACGACAAGTACACATAGCGTGCGTAATATGAAGTGGAACGAACACGCGAGCGGCAGCAGAGCACACTGTGTACACCTGTGCTGCCTGCTCGTGGAACACGCCACTCGTGCAAGCGGGAAGTAGCCATTACACTGTTTGGAAGGCTACATATACGAGTGTATTGGTAGCCATTGTGAGAATAAGGACGACATTTCGTGCATACTCAATCGTTGTAAAGCAAACAGAGGTCCGTTGAGTGCTACTGCAGGTGTGCACGCTCCAGTCTTACCACGTACCCACGCAGTCGACGGTCTGTGTATATGTTAACTATAATAAAGTAGCAAGGTAGAAGAAAAGAGTAAAAACAAACCAACGACTGGAAAAGACAAACAAACGCTTATCGAGGCAACAGGCGGAACACAATCAGAAGCGAGGCAGTGACGCATGGTGTCTCTTTATGATGCCTCTTTTCGGACGAATACTGACAGCGGTGCTGGAGGTTCTCTGTGCATGCAGTGATGCATTCCGCGAGCGGACAGCACGCAAGAGACGTCGAGACAACGGCAGCATGCAGAAAAAAAGAAAGAAAAGAACGCACAACGTTGGACATTGCATGAAAGGCGGTCGGCTTGTAGGGGAGAGCTCGGATGGCCAGTCGACACGCTGGGGGCGATGCGCGAGGGGACGGCCGATTACACGTCTTGCTGGGCTCGCGTGCATCTGTTGCACTTTGCTTGGGCTCGCTCCTCGCACGTTGCCTCCAGCGAAAAGAAGGTCCGTCTCAGACACGGCTAGGGGAGACTCTCGCTGTCCTTATGCAGCGGTAGCGCGGGAAGATCTCTCTCTCTCTCTCTCTCCCTCGTTCCGGAGATAAGCCCCCGAGAAAGAGAACAGGGTGGGAGCTGGCTTCAGCAAAATGTAATTATCGAGAGAAGACGCCGCGGAGAAGGGACAGAAGGGAAATGCTGGGGCGAAACAACGCCTAAAGCAAGAAAAAAGAAAAAAAGGAAAGGAAGAGGCAAGTAAAAGACCACGCGCGCCAACCGGCTTTGCCATGCCCGCCGCCAATGATGAAACTGGACGAACACAATTATGGTAACTCCATGAATCATTTATCATCGGTGGAGGATCTCTGGCTTCGGTATGCGTCTTTGCCTCTGTGTGTGTGTGTGTGTGTGTGTGTGTGTGTGTGTGTGTGTGTGTGTGTGTGTGTGTGTGTGTGTGTGTGTGTGTGTGTGTGTGTGTGTGTGTGTGTGTGTGTGTGTGTGTGTGTGTGTGTGTGTGTGTGTGTGTGTGTGTGTGTGTGTGTGTGTGTGTGTGTGTGTGTGTGTGTGTGTGTGTGTGTGTGTGTGTTTTCATGTTTTCAGTGGCGGTGATGGTGGCGTCGCCAGCGTCTCAGTTCGTTTTCTGAGTTCCTAGCTAAGTCCGTTCCTTCCATATTAACCAAACCTTTCCTTCTCTGACTATCGCTGGAGTTGTTCGCGCCGAGTCGCCGGTCCTGCGTAACTTGTACTATGTCGCGTCTGACTTAAATACTAGCGGATACCTTTCCTCCGACGGCGTGTTTACTGCATATCGCATACTACGTGCACGCGTGGTTGCCCGTAGGCATGCCTCCACGCTGCTCGTGCGTGTGTATATGAAGGAAAGTGGAACATGGACCAGTGGGGGAGGGGAGTCCAGAACTTTTTTTCGAAAAGACGCAGAAAGGCGAGAAAAAACAAAAAATCCGGCGAAGGCTCTACGCTCTAGATGGCGCCTGGGAAGAAGAGAGCGGAAGACGGACCCGAAGCTTGCTCATTTTTCACTGGACGGAGTCTGAGTCGTTTCGAGGTCTGATTTGAATATGGCGTGCCTTTGTGTTGCCTTGGAACAAGCACGCAACCGCCTTTTGTTGTTTTTTTCGGGGGAGGGAGTCTGCCCGGCAGACGACTATTCGGGAAAGTCGGGAGAGAAAGAGGGGAAAAAGAGAGAGAGACGGGAAGAAGAGAAGTAAGAACGGCGTACACGGCGTCGGTGCTGAAAGCCATCGATCGCCCGAGAGCGCTCGCGTGGAACGGAGGAGGAGAACGCTTTTATAAAATACACGGGCAAAAGAGGCGTGCTTCTGTGTGCGTGTATTTACGCGTGTTTGTCTGTGTGGATCTTCGTACATGCGTTGTCTGTGTGTGTATCTCATGCCCTGTTTTGGGTCCGTTTTTATATTCTTGCAGGGTGCAAGGCTCGTAATGGAATTTATGTGAACGGTCTTCGCTTTTGTTTGTCGCCGTTTAGTCGTTAACACGTACCTCTTTTCGATCATTTGGAATAGAGCACACTTTTCCGCGTTCAGCGTGGAGGCTGCAACATAATGACATTATGTTTTATTGCTGGTCTCGTGGGTATTCCGCAGTAGTGGCCAGAATTTTATTTCTAGAAGCCTAGTTTTTGTGTACGCATGTGTAAAATCAGGATTAATAAACTTAACCGGCACTGTCCACTGCCTCGATCATTCATCAAGGTTTGTCGGCTGGCACTCATCTTAGTGCGCGAGGGGTCAACTGAAGGGATCCTCTGCCCAATTGGGCAGCGCCCATGACGTCCCACAAAATAACGTTTTATCGAATGGCAATTAAAGGAAACGGTGCCCGTGTGCGGTACCTCAAGGGGGAAGGGCAAAAGAGGTGATGTCACGGCACGGAGGTATACGTTTGATCGAAACTATTCTATTATTGTTGTATTTTTGCAACCATGTCAGGCCGGGCGTCGAGCATGTTAGCAGCGAAACAAGAGAGCGTTCTCTTTTTCTGGTGGTGCCGACGGTTGTTTAGGCTTTTCGAATTCGTTTTCACAAGGTGTGGGCAATATGTAATTCGTTCGATGAAACTACTTTTTTTACGAATGGACACACTAAGCCTTCTTACGAATCGATGCTATTTTATCCCACCAGTCAATGAGATGGCGGTATTGGCCGATCAGAACGTCGAAATATAAATCACGAAGCAGGAAGCTTGAACATAATTGGCCGTACTCCGAGTTTCTGAAGCTGTCAACACCTACGCTAAAATGTTATCGAATAAACGCCCATCTCTAGGACAGTGTTGCCAACCACCGCGGCCGTTTCTTCCCTGAATTTTATCGGAAACTTCCCTAGATGTCCTTAGATTTTAAGAAAATGTGTTAATTTGCGTCAATATTGAGATTATCGTTATGGACCAGCTTAAGAATAGATTCCTGCAGTTGGGTGGACGTTTAAAGGTTAAATTTGCTTCGTTAAAGCCTTTTTACACAATTTGACTTTGTTACTTTAGCCTTGTGTGGCCCCTCAAAATCGCTGTTGTTACCCCTGGAGATTATCTCTGCCCCGCTGCACTCGGCCGGAACGAGGAGGAAAAAGAAGTGGAACATATCTCTCAAGCCCTCTGAAACCCATTAAATAACAGTCCCTCGATTTGAACAAATTTCCCTTTGACCCTAAACAATGGCGGAAATCCTTAGATCTAGGGGAAAATTTCTAAGATTGGCAGCACTGCTGTAGGATGATATGAACCCGAGTCAAACCTTCAATTGTTTATAATGCAATTAAATGCAAAGGTGCTAGCGAGCTGGACAGAAATGACGAAAATAATCCCTGGAGAAGGGGAACAAGAGGGACAAAGGACAAACACAAATCTCCAAACACAGCTAGGGGACTGGTGCGCGACCGAAAAGAACCGCCTGGTCCGAGTATCGAACCCGGGACCTGTCCATTCCTAGTGGAGCGCTCTACCAACTGAGCTAACCAGGGGTTAGGCATCGGTAGAGCAAACAGGTTTTATCAGCTGCCACCAGTCTAACACCAACAAGGGTGAAGCTTGCATTTTAACGTTATGATTATAATGCAATGAATTGCAAAGGGCGCAAGCGAGCTGGACAAGAATGACGAAAATAATCCCCGGAGAAAGGGCGCAACTCAGCGAGGAATGAAAACTCCTTGCATATTGCGCAAGGCACGTCCGGCCTTCTTACTTTTATCCCAACGTTTCGAGCCCTTAGAAACACGGCGTTCTCTATATAGCCAAACGAAAGCCTTTTACTTATCTTCATTTCGATGATGAAAGCGACCTGAACAAAATGGCGGCACCTCTTCAGCAGATAAATCTCTGCCAGCGTTAAAATATATACAGGTAGAAGCGTTGGCAGAAAGAAACGACCAGACGGAGGCTAGCAGAAGTCGATGTAAGCCGAGCTGATAACAGAAGAGGAAAATATAACCTGAAACTAAGCCCACCACATCGCTTCATGAAAGTAATCCGACGTATGATGACCGTGAAGATTTGGCAAAAGCGAAACTTGCATTAAGGGGGAAAAAATGCAACCTCGCGTGAGACGCAACTTTTTTCCGTCGGCCACGCGCAATCCTAATAGATGAGACATTGTAAACGAAGACTCGTGTCTTCGTACTTACCTGGAGAAGCGGAAGACGTTGCTCGTCGGCGGAGGCTCACCGTCATGTAGGGACTCGCGGACATGAACATGCCCACGCGCACGCCTAAAACTCAACTGGCTAAAAAAAATCAAACGAGACCTACCTTTTTTTTTTGCGACACTGGAAAGCGAGAATAAGAACAACAAAAAAGGAGGGGGACGAACTTGAAAACAAGCTTGAATTTTTTGTTCAAAAAGTCGTTTTCAAAGTAGTAACAAAACAAAAAAAAGACCCTACGATGCACGCTACGGTTCAACTCAAAGGTCGTCCTGTTGGAGTTGGTTCAGGCGTCTCCCGAAGACTGGTGGGGAAAAGACTCTTCGAAGATGAATGTCGGGGGAGCTTCCTATTGTGACGGAAAAAGGGTAAAAAGAAAATATCTTCTCTTCTTATCTTTCTTCGCATTTCAGGCAAACATAAAGTCCGTCTCCCACCGAAGACGCTTCTTTTCAAGGGGGTTCCAGTGTGAGATGTAGCACATTTGGCGACTGACCCTGGAAATAAATCACTGGTGTGGCAGCTTTCAAATGGTTTTTTTTAACAAAACGGAAAAAAAATCGCACTGCAAAAACAAAACAAAGAAAAGGTTACGTTTGTCAGGATTTTGAGGAAAGGGCGAGAGAAAAAACGAGTCATGGCATGCTTGTCATAACCTGGATGGCTCACCGCGAAAAGCTGCCAGAGTCACTCTTCTTCTCGCATTTTGCTTTCAAGGTTCTAAGGAGACCAAGAGGAACGTAGACCGAAAATATTAGCACGCTGGAAATACATCTCCCCAGAAAGCTCAAGTGCAGACGAGCTGCCTGGACTTCAGATCTTCACTTCGAAGCAACAAAATACAAACCTTTTGGTGTGCTCGATGGAGGCTCGCAGCTCGCGAGCTGATTCATATAAAAAACCCAGGTGTCATACCGAAAAAAAAAATATGATGCTCTAAAAGAAACAAAATTCTTTCCATTCCCCCCCCCCCCTTTCCGTCCATGTCTTTGCGCCGTCTTTCTCGTCCGCCTTTTTTAATATTTTACTTTATTGGAAGTTTGTTATTTGTTGGGCGTCGGGGGGAGGCTTGACGCGAGGCGAAAGGATGAGGGATGACGCGAGGGTGCCGGGTTGGGACCGGAATTTGTCATGTCATGGCGGCAGGACCTTGCACCCAAGACGTCGACCGCCGGGCGACTCGGCCGAGGTGTACGCCCTCGGCAGGCGCGGCGTACCGACTCCGTGGGTGCCCGGCCGGGGTGGTCGGGGCCGCCGGCGCCTTCCAAAGAAAGTCCCGACGCTCGGCTCGTGCGCTGCTGCCCTCAGACGCCGGCCGAGCGGCGGCTTGGGGCCTGTCCTGCTGCGGTTCGTTCCGCCGGCTCGCCGCTGCCTCATGATGGATGACTTTGGAGAAACTTCCCAATGGGAGGAAGAAAAAGTGGGCTTCTCCTTTCTGATTGGGTTTTCTCCCTACTTGGTCCTCCTCGTCCTCTGCTCTCCTGCGGTGAAGACGAGAAAACCTGTGGACGGCGGCGAAGAGTTTGAGCGGGGAAAAAAAAAAAAGGGGGGGGGATGCAACAAAGCGCGAATAAAGCGTCGGAAATATTTCTCCGGGCGTTGCGCAAGCGGCCAGAGGAGAGACACCACCACGTACATTCGAGAGTTCGCCGCGGTTGAGAATGATGAAAGTGGGTGCGTTGATTAATGGTACGAAGTTGTTGGGCTCCTTTTTTTTAATGCTTACCTCGTTTGTTTCTTCTGGGGCTTAATCGATTACGTCGAAGCTCGTGGATCGGAATTCATACACTCCCTGAAATTCTTTGTTTCTTTTGTTTATCTCGTGTTGCGATGACGAATGCCTTATTGTATTTCGCAACCACGAGCTCCGAGCGTTGCTACGTAAATATCGAATTCAAATCAATACGTGTTTAAAGTTTGTTGAAAATTAAAGGCGGACGTTATTGCGTCACGAGATTAATGCTGAAACGAGAAATATTACCGAAGCACCACGTGGGAATTTCAAGTTCACTGTATATCTCACGTTCGTACCTCCTCTCTTCGGCAACGAGAAAGGACAAAATGGGACAGGGTCTGCTCAAATAAATTTAAATGCGCAGTTATCTCCGGACCGTCGTAATCACGGTGGCGGACGTATCCACAAAAACACGCACAAACAGACACGGAAATAAATTTAATCGGAGTTGAGCTAGGCCAGCCTACGTCAGAAGCTGGCCTAGCTCATTAGGAACTCATTAAGATGCTGGTTTGTGTAAACAGTCAAGTTCAATAATACCTAAGAAAGCGCAACATATTCTGTTATATATTTCATCGTTTTTGGAACCATATATCTAGAACTATGAACCACATACAAAATATACTTTTCTTTTTCACTTTCTTAGAGTAGCAATAAATCATAATACGTATAATTAAAATCTCAGTTTGATTTTTCCATATATATTATTCAATATCAATTTGTATGTACTTCATTTCGTGCGACTGTATGCAATTGAGAAGCACAGCCAAAGTTCATCCAGCAGTTAAAGCGACCGTAAAATGATTTTACAGCTGCTTTTTTTTTCAAATGAAGACCCCAATTAATCGTCAATGTTCACAGAACCCCGGAGCAGGAATCCGTTTTCGTTTTATTGCCTCCAATTATGCACAAAAAGAAAGATGAACGCTCAAGTCTGCTTTCCTCCTCGACTCGATCGCACCCGGCCACCGACATGTGAAATCACGTAGTCGTGACGTAAAGTATGCCTCTCTACCGGAAACGGAAGTTCTCCCAGCCGCGAGGGAGCCGCGTTGGGCAGGAGCACGGCGTCACACGGAGGTATGAGCTCGTCAACGATCAATCCGTCGACGAACATTTGAATTCGCGTTCGCAGCCCATGAGTGCCGTGACGGCGCTTATCATCGCTCGCGAGTGATGATAAGTTCCATGGCGTGCTTAGAAAACACGATAGATGCTTGGAGTCATCGCACCGATGCCCGAGCACCTAACGACCACGTGATTTCTCGTTTCGCTTTAGAGTTGAGGAGGAAAGCTAAGGAGGAAGAAGTTGAAAAATAATTTCATGGTGCCTGTAGGGCTTAATAAATATTTATGTTCAGCATCTGATCCAGGTAGCCAGCATCCGGTTCGAGCTGTTCAATAACATCCAATGCATAGCTGCTGTCAGAGTAGAGAAACGGAATAACAGCTCTGATACACCCTCGCGTGTGATTCGACGCCACCTGCCCATCATCAATGAGTCAGATGAAGTTGGAGAAATCATATAATTTCAGACAGCGGGTATGCATTCTAACCAAAAATCCCGTCTTCCTTTATATCATTAATATGATTATCCGTTAGTCTTTGTACCGTGAGAGCGGTCGCAGAGTACTCTTTTCTTTTCTCTTTTTATTCTTCTTTACCCGTGCGGATCCCGGTAAAATAATAATAACCTGGGAGCGGGAGCCGGGAGAGCGCGCCTATATAGCAAAAACGCCGCAGCGTCGTCTGAGGCGGAGCAACACATATTTCCCGAGAAGGAAAACCGGTTATAAATCAGCGGGCCATTCGTTATTGTCACTGAGGTCTGATTCTGGGTACGCAGACGCGGGAGGAATTTGCCGCTGCCTCCTCTCCCTTTTCCTCCTCTCTTTCGTTCGCAGTCTCTACCGTCGTAAGTGCGCGCAAAAACAACAACGAAAATGCCTAGGCCAGTGTCGTCATTATAGAAGTATTTACGATTTTCTACTCCCCTTTCCTCAACGCCCCCTTCTTTTTCGCACACGCTCTCTCTCTCCCCCTCCCCCCCCCCCGTTTATTTTACTTATTTATTATACCTTTTTTTAAATTTATATTTATTTCAAAACGAACCGAAAAGTTTTTTCGACTTATGTGGCACTGGCGGCCCGCACTCGAGCCACGGTATTACGCTAAGGAGGGTCCCCCAGTATTAGGAAGTTTTCGTAGACCGCGTTTGCCACTGCGCTAAGCCCTCCGCAACGAAGAAGCCGCTAATGCGCCTGCGCGACGATGGCCTTGACTGTAGAGTTCCGGGTAGCGTAGCGTGTTGCGGAGAGCTTTGCGGGAAGGCGAAAGCGATCTACGAAAACTCCCTATTGATTTACGATTCGTTCAGTTCACGTGGTCAGAAAACGTACCTTAGAGCCGCGATTCCCATTGGCACTACGTCGTACATAAGGTGGACTGCGGTAACTGTCTGAAGCATGTTTCTTCCTGGTACGACGACCCCCTCGCGTTGGTCATGCAAAAACCGTCTGCAGACATGTTCGTAGCATACATATTTGTATGAAATAGACGTCTCCCCCCTCTCCTTGATACTAAAAAACAAACAATAACGATATATATATATATATATATATATATATATATATATATATATATATATATATATATATATGATTTTTTTAAAATCATTTAAGTAAATTGTGCTATAATGGTTTTCCGACGATAAATGGAAAAGATGCATCCGAGTACCGATGAAGGAGAAGTAATTTTCATTGTTACAGCTTACATACAAATAAGCGCCTACAAGATGTGTTATGTGTCTGGGTGGTTCCTCGTTGAAGATCCTCTACTGCTGCACTCCCGACGTTTCCCGAGATTTCCCCAGTGGCTTTTCCTTCTCAATTTCGTTGCCATAGTACGGCGAAGGCTGTCATTCTCGTCCAATATGCACGCTTCTTCAAGTCGTACAGATGTGTAGAGACAAAGATACACATCTTCCGTGATGAGATATTCGAGCCGTCTGTCCACTTCGCAGTGACGTTTCACAGCTGAAGTTTCAGTGGCGCACTCACGGCCTGAAGTGGGCAGCAGAATTCGGGAGGAGGCAAATTTCGAAGAGGGACAAGAGGGGCGCCGATACTATGTAAGCTAAAGCATTAACCCTGTCCATAGTACAAAGAAAGCAAAGCAGTGCCTTGCCTGTAACACTAAATGCATTCACAAAAAGAAAAAAAGAACAGCACAAGCGCGTTTGACAGGACTTGCTCTTTTAAGAGGCACTATACGCGTGTCTTGCTTGTTTCAAAGACAGAATGGGGCACCGTGACATTTTTATTGATCGTGACCGCGGTTCTAGTATAAGGTTTACGTGAACGAGGGCAGAGGGGCACACTGTCAAACGATGGACGCATGTCTGTCCCGGCACCGGCAGCGCGAACACACAGGCAACAAGCAATGCAGCGTCTCGCACTCACTGCCCCACGCAGAAGAGATGCGGCCCAGGCGACCACCTAGAGTTGCAAAACGAAGGCGAAACGGGACTGCGATCGAACGCGACAACAGCGACGCCATGACGCCATTCGGTTTTTCTAATGTAGCTGTGGAATGTTGAAAAACAACTTAAAGAGAAACAAAGAAGAAAAGAGCTGCGTGAACTAAACACTGAAATCGAATGAACCATCGAGTTAACTTGAAGGCGGCGTCGCAGAATGTTGAAAGAGAAATAACAAAGGAGAATGAGAGGAGGGTGCTTGCTTTCGATAAGAACTTTATTTTGTGTCAATTGTTAATTGGTGCATTTGTCCCTTCCTTTAAAATAGTGAGACTTTTCTAGTTTCTAACAATGAGCGACAAAGTCACGAAGCTCTGCGGTAATAAACATCAAAAACGTCAGAATGGGGAAAAAAACAGATAAAGGTTGGATTACATTTTTAAGTACCAAGGATGGGACTGAGCGTCTGCTGGTCCTTTCGTCGTGCTTTGTTTGAACTGGCTCGTCTAAGATTTTGCCTCTTCCAACCGCCCCCCCCCCCCCGAAAGTCTGCGAATAGGGGAGCGGGGGCACATTTTTTCTCCACTCCCCCTTCGGCCCCCTTCCCCCTGTGTACACCACTGGCGCTGTTATCGTGCGGATAATTCAGTAATATCATTAAACTCCTAGGTCAGTAAATATTAAAACAAATCCTCTTTTAGTGCTCTCATCATCCAATTACATAAGGTTCTCAAGATTTTCACGGCCTAGCTGAAAGCAAATTATATTATTCGAGCTAGCATTTCTCGGAGAGTGAAGCAGAAAGTAACAAACACGGACAACTGGCGCATATAGTACGCTAACCCCCTGAAAAGTTACCTGCCTCTGTGTGTCTATCAGCGCCAACAGTGCAGAAATTATTCTCCCAGGGTGTTTAAATTTTCTTGCGCTAAAAGAAAAAGAAAAGGAAGAAAACATTGGAACACAACATAACTGGACTAAGCTATCTTCGATGACTCGTGTTGTCCGTGTTGTGTTAACTCCTTCATAGCCGGCTCTCCTGGGATAGAAGCTCTTAATAAACCGGCTCACTTGCATTCTTGCTTCAAGTACGATTGTTCCGCCGGAGTCACCAATATGAGGGGAAACTATAGCTGAGTGTCCTTGCTTCACCTGTCAAAATATTTTAACGCGGCCGTCAGATTTCCCTTAAAAATGCAGTTTCGGACGCTCGAATTACCTCTTGCAACAATGGCAGAAATACAATCAAGTGAACCCACTCACGACCATGTCCAGCAGCGCCACCATGACGGATCGCCTGCATCCCGCATGCGCATAAATCAATCTCGGACAGCGTCGGGCAACTCGCATATTCATGAACCCTTCCTCCGAAAAGAAAGAAAAGACAAAGAGGCGCGCACGGCCCGCACGACCTAATCGGAGCTACAAGAGGAATACAAGCCAAGCGTGCCGCAAGTCCGATTCTCGGCAGCGCGGTCTCTCCCTGGTCGTGTAACCTCAGCGAGAAATTAGAGATCCCAACGTCGCTAATGGGACGTAATTGCCGCCGGAATATAGGCCTAGCCGACGACGCCCGTTGTTCCCGTATGCGAAGAAGAAACACGGCTCGTCGAAGGACGCCAAGGGCGGGTGAACCGAACGACCAACCGGGCGTGCGTGCTGTCGGGCTCCGTCCGGGCACGGCGGCCTCGCGAGGGGACCCTATAATGATAGTCTGGAAACAGAAAGAGCGCCGCAATTATACGACCCTGATGATGGAAAAGCGGAGCGAGACGAGACGGACACCTGCTGAAAACAAAGGCTGCATGTCAGGATGCTCCTCGGGCCTCCTCCTCCGAGGAAAGGAGCGGCTCAAGACGTCAGAGTTCCAAGGGAGAAGGTTCACGAAACGTCGGCTCCAGGAGGGAAAACGCTTCGATTGGCTGGCGGCGCTCGCCGCAGACGTTTGTGAGTCACTGCAACTCATTCTTGTTCGCTTTTTTCTTTTCATTTTTTTTTCTTTCGCCAGTGATGAAGGGAAGATGAGCAAACTGAACCGAGCGGTGGTGTGTCTGGGCATGGAAGGACGCTGACTGATCGTGATTTATTCGCCGTCGTTAGGCCGCTGGTCTTCGCCGTGGCGTGCCAAAACGCGCCGTCCATGCGTCTCAAGACAGGAGAGGGGGAAACGTTGCTCACGCGTTTATTTCTCGACACAACACCGAGAAGATTACCAAGGGCCGTTCACACGCAAGTTGTTGATTGGGTTTCCCCTTCATGGACGGAAGAAGGAATCTGGTCAACCGTACGATTATTGTCGAATTTGAGATTGAGGGGTTTGGCCCGGACGTGCTTGACGTCGGCTTGGTAGAGTTACTTACTGTATAGTCTCTGAGAGCTTAAGAAACCCGGGGCGTGGACTATTATTTTCTTGCTTCGTGATTGGTTCTTCAATGCTCTAATCAGCTGATGCTGCAATCTGATTGGCTGAGGAGAGAGAATGAGACGCTGGAGACTTGCCACCCCATCATTTCTCAAGCTGCCTGTGACTTTGTGGGAGCAAGTCCGTTTTCTTGCGCAGGAGTTACGGTGACGTCAGAACGACGCCGAGCTCTGATTGGCTCCTATTGGAAGGAAAGTGGGAAGACATCAATGCTAGACGGCTCGAGTCTATTCACTATTTTTTTTTCAATCAGCCAATAAGTGCTCGACGTTCTGACATGGCAGTTTTTGTGCAAGAAGCGGACGAGGCTTGCGTTCAGCATATAATCGCTTCAAACAAGGAGTATTTTTATATTCGTGATTTTAGTGGTTTTGGTTACACTGAGGCTTACCGATTCTGCTCGCGTTCTCGCGGGGCAGCGCTCTCTGAGCCGGGCCTTTGTTCATGGAGACAGAGGAAAATGAAAACCTAACACGCAAGAAAACGCGCTAGAGAAGGCTTGTAGACGGGCGAGACTTGACCAGCCTTCCGCACGATGCATCTTATTCAAGCGGAGCATGTCGGCGACGCCGTGCAGGCGGCCCATTCATTTTCTCTGGGGCGCATTCCGGGCGGCCTAGCAGGCACGACTCGGCAGAGGCGGCCAGTCCGTTGCACCACATCCGTCATTCACGCCTGTCCCTTCCATTTGCGGGCCACGGCGCGGGCGCGCACTGCCCTGGGTCGGCCGTCCATTGGCCGCGACAGGTCACGTGCGCGGCAGCGGTAAAGGCCACCGCGAAAACCCCCTGTGGCTGGGTTCTGGAATCTCGTATTGTGCCCAGCCGAACAACTCGTCCGGCAAGGTGTCCGCGCGCGCTTCGCGGCCGTCTCTTGAGTCTCGACCGACCGCTGGGCCGCTGTGGCGCAGCTGGGTGCCCGCAAATTGATCAGCGCGTTGGCTCCACCGGCCGAGTGTGAACAACGTGTGTTGGGAACTGAACAGCCCGCGCTGACCTCGTAGCGAGAACCTTTTCTGCCGCTTCACCGCCACGTATTTTTTCTTTTCTTTCTTGTGACGTGGTATATTTGTGTACGTTCCATAGGTTTGCAAAGGACTGCATGCCGCGTTCACACTGATAATAGATCATATAAAAGTCAAGTCTTCAGACACTTAATCGTGTTTCTTCCTGGTGTGGTAAGGTCATGTCACATTGCTCATACAAAAACTGCCCGCAGACATGTTTTGGAGCACTACGCATTGTCGTATCCACGTAGTGAAGGAGTACAGCACAGCCCGGAAATTCCTCGGTGTTTTTCCTGGAACATCAGCGTCTGGCTTGCAAGCCCGCAGTCCTGTACAGTCCACGCACGCTCGAGCAGGCAAGGCCGCTCTTTGTCTTTTGATGCGCGAGTGGTGCCGCGCAAGACATCACACTACTTCCCTCTCTAGATGCCGCCGCCGTATCTTTGAGAAGGCCACCATGTGACATTGAAATCTAGGCGAAACCCTCGGTAAAGCCGCGCCTGTATCCGGATGGATGTCCGTGATGTCCGTTTGCGCGTCTGGGACATCTTGCTCTTCCGTTGGTGCCGGTCCCTCAGCCGTCGGAATGGTCCACTGTGCTGGCAAACCCTGTAACCCATTATTGGTGTCTCGTGTTGCAGAGGGTCCCGTGACCAATTGGTGAGAGGAGTCTGCGGTGGGGTTCCTTGGGTGGTCTTCAAGTAGTCGTAACGTGTCTTGTTCCGTCTTGATGATCCAAGAACGGGATCCCAGTCCCTTCCTTCCTCGGACCAGCGACGGCTTTCTTGCAAAGTTGTTGACAAGCACTTCTCGGTTTGCCGAAATATTCTTTGGGGACAAATGGCGTCTCTGATGTCTCCTCATCTCGTCCTATCTCTTGCGGATGTAGTCGAGCGATTGCGGTTGTTAGCTCACGACCAAACATTAGCACAAACTGAGTCTTTCCCGTCAATTGATCGTTGTGGGCTGTTTGAGAAGAAATCGAGCAAGTCGGCATGATAAGCTCCGTGTCTTGTACTGAGACAGTATCTGCTTGGTTTCGTTCACCATTCTTTCCGCTTGTACCATTGATCGTCGGATGGTGCGGGACACTTGTGTAATATGATGAATAACGTTATTCTTAGAGAACTGTTCGGTTTCGTCTGACACTAATGATACATATACCATTGTTGCGGACAACCTCGCGTTGTACTCCCAGTGTTCCGAACAAGTTACACAGTTCCTGAATCAGTGAGGTGGAGTTGATGACGCTTTTCGTTTGACGAACTTCCAGCCATTTACGAAAGGTGGTCATCTACTCTACCAGCAGCATTTTTGCTTCAATGAGACTAGCGAAGTGCATGAATATGTAGTGTATTCCACGGTCTTGACGGTCGTTGCTGTTCCGGACACGGTGCCTCGGGTGGTGCTCGTTCATGCTTCCTGCAAATGCTGCATGTCCTTGCCTTGGTTCCGATGTCTTTACTCACTCCATGTCACGAAACAGTACGACTGAGGTTTTAGCGTACAAAGAGTGCCCACAAACTATATGCAGTTTCAGAGAAACACAAAAAGAAGCAAAAACGAAGTTTCGGATACATTGATCATCAAAAAAGCATGTTTTAGTTGACAACCGTTGTACCCAAGAATACTTTTCGAAACCCGAGTGATCAAAAGTGTCAGCAGGAGTGGGTGGGAATTGCACGATTCATATATCTATGACATAAACCTATAGGTTTAACATAAACTTCCCGTCCGTTTTTAAGTTCTGTTCCTGCGAACCCAAAAGGTGCACTCGCATAATTGCAATCGCTTGCGGTCAAATGAATGCGTTTCTAATATCCTTGGACATGCGGTCGACAACGACGAAAATTAATATCCGTGGCAGGTCCGTGTTGTTAGGCGCGTATACAAAGCTTACAAATAGCCTACATGCATTAGTGGGTAGCAAAACCTGGAGCAGCGCAATCTAAAAGTGTGTTTACCTTCTCAACAACTGCTTCCGCGTATTAAGGGGACACTAGGCATTTTCGGTCACTCTCCCTCAATGGAATTTACTGCAGTTTGTCTCATGTAACCTGCTCCAGAGTCTAGTGGAATATCTAATGGTACACACATGTCTATGATTTGCTGAGAGTCGGTGGGATATGCTTTCGAAATTTTACTTTTCTAGATATTGGGTGGACTGCGTCGTAACGTAATCGATTACAATATATGGTTCCCTGATTTCCTACCTTTAGGCGGATAACATGATAGGGAAAAAGGAATAAAATGCAAGTGAATAATCACGTTAATTGACGTTACAAGAATTTTCATTTTAGTCTATATGTTTTTAGTACGTGAGGAAAAGAGTATTTCGCGATTAATGGCAACAAAATGTCGGATTAATAGAGTGTTAGAAATAGTTAAAATGGTTCCTGTTATTGTGGACCGTGATGAGTAGTCCGTGTTTATTTCACCTGTGCAAGCTTTAAAAAGAACACCAGTAGTGTGTTGCATCAAAATTGCAGCTCACATGTATAATATGAAACACTGCATATTCAGAAAAGCAATTTCAATAAACATTCTTGTGGTCAACATAAATATAGAGCAAAAATGATCGTCTCTCGTGCTCCTGGAAGCATGCACCAAAAGTCGTTTTTCTCTTACCTTCTCATTCACGCGCTAACCTGAAGCCTGAAGACTCTACCGTCTTTCTTACGCTGTCCATGTTTTGAAATACCACATGGTGTCGCAAAAACAACCAAAACAATCTTTTTCTGTACAGAATATGGTCGGCCACAATAACGTTGCTGTCTGCTCAGATTTTGGCGCCCGCAGACACCTTATGAATATATACTGGAAAGCGTGGTCTATCCGACACGTTATTCACTGCGCGAGTCGTCGAGCATAACTCGTACCCTAAACCGGCAGCGGACAGCGCGAACTATCCGCCGCTGAGCTCTTGGCAACAGAGGGACCGAGCTGGCGAGCCGTCCCATAATACATCCTGCATACATATGGCGTCTTAAATTCACTCGAAAGTTAATTTTAATTTTAAATGACGCCGCGACCGCTCAAACACCGGCTGGGAAGGTGAAACAAAGGACCCCATTCTTTTTCTCCGCTGAGACTGAGACTCGCTCCGGGATCTGTTTACAACACCGTAAATATATTTGCAACAGTCCTCCCTCCCCCCCCCCCCTCTTCCCCACTCTTTTTTTTTTTTACGTGTTAGGTTTATTTTGGAAGACCACTGGAGTGCTCAGGACGTCATGTCGCTGGACGTCGCGCATGCGCAGCACGCGTGCGGAATGGTAGGGCGCTGAGGGCCGTTTTTCCGATTTATTGTACAGTCTGTTGTCCCTTTTGTTTCAGGAAATAAAGAACGAAATACACGCGCACATCCGCATGCGAACGCACACCCGCAGACGGGTATGCGTTTTGTGGGTCTGGTCATCGCGGACCGAGTTGAGGATATTTTACGCCTTTGTATATACTAACGATACTATTGGTATTGTGTCTTGCCGCTCATATATGCAGCAACGTAGTGACATACGTTTGTGGAAGGGATTAAGAACTGTACAGCTAATTTTATTGCAATGAGGGCTTGTGCTAACGAATCAGTGTTCGCAAGATTGTACGTGCTCGCGTCATCAAATGTTAGCGTGTTTGACCTAATGGCCGCGAAAAGTATACCATAAGTGTGCTTCGTCCCGTCATTTTCGCATATATAGGTGGTGCTCCTCTTGTGGTTGCAATGTGCTTTGAGATAACGATGCGTCCCCCTCTCTAGCCATGTGCGTATTCGCACGAACACTCGAAGATGTCACCGGCCGGAACCTGTACGATGATGGAAGGGTGTCCGAACATACTTTGGAGCGCGAGCAACCATTCAAAGCTTTTCGAACTATCCTCTCGTGTGACAGGGATACCCTGCATGACTAGTTGAGATTAGTTGAGTATAGTTGGGGATAATTGAAAGTAGGGCATTTATGCATTTTCAAAAACTTTGTGTTCGAAGTTTCTTTCATGAACTATTTGGTTTACAGTGTTTACAGTATGAACAAAGCTCTCAGTGACAGTTGTCTACTATTCACACTATTCGTAATTGCAGAAATCCTTTCATCCTTGCTGCGCAAGAATACTTAGCTAGGGCCCGACAGTGGTACTAACTCGCAAACTCGTTCCTGAAATAATAATAATAAATTAGAAAAACACACAAACATTTTACACCACAACGTATAAGCATTTACCGAATCGTCGAACCGCCATTGAATCTTTCTACATCAGCATAATTTGTGCGCCTTTCCGTGAGGTTACATGTGCACATAAATAGGGACGATGGAGAAATTATTTCGTATTTCTTACCCGCTCTTACACCTGATATGCATACAGATCAGTTCTGTGCCACGATAAACTGCTGAAGTAAAAGCGTAATTATATTCCGCAGAGGTCGCAAAGAGGACTGACTCAAAGAAGGGCTGGTCGAACGCCAGACTCGATCGATTACAATTACGGTACACTACTCTAAAAAAAAAGGGTGTAGTGGGTACACCCAAAGGGGGTGTAAGTGCTGCCACATATACTACACCCACAAAGGTGTATAAGTACACCCCCAAGACGAGGTGCATACATACACCGTCTTTAAGGGTGCATATGTACACCCTTTTATACACCTTCAGCATTCGAGGGGTGCACATATACACTCCATAATGGGGTGTGTAACTACTCCTTCCTTACACCCTCACTGTCGTTTCGGTGTGCAGGTACACCCGAATTTGAGGTGTAAACGTATTCCCTTTTGTACACCCACGCAATTTTCGGGGAGTACAGATACACCCACCAACAGGGTTTACTATTGCACCGTTGTTTACACCCACCCCGCTCATAGGGAACATAGATACACCTCATTCAATGGTGTACCATTGCACCTTTTTGTGCACCCACCTCAAGGAAACCCATAAGAAATGTACGCGCCCAGGTGGTTTCAAAAAGGCAGGTAAACAGACACAAGGGTTTGTTTTCAAATCTCCTAGAAGTTTATTAGACAGCCTATTCCGTAAACAAGTACAAACGTGCAAGCAATCCGTGATATGTGAAGATGTATAGCGGAGCTGTTACACAACTGAGAAGATTACTGAGCAAACAAGAACCGGGTGATTCTTAGGTAGTGTCTATTCTCTTAGCAGCCGGCAGAATTATTTACCCGAAATTCTGCCGGCAGTCGCCACTCATTGGCGATACAATCACTTCATCGAACGACGTTTCATCGACACGCGATATTTCATAGACAGCTCAAACTAACTTTCTTATCGTAGCTTCCTTTTTTTCTTTTGTAATGAGTTGCCTTATAGTGTACCCGCGAAGTGACATGTACGGGTGGCACAGGTGGAGTAAAATTTTTGTAATGAACCGCCGCAGACTGTTTCCACGAAGCGACGTGAACGGGTGGGCTGGGTCGGTGAGCACGCGCCTCAGAGACACACGCGCGACGAAATGTCCCTACAGCGTGCATTTCGCGTAACGAGTGACGATGAAACGTTAGTGTCGACGAAACGTGTCTACGAAACGCGTATCAACGAAAAGCTGTCCATGAAACACGTTTTCACAAAACGCTGGGAGGATAACAAATTCAGTATTCTACCTGCAGTTATCACATGATTGTAGACAGCTAATGTCAGGCGACTGCCGATAGATTTTTGGGGAAATTGTTCTCCCGGCTGCTAGGAAATAGCCGCTGCCTAGTTTTCGAGGTAATCCGAACGGAACGGTCAATTGCTGCAAAGGAGTAGGTAGCAGCGCACTTACGATGAAAATACCGGACTTGAAATACGTAATCCGAGATATATGTCGACACGGGCGCTGCAGAACCACACAAACACAAAAACGAAAAGTAAGGGGTCTGTGAAGATTCAACACGATGTGGCAGAAGCAGTAATTTGCCATACCGAACACCAAACGCATCACATGAATTCCTTGGGCTTTTTTGAAGAAATCGCTTGTTGCCGATGCACGCGTAGGACTTTTCAAACACTGGAAGCCTTGGTACACTCGAATACGTTGTCGCGGACGAAATCTCCGGCAGCCCCGCTGGTCGCAGCACAGCACACAAGAAACTAGGCCGGGAATCAGACATTCCGGGATTGGAAAGAGCTACTACGTCACTCGTGAAAACTTTACCACATGATCACGCTCCTGCCATTACCCGCGCCCAGACAGCGGAGTCAAGGGATGAAAAAGAATCCGGTTCATTGGTCCGGCGACTGCGCACCTTCTTCAAAGCTTTCAGCTTAGGGAGAGAAAGAAAAGAGAGGAATAAGAAAATAACAACTCCTTCAAGGCCAAAAGGGGGTGCCCTCGCAAAGGCTTATCTTCAGGGTTATTCCAACAATGAACACGACGAAAGGATTTGTCCCTTCTATCCTCTTGAAAGTTCGACCCAAAGTTAATAGCGCAGTGGGTGCTACTCGTGGCCTTGGCCTTCAGGCAGGTGCCGTTCTCTGCCTTATCTCTAGCCTGGAGACTATAGTCACGTGATCCTACTCGGAGACCCGATTGGCTTAAAACACGCATAGCGTCTACTCTACTGTCAATACCGAGTGAACAGAACAGCTCCATACTTCCTAAGAAACTGTCCGACTCAAAAGTGACCCCCAAAAGGGAATCCAAGCACAAACAGATCGGGGCGCCTGGCTAGCGTGGAGGTGCACTGATACACCTAGAGGTTTTTAAGGGAGAGGAGGATGCTCATTGTCGGTGTACAAGTACACGGGCTTGGCAATCTTTCAGGAAAAGGGTGCATGTGCGCCTGATACACCCGACTACACCCTTTTTTTCTTAGAGTGTAATGTGTGTAATACAACCGTTCTTCGTGTGCGTTTGCATTCGCAATCGTGGACGCTGTAACAAATTGCCCGCACCTCATACAAGTATCGCTGGGAAATCTCGAAGAGAACACAACTCATATTACGTTAGAAATTCTGGAAGATGAACAATGTATTAGAGAAATAAAAGAAAATATGCATCGATGCAGCATTTGTACATAATATTCATATGAAGGCCTTCGTGTATACAGTTTATAACTATGTTAAAAAGAAACTTTTAACACCTTGGCGCATGCTTCGAGTGTGTCTTTTATATTTTTAAAATCGTTTGTTGTCTTCTTTAGGAGTGACATGGTTATTATGCAGGAACTCAATCTAAAATCGACAAGTTACGATTAAAATATCATCTTTGGGGAGTTCAACAGTGAGCACTAAGTAGAATAAAAAGAACCCACATTAAATAATCTAACAAAAAAATACGGGTTAATGTTTTTTTTTTTTTTTTTTACTTTTGTTTGATTTAAGCTTATACAAAGGAAAATGTATGCATATTTCTCCAATGCCCAGCCACTCTCTCTGTCCAAAAACAGAACATTTTGCTTTTCTCCCAGGACAATCTTCACGGTAACATGTCGAACATGAGGCGTAGGTCGTCTATTAGTACCCAGTATTATGCATGCCTTTGATTTGCCAGCATAAGGAGTAAGGCATACACCGCGTTATCCTTTTTTCCTTGAATTTGCTGCAAGCAAAAATTGGACGAAGCTCGACATTACATTTTTCTTGACACTTATAAAATGATGGACACAATCAATGTCTGCGTATGAAAGCATAAGAACAAAAGCATCCAATAGCATATAACAGGGGTGGCCAGGCTGACACGGCCTAAGAGCCGCAGACAAACCACCCACGAAACTTCCAAGAGCCGCGGGGGCGGGGGGGGGGGGGAGGGGCAAACTTTTGTTTAGAGCAATAAACGTAACTCGAGCTACTTTCAATCTCTCCGAGTCAAAAGCAGTCCAACTGTCGGCAAGGTAGCAGTAGCACAAGACTACCAAACCAACCTGACTTTCGATTTAAGGCGAGTTCCATTTCTCTTTTTGGGGAAGTGCGGGGATGGGGGGGGGGAGGTAAGCAAGGGTAGCCGCGAGCCGCAATATAACACGCGAAGAGCCGCATGCGGCTCGCGAGCCGCAGCTTAGCCACCCCTGGCATATAATATATGTGCCCTCAGCATTCGTTCCATTCTGGCTGTGCGAAGCATAGGCCTAGTGTACTGAATAATATCTTTTTTTATTTTATTGTTAGAACGGTCCTGTTGGTACGTGCTTGCGTCGGCAACACAGGAAAATGAAAGTGAAAACGCAAAATACAGTAGCCTGCCACGAAGTATCCGTTCAGCATGTATTGCATGCATGCACAAGAAAAACGCACTCACGCTCACGGGCATGAACTCGGAGTAGGCTTAGCAGTGTGTGGAGTTAATATAGAAATTTGTAAAATTGGCTCCAGGTATATGACACCTGCAAGGGCCGTCGCTCGAGAGCTGCTATCACGCACGCTCATGCGGAAGGAGGGTGATTATGTTAACAACATAATACGGATGCTTTAAGATTCTGTGGAAAAAAAAGGGGGAACGGCCTAGCGAAACATTTATTTTTCTATCTGTTTCCTTTTATTAGGCAGCGAACAACATCGCTCGCGCTTAACTTTGAGCTTAAGCGGAGCATTATGACATTAACGAGGTTTACATAAATTTACGCTTGCACTACATTGTTGTGATTTCTGCCCCTGCCTAGTTTTCCTCTCGCTCCCTCCATTTTTCTTTTCTCTTTTTTCTCTTCTTTTTGTTTGCGGCGTGCTCAATAATCGCGGCATGAACCTGCTTCCTTGCACGCAAGTAAATGTTGTGAGTTCGTTAGCGTCACTGACCTTCAGGTTCCGATGACCCTGTTCGCTATACGTGCTGTGCAGCCTCTGGGATCACTACAGGAGTGATTACGCTCTTTCATCTCTGAATCAACTAACAAAGACTATGCTACGCAAGATTCTCATCATTACGGCTTTACGCTATACCATGATTATTGTAACCCAAAACTAAAGCAAATAGATGATTTGTTTTTTTACAGTTGAAGCGAAAGTAACAGGGATAGACAGCGTCTCTATTTCAACTTAGTCAGAGACGCTGCCTGTCCCTGTTACTTTCCCTTCAACTGTAGAAGTATGTTCATCTTCAGCCTCAGTCTTGGATTAAAATAATCATGATAAACTACCACCAGCTCGCCCGCGCACTGACCGTAATTTCGTTTACGCTTTAGTCTACCAAGAGGCCCCAAGACCTTTGAAGAGCTTGAAGTAATGCCATTGTATTCTAAAATTAAAGCCAGTGCAGTCAAAGGCTGCGAGCAGCACAGACGCACGAATTAAAAGACCGTGTCACAACACACTCTTTGCAATCCTGGGATGTGAAAAAAAGAAAAAAAAGGAACATGAACCAAACGCATGTGTTCCAAGCGGCATACACACACACATATATATATATATATATATATATATATATATATATATATATATATATATATATATATATATATATATATATATATATATATATATATATATATATATATATATATATATATATATATGTAGTGTTTTTCATGAAATTGTTGAGAATTGCAGAAAGACTACTCGTATATGGATTCTTCGGCTCCTGATATTACAGGCGTGTGGATCGAGAACCGTGTACAGCCACGACCAGAGAAGTGAGCAAGGCGAACCAACAAACGTAACCTAAAAGTAAGTAAAAAAAAAAAGAAAAAAGACCTAGGCAGATAGAGGAGTGGTGCTGCGGGGGTGGGGAACTAGGCCTTTAAAATTGGATTTCGCTGCATCTCTTCTCCCGCTCTGCGCCGATCAATTACCCCGGTGGAAACATTATCAGGCGCTCCCGTTGCGTGCAGGCCACGTCGAAGCAGAAAAGAAAGAAGGAGCGGGACGGTGGAGCGCAAAAAGGTAACAGAAAGAGAGACGCCTGGGTTAAGTTTAGGCCAAGCGAGGTTCCGAAAGGAGAGTGGAAAGGAAGAAGGGAGAAAATAAAGAAACAAAGCAAACTCACGCCCTCGCGTGCATGGTTCAGACTCGGGAGCCGCAGGGAAAGGTATTTGGATGGTCGGTGCGGTCCACCATGAACGGGTGCACTCTTCGTGACGTTCTCGTGTCCCGGTAGTCCAACTGCTTTGCTACTGTGTGCAATCGATACGGTACGTTCCGCTGTGCCCGAATCGAAACTTGCTGCAGTCCGAACGCAAAGCTGCGGCCGTGCGTGCGGCCGCGGTGAAGAGAACGAGTGCAATGGCACGACGTGAGGCTCTGTGTGCGTGTGTTGGGGGAGGGATACACGGTTGAAACAAAGGAAATTGATTTTCCGCTTGAGTCCTCGGTATTTGTGCATCGATGCCAACCCTAGAGAGAGAGAGAGACACGCGGTGGTTGGTGTGCGGCGCTGAGCGCGGGACGGAGGAGAGAATTTTAAATGAAGCACGAAATTAACTTTCGCTCTCGTGTACGTCTGTCTGCTTCTGCGCTGCTGCAGGAGTCGCGCCCTGTCAACCGTTCGTTCTTCTTTGCTCGTCGGGCTTTGTGGTGCACCGTTGGTATGTTTCGACCTTCGCGCGGCACGCCTCTTTCCTTCTCGTTTCTTTGGCTGCTGTCCACGGTTCCGCTCAGGGGACAAGTGTGAGGCTTTTCCGCCGAGGTATCCCACAGAAAACGAGAATAAGAAGTGACGATGGAAATCCACGTTACGCAATTTTAGCCACGTTAAAGATCGACGACCAGTTCGCGCTTTCCCCTTTCCCCTCGCTTCCTCCTCTCCCCCTTCTACCCTATCCACCGTTGCCTGTTTCCTCCTCCCCCATGGTGACGAGGATCTTCTGCCTTGCAGAATCTCGAGTCTGTTCGTCGGCCTTTAAAGGTGGATAGTATGTTTGCATATACCTGATTTTGCGTAACCGATATGTCTCCGACTACGAGTAATAATCCCCGAGATAACTTTTCGGTAGATCTTTTCCAGTTTACTCCCTCATCCCCAGCCATTGCACACTGGGAAGTTTTACACCCTCGAGGGTGTGAGGAACGTGGTCTATAGTCCTTTACAAACATGACTACACCCTTTCAGCAGTTTTATTCTGAGTTATGCACCCTTTAAGTCGCAAATTAACGTGCAGTTGCGTGAAACACCTTATTGTTTGAGGGAATAAAACGGGTGTGAATTTGTTTTTGTTTCAGGTTCCTTCGCAGACACGCCTCTCATATATGTGGACAGCATAATTCGTGGCATTTTTCCGTTACATTGGAAACGTTCTTGAAGTTTCTCGCTATATTGGGCAGATTATTCGTTTGGCGCGCTCTCGTAAAAATCATAAAGCTCCAAAGGCGAAAACAAGTCCTATATGCTATAAATAGTATATCCTCAAAAATTACGTCCAAAAGGTAGTGAGAAAATTAAGTTTATGCCATCACTTCTCTCACTCCCCCCCCCCCCATTTTCCGCCCCCTGCTTTTCTTTAATTAGTCATACCTTTATACAAAGTTGCAGTCTCTGCACAGTTTCAAAATGGAAGGCGAGGGGGGGGGGGGGATGGGGGTCGTCGCGCGACCGCCGGATGTTTTGCCACAACTGGAATGTTTTGTTTTATCACGCGCATCGCTCCTGAGCAAAACCGGTGTGGCCACCCCCGCGGAGTCTCACACGTGCACGCTAACCGTTACGAGTCCTCGCACTCGGTCTATCCCTCTTCGTGCTCAAGCTTTCGCGATCGTCCTTGCGACAAAAAGAAAAAGTAGAAAAATATGTAATAATAAATGTTTTACTTTTTCTTTTATCTCTTTTCTTGCCACGTACGCTGCATGCTCGCGCGCAATTGCCACACGTAGCCGTCGCCGCGGCGGGCCCATGGGGGCAACGCTTACTTCCTGCCAGCCGGGTTACAAATGGCAGCCGAGGGGGAGTGGTGGCAACATTGGAACTCGGCAGGTGGAAATCGATTTCTCAAAAAGTTCCCTCTACCCATTCACGTATAGCGGCGGCCGATCTCGTACGACGCAACATGACTGCGGGAGCGTTTCGGGGCACTGCATACGACCCCCGTCGTATTGAAATTCGAATGCGCTAATTTGTATGCACACGTGCAAGGTTCTGGGAAGTGCGTTCGTGCAAGGTGTGTTCCGCGCTTAGCCCCGCGAGCGGAGTTGTACCTTGCCTTCATCCAGATGGTGCTGAGGAAAAGTAAAAAAAAATATTCGACCAATTGGCTTTAGTCCGATTTAATCTAATACTTTGGGTTACGTTCTGAAGGTTACAGCTCTGAGGTATGTTCGAATGGACGATATTGCTCGGCTGCATGTACGCGGCAGCGGTTGAGTTCGTGTGCTTGTGTGGACAAGTATTAACGTTGCGGCTTTTTCTGCACACGGAAAACAAAGAAATAAGAAATAGCTCACACGAAGTAGATTCAAATTTAATGTCCAAAATAAGACGCCTATCTATATGTTCCCGCACTTAACACGTCAACGACTCGTAGCATAAAGAGTTGTGACAAGAATGACGATGCAATTTTGCAACTGCTTCAACGATATAACACATCTAGGGTAAATATTTTTTTGTTTTCTTTTTGTGGGATGCGATGCACAGTAAAATACTTGCCGTAGCCGAAACGGTTGTAGTTCTACACATGCGAAAGGCACGATATGGAGTGTTCCATGCATTAGAATAAAAGAAACCTCTATCTCCCTTTAGGCACTCTATACTGTAAGGTTCGGCATGGCCGCTTTTCGTTTCTTCTCGTTTGGAGTTCAAGAATGTCTCCGCGAAGCTGTGGGAAACGCCAGCACCGGATAGATTCATGTACATCATGTTGCTCTTCCACTCGTGCCCGCCGTTCCACCGCCGTACTAGCGGGGGTGTCGTGTTTATGCTCGCTCACGGTACTATTGTAGATTCGTGTGGCAAGGAACCGGAACTTGAGACCAGACGTCAGAGTCAGCGAAGGAGAATGGCAAAGACGAAGTGATGTCAGCTATGACAAATTGCGTTAAAGGAAAATGATGCGAGCGTCAAGCTCAATTGTATTCTATGTGTTTTATTTTCTACAGAGAGAGAGAGAGAGAGCTGCGCAAATGACGGGCTATTTAAGAATTGTGTTGCCCCTGTTTCAGCGTTCTTGTCTGGAGTATAGGCGGGCAGGCCTTAGCTCGAGTATAGCCACGAAAAGGGTCCGCATGGCGTCTAGAGTGTTCCCCTCTTGATCCCGAAAACTTGCTGTGCATTTCCGTTCACCTACATTAAGTTATTTACTCCCCACCAACAACCGACTCGCCCTCAACATCATCGGAGTCATCGAGAGTCCACGGCGCCCCCCCCCCCCTTTTAGTTATTAAAGTAAAAAAAAAGAAACATTATTTAGAAGGGAAGGGGCTATAACGGCCTATTGTGTTAATTAGCAGTCAGTATAATTAAACACTTTTTTTAAAATAACGGTTTTAGTGAGGATTGAGAATAACAATAAACAAAGAAGGGAAAAATAGGGGACGTGAAGGAACTTGCTAGTTTTCCACGTCGTTTCAGTCGTTAAATAAAGTTCCGTTCCTTATCCGCAGCCTACAAGGGATTCAGCGTAACGAAGACAAAACCAGCAATGCGTTCTTTACATTTAATTATGCCTCTCGTCCCTCTCTTCTCACTCGCGAGCACGCAGTTCCACAAAGTAACTCTATATGACCGCGAAACGCCGCGGCGGCGGAATACACATACCTCAAGTAGCCGAATCTCCTCCAATTTCCTCCTCCTCCACCCTTCCTCTAAACTCCTATTAGCGCAACACTTGTCGCTGCTGCGAGTGTTTGTCTCTCGGCGGGGTTTGGCCGGGCCTCCTAATTGTCTTTATTTTTTTCGCCGCCCGTCTCCAGTATCCTCCCAAGAGTTCAAAAACCCATTTTCGGAAGGAAAGTTGGCGTGAACCTGCAGCGAGTGAGCGAGCGAGCGGGCGACCGTAGAACACGGCGACTCTGACGAGTCGAAAACAAAAGAATAGCAGTGGAGTGGAGAAAGCGCGGACAAACAAAGCGGCAGCCGGCGACGAGCGAGAGGAAGTTGCCAGTCGCAGGAGCAGCAGCGATGCAGAAAAAAAGAAATAAATAAAAAGCAGGAATCTCCTAATGGTACATCCGAGCCAAGCAAGACAGAAAACCTGGTCTTCCCGAGGAAGCCAGCGAGCGACTTGAAGACAACAACAGCGAACGCTCACAAAGCTGGCGCCATAAGAAGAAAAAAAAAAAAAAGAAGATAGTTTCGTGTTTTTTTTTTTAATATTACTTATCTGTGTCCCCAACTTCTGCTTGCTTATTTCTGCGTATTTTGATGTTCTCCCGCTTCCTTTCTTTTTTGCTGCGTGTAGCGCGGCTTTAAATGCCGGGTTGGCGTGCGCGGCCAACCAGCGCGCTTCCGAAGCGAGGGCTGCAGGAAGGAAGAGGGGAGAGAAACCTCCACCAACGCCGTCTTCCAGCCGACGACGGGGTTCCATGCGCCGGTTTTCCTCGCGGAAAAAGAAAAAAAAAAAAACCCGAAAAACTTCGAAGAATTAAAAGACATATTGACTAAAAAGACACACAAAAATAGTCCAGGTTCTTGCTCTGCGTGCTCAATGGAGTTTTCAGTCACTCGGAGGACGAAAAAGGCGATGGGTGCCAAAAAATATAGCGTGGTGGCAAAAACAGAAAGAAAAAAAGAAAAGAAACGCCAGCAACAGTTTTCTCTGACGCGCTGCAAAAATCATCTTTGCCCTGCATCCACCGGTGCGAGTGTGGATTGTCAGCATCGCGAAATGTCCTTCGCTCTGATGACTTTCATATCAGAGGTATGCGTGCTGATGCGCTGAGAGAATGTGGAGAATGTTAACGTAGATTTCCCAAACTTTAGCGTCTACGGAATGGCCCAACATTAATTTAGAATATTTTTTTAATAATTAGAGGCAAGTGTTCTTCCTCGCTGTTTTAAGAACATTTTGTCAAAAATGCGGGGGCCCGAGAAGATGGTTGTAGACGTTATCAACACTGCGTTGAATTCTCGTGGCTGAAATTCCGCATATTCACGCGAAAACGAGCAGAGTTTCGGAGGAGGCCTCGTCTGCCCCATCGCTATACATGATCGCGTTGCAAAATTGGAAAACTAAATGCAGCCCCGGCACAGAAAGACTTACCGAGACCAAGGAAAAAAGAATGCACAGTGCACGAAAGTCATCAAAACATCGAAACATCTGTTTTCTTTGCCTTTTTTTGAATGTCATGAGTTGATGCAATACGCTTCCAACTAAAAGACCTAGACGGAAGGGCCAATACTGAATTTTCGGTGAAAGCCTAATCTCCTTAGGGCGATCAAAATTAACTTGAAACACTGCTTCTTTTTAGTGGTTTCTTGCTTTAAGTTGCCATGATATCTTTCCTTTAATATCTCACCACGTGTATTTCTCTTTCGTAATCATCAATCAGTTTTGCTTCCCTCTCCGTGACTAGCCTCCCAGCATGACGCCTAGCCGTCAACTTCCTATATGCATGTTTCAAGTATAAGCTAGAGCAATTATTAATTGGAAATACATTAGCCTTTTTTCAACCCGCAATGCAATAAGAACCACGAAAAACTCACCAGTGGGTGCAGACTTCAACGTACTGTTATCAACAAAAAAAGAAAAAAAAATAGTGATGAAAATTGTGTAGCATAATACCGTATAAGCACCAAGACTGTGTGTTTGAAGCTGACTTTTGCGTTTGTCAGCCCGCCTTCGATGATTCGTCTGGAACTCAGTTTTTGATTGCAGCACAATAAAAATACACAAACTCGTATCTGCTCCAAGAAAAAAAAACATACTCCTTAAGTTTAGTCGGGGACAGGCAGACATATACCAGGTATCACGTCACTTCCGTTTCCGCCCCTCAGCTTGAGAAGCGGCGGCACCCAAAGAAGGCGGCGCAACAAAACATAAAAAAGAAGGAAAAATCACGTGCACGCGCATACACATATATACAGATACCCAGACAAAGTCAGCGGCGCATACAGACACGTACGCGCGCTCTCGCGCACACAGAGATCCTCCACGCGGCATGCAGGGCTCGCTCCGCTTCGACCTTATCGCTTCGCCACCCACTGAAGGAAGCCGCCTGCGCAATCAACCTTAATTAAATTCAAATTAATGGCTTCTGGAACCAGGTTCTGCACGTGAATAAGTTATGACTGCCTGATATCCCGGCGGCTTTTCCTCCGGGCGAAACAGCGGAACCATGGACGCGGGCGCCCACCACCACCAAGGGCCGTCCCTGCGGCGCTTGTGCGCGGTCCTCCGGGCGGGGGTGGAGCCCACGTTCGCTGAGGTCTCGGCGCGATGCGCCAACCGCGGCCCCATGGACCTCGTGCACCCGCCGCGAACATCCGATACAGTCGGCAGCGAGGCAGAGCCGCGCCGCCAGAAGACCGCTATCTATATCTGCGAACCGAGGAACAGCTCGGGTCTTCGCCCTTTCCGTGGCGGAACCGGCAGGTTTGGTTTAGCCGATAGAAAAAGATTATTCACGCGAGAGCGAGAGCAAAGAATCTGGACTCATCAAAATCAGGGAAGGTATTATTTGTTGTTGTTTGTTGGTGCAGTCAACTATTTTATATCTTTCGTGGTATGTCTCTCGATGGATTTGGAGCGATCCAAGAACGCACCGGGCTCGAGCAGTCGCAGAAGAGCTAAGACATCGTACGAAGACAGTCTGCAGAGACTTTCTTCCTTGGATGATCGTCACATTGGTCGTATAAAAACTGCCTGCAGACTCGTTCGAACCTGATTGAGGCGCGTCCACCGATAATTCGGTCGTCATTCCTGCGGGGAGTACACCGAGCATCTTATTAACTCTCCGCGGCCAATGAGAATGCGGCATCAGCCGATTCGAGACCCCAAGAACCAATAAAAAAACAAGAAGCATGAAATAACATAATAGATCACGCCCTGTGTTTATTGAGCTGTCTTTGACTAAATAGATCAAAGTAATGGCAAAATACGAACGAACGAAACTATATTACTATTATCCGAGCTTTTTGCTGTTGACTTTTACGGAAATATTCACTGGTTTTGCTTGGGCTATAGCAGTCGCAAGTGTGTGATCCAGTAGCCTCGAGTCAGGTGTGCGAGTACGAGAAGACCTGTTGCTTAATGGCATTCGTCTATAGGTAATACAGTTTGCTGTGCAGTCCTGACTTGTTAGCGACTTTGACCTAATAAACGCCATTCATGTATCCCTTTCTCTGCATAGTTCGCATCTGATCATAATATATGTCGAGATGCCGACGGCGAACTCGCTGCACTAATAATAATCTATTTCGAAAGTCTGTCTCCGTCGTCCGTCATGATTCTGCCTTCATGGCATGGTCTCCAGATGACAGCTAAAGTAACGAAGGCTTGTGCCTATTATGATCACTCCTCTTGCTCAGTGATTCGCTCATCGGGCTTCTTATCCGCGGATGCCGCGATCTGTTTGACTGCGGAATTACAATAGAGCGCTCTGGGACTGGCCACGCCTTGCGTTTCTTCAGCTGTCGTTGACTATGCGGAGCACATGTTCGTCTGCTTCTTTTGCAGCGGGTTTTGGTGACGTCTTAACGCCGAGCTCTGGTCGGAATGATTAGTGGGTAGAGATGAAGCTAGCAGCCTTTTGTCTCCGCTGCACTCGTCGAACGCGCTAGAACGCGGAACGCCGGCGTCCGGCGTTTGGTTCTCGCAAGATGGACAATTGGGCGAGTTGGTGTGAGTTCGTAATGAAATACAGCGCGACATAGGGCAAGAACGAAGAGACGAGAAAACATAAGACAAGCGCTACATTTCCTGTCTTGTGCTTTCTGGTCTCTTTGTGCTTGTCGTCGCTGTATTTCATTATGGTTCTCGCATTCGAAGTTCGAAAAGTGAAGTGAAGACAAAGGCTGCAAGGTTAAGGTCTACCCCCTAATTCTTCCAACCAGAGATCGGCGCTCTGACGTGCCCGCGCCCTCTCGTCTGATCCTCTCTCTCACTTTTTCGGCGCATAGGTGAAGCAATCACCGAGGGTCAATCAAAAGGCGTGGCCCAAGCAGACCGACGCTCTTGTATTTGGGATCCGAGATATATCACTTGACCCAGCAGCGGACCGCGCGTCCAGAAAGACTGCAGTTCCCACAATGCATGTCGACAGCGGTGGCGCAACGAACTTGACTGGTGAGATCAGTCTATAAGCAGGAGCGATATACATTCTTAGAGAAGAACGTATTAAAATAGAGAAGTTGAGCAACATTATTGCTTCTACCCAATAAAGAAAGCTTACTCGTTCGTCGCCCCTTCTTAATCCTTTGTTTTGTTCCTCAGATGACAACTTAAAGTTCGTGCAAATAAGTAAACGAAGAAATTAGAAGTCCGACGAGCAAACAATTGATCAAGATCTATGTTTAACTGAACTTTTGGATCTGGAAGAAAACCAGAAAACCCCACACTCGATTCTTCAAGAACATTTCCCGTTTGTTCTTTTACTGTCTGCTTTACTATTTGTTTTTCTCCAAAACTGGTGCTGACGTTTATCCGCATTTCTTTCGGACCATATAAAGGTCCCGATAATGTCACAATTACGTAATTTCACGAGGAATAAAGGAATGATTTCGGTCCACCACCACCATAGGTTCTGTTTCATGGTCCCTGTAGGTCGGCTGTTTGTCAAAACGCAGCTGTCCATTCATCGATACCCTTAGTCCAGGGTCCCGAAGACCATCGATGTGCGAGGCACCCGACTAGTACTCGCGACAACAAAGCTGACCAGTGGGGTCGCCCCTTCCCATGCTATAGGGAGGGGACGCACGCTTGACCAGTGTGCGCGTTCGCCCGCTGACCAGTGTGGCTTTTCAAGCCCAGCGGGACGTAGAGGACGGGGCGGGCTGTCCGGCGACCCTCCAAGTAGCCGGTCCCGATCTTCGAATGCCACCAAAATATGCGCAGTTCGCGGAGCGGCATCTTAAAATGAGTCCCCGCCAACTGCAAGCTGAGCGAGTTGCCGTCGTGGTGTATAGTGACTTCCTCCTCTTTTTTCGGCTCGTCTTTTCTTCGTGTCGTCCGATTCGCGCCGGCGTGAAACGAGGGGACAGTGGGAGGAGATACGCCGATTACGCTCGCCGTATATACAGTGCCTCGTACGGGGCGAGAATAACAAAAATCTGCATGCCGTGTTCCGCGAAAACGGGCGAGTGAACGTCGGAACGGATGTGTTTACATGAGATTCGACGCGCTTTCCGCAACGTCTGTCGCAGCTATCGTGTAAGCGCCGCACAGTATATGTGCATCGGGGCATGGGATGTAATACAAAGTATATATACTACTAAATTACGAATGCAAGGTTCTACTTTAAAATATTTGAAGCGCAATTCTATAATACTTTTTTTGTAAAATATGTTACGTTTTGGGTGAAACTTTTATGTAGATATATGTTTGTATAGTTATGTAATGCTGTTTGTAGTTCCGTAATATATCCGCCAGCCGTCGCGCTGCCTCTACGGAGAGAAACTAAGAAAAGAGGAGAAAATGATAGCGAGTGGGTGACGTCACGGCACCAAGTTCCCATTGGAAGGGTTAGTGGTAAACGCAAAGGCTAACTGAGTTTGTCTCACCGTGTCCCTTCAGTTATGAGCGAACGAGAAAATGTCGTCTTTTTTCGCGCAGGGTCTGGCGTCCAAACACCGGCAGTCGACGTTTGGCATTCGAACGCCAGACCCTGCGAGACGAGAAAAGCAGACGGCGTTCTCGTTCTTTCTAATTGGAGGAAGACAGAGAGACACAATCAGCTAGCCTATGCGTCGATTCACTGATTCATCCAGTCAGAGCTGGGCACTCTGACGTCACTGCACGCTATCTTCTCCTTTTGTTCTTTAGCTTCTCTTCGTGTTCAAACGGCATGCGTATCATCAGATTTTAACGGAGCGATTCTTTCCAGAGGTGCGTTTTCAGCTGATCACCTGTTGGGACTGACGGTTTTCTGTTCGACTAGAACAGGCAATCATAATTTTGCGTCGTATTCTATTTGGAATTTGTTCTTCGTGCGACCTGTTTTAGTGAATCAGGTCCTTGGGTCTTTCAGGTGGTTGAGAGCACTCCGAGGTTTAAGGTTTTCTGATTCTTTCTTTGGAGTTCTTTGTATCAGATTTTGCCGACTTCGTGCTTGACTTGGACAGGTGTATGCGTTAAAACGTCCTTGCCTTTGTGTTTCTTAATTTATATGTGTATATTTTTAATATGCCTAGCCTTTGTACAGGGAATTTCAATACAGTGTAAACCAGAATGGTTCGCAACAATACTAGAAAGTGTACGTAATCTCGTAAACGTAACCATGCTTGAGACGACGTCAACTGAGAGTCAAGTTCATCCTGTATTGCGCTTATGGTAGGCACTTGCCGACTCAAAAGAGCGTAGTAGTAGTGACAACGGGGATAATACATGGACATATAGCTGAGCGAAGGAGCTGGTACCACATTCTGCATAAGGGAAAGCTTCGTTTAGATGAAATTGCGGGAAGCAGAGTGCGATACACAAATACAAGAGCCTCGAGACTGGTTTCATACGCTCCGCGTTTCCGCATCCCTCTCAACATACGCTGTCAATCTGTTATCGCCTCCACCTATTCAAGGGTGTCTCCGTCTTCGAGGGTGCATCAGCACTCGCTAAAGCGAAACTTGGCAAATAGATTGCGCCGAATGTATACACAAGTCGAGAAATTACATTGAAGGGACGTCGACTCGGCGTGCTGGGGCGACCAGCAAGCTAGGGCTGTGGCAAGCCGTGAGACGCAAATGTTCGGAAGGGAAGAAAAATAACAACAACAAAAATTTAGGAAGGAGGAGAGGCCGAGAAACCACTCACCTGAGTCGGCCGAAGAGAGAAGGAAGAGAGAAGCGAATACGTTGTTGGGGAGTCCGGCGCAACGTTTTCACATCATCGATCAACGACCGTGGTCGGCACGGGGTACGCACACGCACGCACTCGCTGCTGCAGTTTGGTCAGAGGGCGAGGAGGGCCCGTGGAAAGAGCGAGGGACAAAATGAAGGGAGAGAGCGAGGGAGGGCGCTGCTCGAGGCCGAGAGAAACTTGGGAACATGCAGTATGTATATAATGACGCGCTTGCACGTGAGGTCCTGCGGCCCCGCCAAGATTGTAGGGATATATATAGTTCTATGTACCCGCGCCTGTACCCATGCACGTATAGTCTGTTGAAACAAAAGCGTTGCTGGAAAGTATATGTGTGAGCGTGTGTGTGTGTGTGTGTGTGTGGGGGGGGGGGGGTGCGCGTCGGGTGGCTACGGAAAGTGGCGCTTGCGTCAAAATAGGCCGCGACTGGAACTCCGTGTACTTTGTACCAGCGTTGAAGCTTTTCTGTCGTTTGTGTTAGAACTCTACGGTACCAGTCTGTGAAGCGAGACGAATAGGCTGTCGCTTTCCGTCCGAACAGTGGCTGGAATTAGGCTCCACTGTGCAGTGCCGAAACCTATAGTACTTCTTTGCGTTCATTTAAGGGTTGTGTCTTTTGTGTCTACAAACCAGTGACGATATTCTTTTATGGGCGAGATGGAACCTTCGAGTTATAAAAACAAGGCTGAGCGAGCAGAAATGAAAGCGGCCTTTCATTTCATAAATATGCATTAACTCATATTTACGTCAATAAAAAAATAATTATACGAGGCATAGTTGTATAAACCTTCGATCACGAGTAGCGAACCCATTTCAACTTTAATACCTTCTCAACCTCGAAACAATATGTACAATAAATAATCAATACTACTCCGTCCTGTTCTTCTTTTTTTTTTTTTTTTTTTAGTATGCGGAATTGAATTATGCAGTATACGAGACCTCCCAGACTCGAGGAGTGTGATACATATTGATTCTTCGTTCATACAATGGAGCCTCCTGTATCACTTAGTGCGCGATAAAATTATTTACTGCGAGCTACGCCATATATCTTTTCTTTCTTCGGGTTAACTACTCTTATGTGCAACTCAGAGTGATCGTTCCGATACTGCCTTGCGGATTTCAAACAAAGAACCAAAGACGGGGTCGCCATGTCGTCGGTTCATTGTTCAAGTCGTTCTAGAGCAAAATTGGTTGTTGGAAAGTTGATGGTGTTGAAATATTTTACTTCGTCAAGAAGGGATGTTGTATTATCGTGGGTGAAAAAGGTGCAGACAGAGTTTGTCGAAGACATGCCGTATAAAATCCTGATGTCCATGGACGGGGTAAAGCATATAATGAAACGGGCATGGGGAGCAAAGCACCCCTTGTCACACCCACAAATGACTTCCGAAATTGAGCATGTCCCCTCACTAAGGGTCCAGTGTTACAGTAAGCGGGATCTGGGGACACGGCATCGATTTGCCCTATCTAAATACGGTTGCAAGTATGCAAGTATAGTTTCCTTTGCTAAATTGTTTACTGTGCAAATGTATTTTAATTTCATGTTCTTGTCTACTCAGGTGCGCCTGCAAGCGAACCTGGAGGGCAAGACTCGCTGGAATCAACAAGCCTGTTGGGTAATACATTTAGCTGGAGTACAGCTCTTTTTTGTTACAAATAACGAAGCCGGGAAACGAAAAAAGTGGTCTACGATGTCACAGTCGTCATTGCGAGAGTGCGTAATATGATTTTTTATTTATTCATCACAGATAGAAAAAAATATTTAAAGAATTGCCTTTCTTCATGTTCTTACCGCCGATTGCAGTGATTGACTCTTCAAGTGCTCGTGAGGCATTATACTGGCGGTATTTAAAATTAACCACAACGACCATATTATTTCTGAGGTATAGTGGTTGTAGTTCGTGCTACAATCGAAGAATGTTTGGTCCCAGTGATGAATGTTCCCAATGATGTCATGAAACCAGGATAAAGTCAAATTAACTCATGTACGCAGTAATGTTTTCCTTTTTAAGTAGATGTTTTTGGTAAAAACACGCGGCAGGAAAAAACTGAAAAAAATGTAGGTAGGTACTCATATCGGTTTTTAAAAACGTTCTGAAGGTATTTTTTGTTTTGTTTGTTTAAGTACGTTTTTTGGGGGACGGTAATCTGGCATCACTTAGTCTTCGAGAGCAGGTGTTTTTGTCAGGTTTCCAGCTGCTTCATATTTGGATGGAACGCAGAACCGCTGGTGCAAGTGCAGTGCTGCGGTCGTTCCTCTTCCTCTTATAATTAGTTGCCGCGATGACACGCAATTATGAAGCCGGGGAAGATAAAAATAATTGTTTTACGAAGAAAACAATTTCAACGGCGAGAAAAAGAAAAATTAGCCGCCTCTTTCGCGGCTGGCTTAATTTCCAAAGACGGGAAGAAAAGAAAAACAGTTTCGCCAAATGAAATACTTGTATATACCATGACGTGACGACACAACTTGCGGACGAAATGTGGAAAAATGAAAAACAAAAACGGAAAAATGAAAGCAGGCACGATGACTGCATAACCGAAAAAGCAGAAAGAGTAAATCGTCCGCGAGGAGCATCAACAAGTGATCAGAAAGTCTGAGGTCCCCGAAAGCAGAAGGGAAAAGAAAAATTATAATTAAGCAGCAGCGGCAGCAGCAGCCAGAGGCAGTGCCAGCAGCACCGGTGTGCCGTCTGATAATCAATCATTCCCGTTCTGCCACGTCTCGGAGATAATTTAGGGGTAGCTGGGAATGAGAGAGGGCGCAAAAGAAAGGGAGCGCGTTCTGAAGCAGAAGAGGAGAGGGGACCCTGGAAGGAGCGTTCTGTATCTCTCGCCTCTTGCCGTTCTTCTCCTTTCCTGCACGAGTACCATCCCTGGTTCCTCTGCCCCTATCTTCGCCGGCTACATGGTCAAACGCGTATACGCGCGAGGCTGCATGGTGGCGAAGAACGACGCACAGGCAACGCTTACTCATCGATAAAAGATGCCACAACAAACCTGGTCGCAGCCAAGAGGGCGAGTGTATCGTAAGAACTGAGGGCGAAGACGAACGGGGAGGGAGAAAGACGGAAGCGGGGAAGTTCAGGAGGGCGCGCATGCGCAGTGGACGACAATGGATTTTTAAGGCCGCCATTGGCAGTGATGAACGAGGCAGAGCGCCACGTCGAAAGGCCGAGGAAAAATGGCTGCCCCGGCCAGCATGCGCCCGCCGCGTGCGTTGCGCAGGGACGGCGTGTTCTCGCCGAATGCATGGAGTGGAGCTGTGCGCTGCGACGATCGAGATTTGCCGAGAAGAGTGAGCGCGTTAGCGCCCGTCGCTTGGACCTTGATTCATTCCAATTTTAATGCGATTCAAGGACGGGAGTTGGTTGAAGGGCTCATACAGTCGTCGTGAACTGAATTGCTCGGTATTCAAAAGAACATGGCTTCATAAGGTCGAATTCAAAGGAGATTCCCGGCCGATATAGTCCGGTTATTAATCGATTGAAGGTACCGAAAACATAATTGCCGAGAACTGATATGGCCGACAATGCTGTGGCATGCACAACTGCACTCGTTAAGGTTTTTGAGAACCACAACGGTTGCTGTGATTCAAGTTCTGATTCAACTAGAATCGCAACTTCGATAGCTAAATAAAAACGCATAAAGATTGGCCTCTGCTTTCCGCTTGGTATTTGTAGCTGGAGCTAAACGACATGGCTCGGACAGCCCTTCTGCTCTTCAAAACTCTTAAAAAAAAAAAAAAAGAACGTCCTTTGGTAGAATTGTTTTTTCCACTTCCTGTTACGGTGAATGATTTGCTTTCAGATATGGCGTTCGCACAGCAGTGAAACTCGTCCGCGACTAGAACATGCCTGGCGTTGAAAGCGAATCACGACGTCGTTGCTGAGCAATTAGAAACAACAGCTATACCTGGTCGTAAAACCAGCTCTATACTACGAGGACAGTTTACGAAATTAGTAACCGGGTCCATAAACATTCTGCTACTGCAGCAATCCCACTTGCCGCAGCGAACCGGCGAAATAACACGCGCAGACGCCAGATGAGGCAACTATATATACAGAGCGAGAGGCCCCTATACATGTGTCGGCCATGTATATCAAAGCCGTGTCCTGTATTGTCTTCATCAAGAAACCAGTATCTTGAACGGGTGTATTGCCTAATAATAATAATAATAAATAATGGGCACGAGCTGAGCCCAGCAACGTACTTCTTTGCAACCTCTCTACATGCATGGTCTGTGAAGAAATGTGTTTCGCCAGGAAAAGTGAGATGTAACCCAGACTCGTTAGCTCACGCTACGCGCTTCCTCCATTAGGCAATGTTGATTATGAAGGTCGCGCTCCATGAAGCACCTTGCATCAGCAAGTGATCGGGGTGCCTCTAAAATTACGTACTGACGCAACTTGACCCCAATAGTGGGGACTTTTTCTTCTGGTTCAGGAGGCCAAACCCGGCTGCTCGCTCGGCTTCGCAACAGGAAGCGGAAGGGGAGGAACTTGCAAATATCGATTCACGAACGCAGTTTAAATATTTACGCCGGCCCTCATTGGTCGAACCAATCAAATGGGGGAGAGAGGGAACGCGACCGGGCTTGTTTCGATCGGCCGTTCGGGCCACGGAGAGACGATGGTAGATGAGTCCGCATTCATTTTCGCCTATTCTACGCCGAAATGGACTCTCATTTGTCCCAAATCTATTGTCACTTTCAAAACGGTTTCCTAAATCGCGTTGTGTTTTTATTCGAGGAGCTCTTATAAGTGACTGCTAGCTCTGAAGATTGGGCTCTTGTGTACTACCTCGCCGAATCATGCTCATCGATTTAACGGTTCGCGTAATTAATTTAAATGACCTATGTATCGTTACACAGTTATATATTAGTTGTTGCCATGCAGCATTATTATTGAGAATGTAAAAGATGAAGCATAAGCGTGAATGCCATAATTGTTTTACAGGACTTGTTCATTGGATAAGTTTATAGGCCGGCGCGAATTTTTACCATCTTGAGCAAATGTTGATATTCCGGGTAAGAAGCAAGGTTTAACTTATTTAGCAATGCTTTTAAGGTATCCGACAAACAATAAGATATCAGTTTAATAAGTTGAACAGAATATCAGCAAAGGTTCAATGAACCACAGTTTTTCTACTGAGTGATTGGAATTAGGAATAAATGAAACCAGATCTTCACATATAAAGCACATTTCTTAACGAACATATCATCAAAATACCTATTTGAATATGTTTCTGATATTAAAATTAAAATTAAAATAGTGATACGAACGCAAACCCACACGCACGCACGCACGCACGCACGCACGCACACACGCACACACACACACACACACACACACACACACACACACACACACACACACACACACACACACACACACACACACACACACACACACACACACACACACACTCGCAAGAACGGGATGAATTCTGTTCCTTTTACCGTCACAGTTCCATACCGTTTATTGCTTGATACGGACCTTTCATATGTTAATGAATCAGTTTCATCTTACAGAAATAGAAGTAAGAAGGACGGGACAAGACAAATCAGCTGACTAACAACTATCTAACAACTTTTCTTTATTACGCTTCTTTTTCGTATTTGTAATCGTATTCTTCAGAGCCTTTTCACATATTCACAAGATAACTATTAGTATAAAATAATAATTACACAAGGGAATTATTAAATCTACCGCTTTGTCCGCTCCTCCTGCGAGTTATCTGGGCATGGCACGCCGCAAATACTGTTTTTCTTTGGTGTGTATAGTGATGGACGACGTGCTAACACATTCCTCCGCGTAGTCTTTGATCTGCCGGATTCCATGTTTGTTTCAAGATCGGTGATTTTGCTGAATGATGCACTGTATTTTCACGTCTTACAATTCTGTGATAAATTGCCTGCTGATGTGCCCCTTACAGGTGCTGCATGTACCTTAATTTTGTCGTTTATGCATCGGCCTGTTTGACCAATGTAACACTTACCACAAGCAACAACAAAAAAAAAATCGACAGAAAAGTTGTGTTTGGCATTGGGCATATCTTGTTCTGTGGCAAGCGCCGCATGTTTTCATTTGGTTTGATGACTGGCTAACTCCTCTCGGCATAGGGTATGCTTTGTTTAGAGCTGAGCAAACGACTTCAATGTACTGTGTTCCGGCGATCATTTTTATCTTGTGGGTACTCCCGTGAATGTATGGCATAACGGAGATCTTTCTTCAAATATCTCCTTTTTATTTGAAGCCGTTGTGCGTTTTATTTTCTTGCAAATGGCCTCACAGATAGGAGTGTTGTCGGATATCCTGCATCGCTCAGTCTGAAGATTTGTTTTTCCAAGCTTGGACCACGTTGATGTTCACAAGATTTGTTGGGGGCAGAGACAAGCGCTGTGCTGGCAGTACTGCTCTTGATAGTTCCTGACTGTCCGGAAGCAAAGGGAGGAAACCCCTTTCCCGACGGGGGTTCGTATCTCCGCAAACGTGTCCTTGTTTAAATGCCATCACGAGAACTGGAAACTTTATGATTGGTTTACGTTTAATGTATGTGTGAACACCAGATCCGGACAACTCTCTTGAAAACATCTCATAGTCTTTTCTCTGTATACTTCTTTCTGGTCACCTATCTCTGCGGCATAGAGTACTAAGAAATTATTCACGTACTTAAAGATACCTTTAATACTTGTGTTATTTGGGCCATTTGAAAGATCCTGTCACATGCTGCCAGGTAAAAATCACATATGTTTGGCAGAAAAGAAAAAAAAACACTTTAGTCGAAAGAACACACACAGAAGGGAACGTCTCAAACTCAGCTAACTGGTTTATTTCCCAAGCATCCTACAAATACCCACACAGCCACACTCATCCACCTTCTACGCCAAGATCTCCTTTGTTGAAAGCGTTCTTAAACACAAGGAACATAAACATACACAAGAGACCAAGCTGTCCAACCTTCTTTCATGTTCCTTCGGCTAAGCGGTTTTTTTTTGTTGCTTTTTCTGCACCAGGGTTTCGGGTGTTAAACTACATGATTAGCTGCGCCACCTCGCCTACACTCCTACAGTCTTTTCACTAATATTTAAGGCGCCGCCGGAGATCCAATGCTTACCGTGCTTTTTGTACATACTTTTGATCTTCATATGCCACAGCTTAACAGCTCTAAAAAGGGGTCCAAATTCACTCCAAGGGGCTTTTTGAAAATGAACGTCGCCTTCGGCCTCGATAGTGTCTCGGAGAATTTTCGTAAGCGTTACGTAGGGTGTGCACTAACACATGTCTTGGGTATTGATGGAGAATGTTGAGGTGACATCTGTTCCGTTTTCCTGAAGATATGTGTCAAGATCTTCTGGAATTTTGATCCTGTAAGGATCGTTATACTTTATGAGGGACAGGTTCTTCGTCAGGAAAGTTGACAAATGTACATGCCATGTTCCCCTTTCTGACACAATTGCCCGAAAAGGTACGTCTTGTTTTGGGGTTTTCACCAATTAAAAGAGTTCCAGGTGCCCTTCCTTCTTTCTTTTTTTCTTTTGATTGTTGTTGACAGTTTGTTTAGCTTGTTTTTCTCAAGCATCTTCATAGCTGCTTGTTTAGTAGCTTTGCTTGACGCCCAACCTTATATACCATGCATTCACGGGATTACCCACAAGAAAGAAAGAAAAAAAAAGTCGCAGGAAGACAGAACGTTTAAGTCGTTCACTCAGCACTAAACAAAGCATACAAATGTGCAGAAAAATTAAGCAACGTAAAAACAGAATAAAAAATAGCGACACTTCTCACAGGACAAGATATGCCTAGTGCCAAACAGGAGTTCTTTATCACATTCCCCTTTCGTGTGGTAAGTGTTACATAGGCAAAAAACAGGCCGATGCATAAACGACAGAATTAGGGAACATGCAGCATTTGCGAAGGGCAAAGCAGCAGGTCATTTACAACCTTATTGTGAGACATGCTAATGCAGGGCAGCATTCAGCAACATAACCATTCTTGCAACAAACAAGAATCCTTTTACACGTGAGATGCTCTGAGGCAGTGGCCATCGAAGAACCCGGGGAGAAATGTGTTAGGACATCGTCCATCGCTATCCACGCGAAAAAACAACAACAAGAATATTTGCGGTTTCCGGATAACTCATAAGAGGAGCGGGCAACGATACATTTAATATTTTCCTTGTGAACATAATATTTCAAACGAATAGTTATTTAGTGTTTATGTGCACAGCTTCTGAAGAAGACGACTACACATACGAAGAAGTGTACTAAAGCAAAGTAGTTTGTCAGCTGCTTTGTCTTGTTCCGCCCTTTCTACGTCAATTAATGTATGTTCAAACTGACCCATTACGAATATCTGCCAACTAGCTCAACTAAACCCTGTAATCTCTTATAGGGCTTTGCTAGCCTTTGTTAACGTAAGATGATCTAGTACGTAATTAAACAAATTTGGCACATAGACTCTAAATTCACTGAGGAAGCAAACAGTTAATGAAAGTTGGCAAAACAATTAACTAAGGCATTCGTTATATATGACGCCAGATTTTTTAAAATATAAGGCGTTAGTTTCTTGGACTAAGATTTTAAAAGTGTTGAAAGGAATTAAAGTACTAGGAAACTGGCTGCGATGCTCAGAAGCCTGACAAAGAGTGTCATATTTTGTAAAATCCTACGGATTTTACAAAATGTAGTGTTAAGGACAACATGAATGGATTAAATGGTGCATCTAAAATTAAGTTATTTAGTATAGGATTATATATTACTAAGGATTATGTACTTCAAAGATGAGAACGGACACTTTCTTTCAATATAAACATCTTCTTCACCGCGGTATAATTGTGCGTGGTACAAGGTACGCGAATCGAAATTGTTATATCGGCTGGGAAAGCCACCAGGGCACAGCTGGGAATCCACTTCTAGAGCAACAGACGTCGGATTGACTGCTAAGGATCCCAGCAAAGCGAGCCGCCTCCATCGAGAGAGCATGCGAAGAAAGTGCGGGCGCCCCCAGCAACCTTTCACGACGAGTAATTTCATCGCCTCGCCTTCAAAACGTGACCGAACGTGGGAACTTCGTTAACGCCGCGATTAATTTTTCAATTCATAGTAACGAAATAACTTACGCCGAAACTCGTGTTCCGCGACCGGTATCAGTGTTCAATCTTGTGGGAATTTGGTGTGCTTTGGCTGTCGATGTTGTAAGCCCCTCCGAAATGCATTGTTACGCAACTCTTTAAAATATAAAAGGGATTTATCAACGCCTCGACAACAACTATTTTACCTCGAGATGCGGCGGGTGCTTGGGGGAATTTGAGTTTCACCGGCATCGGGTTGGGAATACGCGGAGTGCAAGTTCGTCTGCTTTTCGCGCAGGAGTGGCAGTGACGTCAGAACGCCGAGCTTTCATTGGCTCAGGTTGGAAGGACAGTGGGTAGACAACAATGCTAGCTGCTTTGAGGTCCACCCACTATCCTTCCAATCAGCGCCAATCAGAGCTCGGTGTTCTGACGTCACCAAAACCCCTGCGCAAGAAGCATACGAACTTGCGAGAGTATGCATCTTTCCATGAGTTCATGCTCAGAATCTATATGCTTCGTTTCACTTTGGGTCCGATCTAAGCCCACGCCCTCATCCGATGTGGCCGACCATGCAGGGCCAAAATGCTGCGTCACTGCACTCGTCCTCTTTGTTGTTTCGCTATCACCAAATAATTTTATCACGCGCGGGAAAAGACAATAAAAAAGAAAAAAAGAAAGCAGGATCGCGCTGCATTCACTGTGCGTGATTGGTTTAGTCGCTGATAGCGAACGTGCACAGGCGATGTACGCCGTGACAATACACTTTTGGCGCTACATGATTGGTTCTATCAGATCGCGACAGCTGCGGTGGGGCTTATCGTAAAACGGAGTACAGTAGCCTATTCACAAATACTTGCGACTGACGTGGTTTGATCGCTGCATTTTTCGTATGTCACGTACCAAAGTAATGTACAACTGAATGACACATTTGCCGAAATAGGGAGAGAAACTGAATGTTGCATATCTTCAGATCCGACTCAAGATTTTATTTCTTTCTTCGTGGACATATTCAGGCGCCACCACCACCGTAGTTACGAACAAATATTAAAATGCGGAACGGGCGGAAAATACTTGTAACCCCTGTTTCGGTTTCTCTCCGTTTTTTTTTGCCTTTTCCTATACGTATATACATTCCTTTTTTTTTCTTTTTTTGCGTGGCTTCATGCGAACGTTAGTTGCACCACACTGGGAGTTTGATTGAGCTGCAATGCCGTGGGGTAGTCACGTTTTCATGACAACGTAATTTCGGGAGGAGTTTGCTAGAAGTGAGGTTCATTTTTAAACTTCACTCGTACGCATACTCGGCCGGAGATATACGTCATTCTTAATCGCTATCCTCTACCATGAAACGAAAACTGCTCGACGACGTAACTAGCTCGGCTGCGAGGATGAACTCATTTGTAAGGGTATATTAATGTTGACGCCGGCAGCATTGTAGTACAAAGAGCCTTCATGCTTCCAGCCCGAGGCGCTTTTCATAGCGCGAGGGATGGCCGAAAAACCGGTCTTGAGCGAGTTGACCATCCCGAATAATTGGCGAACAAAAAAGGCTGGAGGTCTCATTAATTTTAAACATGCCCGATTTCATTAGCGATCAAAAGTAGTAATACCCCCTTGATGCAGAAGAGGATTAAGTATTTATAACCTTACCAGATTTTCTGTTATCTAATTTCTTAAATGCTGATCGGATGCAAATGAAGTGGTCACTTTTGTATCGTGTGTTTTTAAAATGATTTATTTTTGTGGCATAGGCTAGACATGTCATAAATTTAAGACTCCCTGTAAGGCCGTGTGCAAACACGTGATATTCTTAACTTTATAATGATTAACTTGATTTCAATCATCGTCATGATAATTTGTGTATTGCCAGTGTTTCTAAAGCAGACATTGACAAGACACAACAAATTGTGAGGACTCTTTAAAGGGTCTAAACATTTCCGAAAATTTTTAAAAGTACGACATAAAAAATATATTTTACAATTAAATTACAGCAATGTCGTGGGATGACGCCACGCGGAACGCAACATAAAAGGTAATTATGTGGTGAAATACAGTAGATCGTCACATTATTACATTCCTAGATTTTTCCTGTGAGCTAGTGTTGGTGATAAAAAGAAAAAAATATCAATCCTGGTTTCGTCCACTTTTCTAGACGTTGACCACGTCGACTCGCGTTTCTGCTGATGTTGCGCTGCCTTTTTTACGTTTGAAAAATTTAAGAACTTATGCTCGCATTGTGCGTAGGAAAGCCAAAGTCGTGTTATTCGCATTGGTAGTGTTGCCGTTCAGATCTGGCAACCAAATGTGGATTGTTGAAATCAGGAAACAACGTTTCGTATTTGCAAGAGCACTCAGATCGTGTACCGTGCTGTAAATGCTAAACCTCCTTTGGTGATATATATATACATATATTGCTTTTATAGTACACGGGGCGCGTGCATATATATATATATATATATATATATATATATATATATATATATATATATATATACATATTGCACGCGCCCCGTGGACAAATATTGCAACCAGCCTTTGCTGCGCTATCATCGCTTGACGCAGCAGAGGCTGGTTGCACTCTTTCTCCCCGGGGCGAGGTGCCGCCGGGGCCGAGATGCGTTCCGATAGCAAACCGAAACTTAAAAACCCGTCGAATTTGTGCGGTTTTTCAGAAAGTCGTGAAATGCTTCGCGTGCCTCCTATCGTTCTGCAATTTGTTGATTTAGGTTTTTTGATGATGCTGAACAATTTTCTAATTAAAACCATGCCCTTAAACACAATATTAAAAAGTTAATTACGCAAGAATAATTAACAATCTATTTATCCCGAACTTTAATAATTTTCCTAAATAGGCCCCTGGCCCAGGACCAAATCCACACAAACTTTGTTTGTTGCGATGCGTAGTTTTCGCCATATCGAAATTGTTCACCTTTCGTAAAACACCATATATATAGACGCTTTACAGCAGCTGTGCATGGGCGCCGCCATAACTGCCCTTCAGTTTTTGTTCCCTCTTATTCCGTTCGCTTGACTTCATCATTTCCACAGCAGGACAGGTTATTGCAATTTTAAGTGTTACTGTGTCCTTCCCCCAGCATAGGCCGTTGTGGAGACTCGTCAACGCCCGCTTCAGTGGCTCGGCATCTCGGTAAGACAAGAGAAGGGCGGCTATGGCGGCTCAATCTGGCGCGTGTGTAAAGCGTCTATATATAAAACTAGGACCTGATGAAGAGCGGTCCCCGCTCGGAACGTCGTCCAATAAATACGTTTTAAAGCATTTACTTCCTTTTTACGCTTTTTTTATATATATATATATATATATATATATATATATATATATATATTCAGAGCGTCCTCTTTACAACACAACAAATATCTGCCCAACAATAGCGGCAGCTCAATTCCATTTTTATTCTCAAAGTTTATGACACTCTCACTAATGGGTTTCCATTGTAACTGGAGACACAGAACGATAAAAAAAAACGACAAAACAACAAGTCTATGGAAGTTCTTCACCAGGTCGCCCGTGTTTTTACCCTTTAACCAATTAGTGATGGATATTTTTTTTTGTGAAGGGTAACGAAATTTGTTGTTTGTCTTGAACCTTGTTTACTCTTGTTTGTCTCAAACCTCTCGCAGTTTTGTCCCGTGTAATGTTCGTACAGTGGACAACAGTAAGTTGATTAAAAGCAGCACTAACCCCAACAAAATCAACAAAATCGCTGAACGATCGCGACTTTTCGACGGGATAATTAAAGCCACCATTTTACTGCCTAGCTTTAACTACCCTTCTTTCGTGTGAAAGTAATAGTCATTTAATCATATTTTAACTTTATAATGATTATCTTGATTTCAATCATCATCATCATAATTTGTGTATTGCCAGTGTTTCTAAAGCAGATATTCACAAGGTACAAAAATATTGTGAAGAATCTTCAAAGGGTCTATACATTTCCGAAAATTCTGAAAACGACGACTTAAACAAAACTATATTTTACAAGTGAATTACAGTAACGTCAAGAAATAACGGCACGCGGAACGACAAATAGTAAATATGTATATAATGACCCTTACAAAAATTTTAATCTGGCCAGATCTGAAGATTCAGATATGGCACATATCAAAACTTGGCCACATATAACCTCAAATAGTCTATCTGCCAGATATATTCTGATACCCCTGGCAAGGTATGGAAATCCCAGATTTGGCGAAGTATGGAAATTCCAAATCTGGCCGGGCATATCAAAAGATGTACACAAGCCTGATATCAGCACTTTATATATTTTTATTTTCTACCATTCTCCCATGTGGCCTGGCCCGCACTCGAGAAATCATGGGAGCAGTGATCCTTCAGCTCCCCAGTGATCGGCAATTTTGACCAATTCCATGGTTACACAGTTTCGAGTGTAATTCGCAGTCACCCTGAACAAGTATCCCATGGAGCCCAAGGACCTGTCATTTCACTTTTACAACTTCTTGTCAATGGCAGCGTTTATGATACTATGCATGCGATCCACCTTTCAACCTGGCTGAGCCGCAGAAACCTCTTACAATATTATCATTCTCATGATTGTTGTTTTAGCAGGAATTACTTAAAAGCCGAGAAATCACAACAACCGAAACCAGGATTTATCTGGGATTCAGCGCAGCTGTTTATAACATTTTTACCGTTTCTAACTTAATATAAGCGTCTTTGAAGCTGTACGAGAATGATAGTAATGTAAGAGATATGTCTGCAGCTCATCCAGGTTGAAGGGTGGACAGCATGCACAGTACTGACATTGACGAGAAATATCAAAAGTGATATGACAGGTACATGGGTTCGATACTACCCTTGTTCAGGATGACTCTGAATTACACTCGAAACTGTGTAACCATGGAATTGGTCGAAATTTCCGATCACTAGGGAGCTGAAGGAACACCGTCCCAATGATTCCTCGAGTACGGGCCGAGGCGCTTGGGGGATTTAGCAAATGGTCGATTCGGACGTAATGTTAACACTTCGAAATAATTAAGCCAGATTGAAATCCTCGTGAAAATTAGCACAAATAATCCTAAACTTAAGCTTGCTGAAGCTGAAGTTCGGGATTATTTGTGCTATAATTTAGCTCGCGAACAATGAGTCATTCACAGTTTGCTAACAAAGCACTTTTTAACTTTTTAAACTTTTTTTTTATATTGAAAGTTGTCGGCCAGATAAAGCTGTATATACGCCAGATAACGAAGTATATACCTCGAATAAGGCTGTATATATGCCAGATAAGGCTGTATATACGTCAGATTAGGCTGTATATATTCCAGATAAGGCTTTAAAGTCGCCAGATAAGGCTGTATATAGGCCAGAAAAGGTTGTATAGGCTCCTTGTACTGACGCCACATCGCATACTCTTGAACATTATGTAAAAGGAGGAGAGGGAAGCTGCTTTTGTAAGAATTTTGAGTGACAGGTTAATCTTCTATAATCTTCTGTGAGGAGAATAGCGACGCCTGTGCAAACCCGGGAGGCACAAAAGAGGATTTCGATAAGAGGGGAGCTCCTTCTTTCCCTTTTCTCTGGAGGGCATCGGAAATGACGTCATGTGCAAGCTACGTATAGGCTCCTTGCACTGACGTCACATCGCATACTTTTGAACACCATGTAGAAGGAGAAGAGGGAAGCTGCTTTTGTAAGAATTTTGAGTGACAGGTTAATCTTCTATAATCTTCTGGGAGGAGAATAGCGACGCCTGTGCAAATCCGGGAAGCACAGAGGAGGATCCTGATAAGAGGGGAACTCCTTCTTTCCCTTTTCTCTGGAGGGCATCGGAAATGACATCATATGCAAGCCACGTATATAGGCCAAGTAAGGCTGTATGTACTCCAGATAAGGCTGTATATAGGCCGTTTTTAATCATATATGATTTGATATGGCCAGATATGCCCCAGATATCAGATTTTCATACTGGAAACACCATGGATTATTACATTTCTTTAATAATTGAAAAGAAGAAAAGAAGAAGTCTGCATTCATTTCTTCAGCCGCTCAATTGACGCAGCAACTGGTTTAAACGAACCACAACAAAAATCCATTTGTGCGCACAAAAACGCGAACAAGAAAAAACAATCCAGCGCGGCGTGACCACCAGAACGCGAAAAATGTATCGAATGGTGACGGCTGCGGTAGCTCAGGCCAGTGCGGATAAAAGACACACCTAGTGTCGTGACCGCAGCATTAGACGCTCAAAAAAAAAAAAAAAGAACAGTCAGTGAAGCGGAGGAAAAAAGATAATAATAAATACGCATCAAAGACGTCTCTTCGTGAACGTCACGCAAGGAGGAAGCAGGCTTCAGCGATGTAACACATTCACGCAAGACGTGTTTGGAGGAAAACCGGTGCCACAGCATACTTTCTTTTGACGATGCGGCCTCGGCACGGATGTGACGCGAGAACTATACGGCGGGAACATATTTTTTCCCGCATTTATAGACGCGACGACGCCGTTCGCGCGCTCCGAATTATGTGATAAGCAATTAATTTTGAATTATTGTGTAGTAGTGCCTAAATGGTATGCAGCCCACTGATTGACTTACGGAATGAGTCGAGGCAGAGCGGACGAATGAATGTCCTGGAAGTAAAATAAAAATAACTGGTAAATGTGTATTTGTTTAAGTAATAGCGTGTCGACACCTGGCAAGAATAGTCATGTTGATGTCCGGTGAGGCTTTCAATATCTATTCATTTTATTTAAAGGACATTATCGCAGGATTTGCGTTTAAGGGAAAAAAGTGTCCGTCAGAGAAAACGGAAATTCAACAAAGCATTTACATATAAAACGCAGGTCGTGTAAAAAAAGTTGTAATCTATAAAATAGTTGGAACACGAAACATTTTCTGCACACTACGACTGGAACATTAAAGAACACTATTCGCCAGACACAAGTTAAAAGAAAATTATACCAAGCACAATATTAAAAATTTGTGAGCAATATATGCTTTGGCAACCTATTTCACGTATAAATAGTTCTCCGGATAAAAACCACAACAAACAACGAAAATATCAGTGTAAAATGAGTAGCGTTAGATTTGGTTTGAATGGTTCGATCTTCCCGATATATAAAATAGTTCGTGTAAAAGCGTATCCCTATAATAGCTTATTGTTAGATATATTATCTAAAAATATTAAGATCAAACATCTTCTTCCTTCACTAATTCAATGTTTTTTTTTTTTCATGCTTGATCACTCGCTCCAGCACCCTGTTTGTATTTGCGAAAATGTGGGTTTGAGATCATGTGTTATCGATTTTATTGCAGTATTAGAGCAGTCGACAGTGAGACACAAAACAAAGCCTTATGTTTATTTTCCGACCCGGACATAGCAATGGACAGCGACCGGAAATTCTACAGCAGTTTGGCTATACGGAAGCTCAGAACTACATGCATATACAAAACAGTTACTTTCAAAGCGTCGGCCCACCATGTGGACTGGCAGCCGCAATCAAAATACACGGCTGGACTTGCGTACAAGCCTCACCAGAAAAAAGAATTCTTTAATTGGAGGCGATCATTTTATATAAGCAGCTTTTAGTACGCCTTTTAGTGCACCTCCAAATGTTAGACTATAAAAGCGGAAAATCTTTAATCTTGCTGAGCTTTATCTAGTTCATGTAAAATAAAACAGAAGGCAATCCTAGCTGAATATCTTTTGTAAATATAAATAAACGTCTTTTACCCGGCTGTAATCGCAAGTCAAGCATTTCCATGGTGGCAATACAAGCACAAACACAGAAGTAGAGCATCGATAAAAAAAAAACATACACGCTGTTGCCTGTATCGTTTCTTTTACGTTTGCAAACGCATAGAGTTTTCTAATATTTCAAAATTGCCTGATGACCGCTCACAAAACGTTAAAGCGTTCAACTGACAACTTCTAATAATCGACTCAACTATTTCTCCATCAGCGAGAGCGCACGCACCGGCAGAATTCAGTCCTCTCATCGAAAATGTTGCCAGACCTCCGTCACCCAAGCTGGCCAAATTCGGAAACAGCTCGGAGGAGCGTTTCTCGAAACGTCGCTCTGCCTCGCGCGCCCGTCAACAGATGTCACCCCAAGCCACGACCAAAAGTTTCGGACGATCTCAGAGCGAGCGACGTTCTTCTCCACTGCGAACGATACAGATATATTTGTCGGCTTTTGAATAAGAAAAATCGTGAGCTTGTAAGTGGTAATTTTTGCAACGCTTCCACAGAAAATAACTTACTAGACTTCTTGCGTGGTAAAAGAGCCAACGTGTTCAGGTGGCGCGTCTTGTTGATTAAAGCGTCGCGTCGTTTCACGGTTATGCAATTTCACGACAGATGGCACTAGTTGCTCCATTGCCCCACAGAAGGAAGGACAACTGTCTATTCTGTTTTCCTCCCTACCTTAATGTGGAAGTATGTGGGTGATGACACTTACACAGAAACTCAAATCACGCGGTTGCTTTTGCAATACTTTTGGTCGCAAATGTGTTGCTCAGTTTGTAAATATCCACGACTTATTTGTGCTGCAAATTGCGATCTGAGAAGCTCGTGCCCGTCTCACAGTTTTTTTATTGATGAAATTTAAGGTACAATTAAATCATCTATATATACATAAATCAGGCACGTGCCCCCCCCCCCCCCGGAAATCTTCCATTTTGCTGGGACCTCCTCTCCCCCTCCCCCTCATACAGCATTTTGTCATGGGCGCCCCCCCCCCCCCCGAAACAAAATCCTGGCTGCGTGCCTGATATATATATATATATATATATATATATATATATATATATATATATATATATATATATATATATATATACTATTTAAACATATTACGGGGATTCATCTGAATTCTGTTATAAAATTAAATTCTTGCTGCTGTAATTCAATTACGAGCTGAAACAAATTCAATGTTTCCTTGTATACATGGCAGCAGGGGCAGTTATTTCTTCAATTGGTGCGTTCGTTAAATACATATTTAGCACTCCGGTGTTTCAGGAACTTAGTATTTTCGAAATCAGGTGTTGTCGTAGAATTGAAGCCTGTTGTTTACGAAGATAATCTAGAGAGGCCCTCAACGTTGTACTTTTTGTAATGCCTTTCGAAGGAAACACGATTGCACTCTTGTTTGCTCGGGTGTCTCCCAAGTGTTTTTGTCATCATTGGTGGGAGCTGTCATAGGGCAAGAACTTGCGTGCCTAAAAGTGTACCAATTACGACCGTTATAGTTTGTTCACCTTTGTCTGCCCGTTTCGTCTTCTTTCCTGAAATCCCTACTCTTATAGCATAGAGGAGAAATTTAACATAAATCGAAACACCGTTGTGAAAAGCAAGACACTTTATTGCGCTGGGTAACAAAGATTATGTAGTTTACCTCTTTTCTTCGTTTTTAAGAGCTTTAAAAAAAATGTTGATCTTTCCATAAGGATCGTCCCACCTTGCTCATTCTCCATTTGAGGAAATCAGAAGCCACGTGCTTGCTGGTTTAAGGAACCGCCGATGTTGCGCCGAGCAACCAGGCTCCATCGTGCGCGTTTAGGTAGAAACAACTGCGTTGAGTTGCGCAAGGCTTTCGCTCGATATGTTCAGCGCTCCTCACTCTTCAGTTAATTCTGATGTAAACAAAATGTGCCAGCTAACCACTGGAAAATGCTCCTTTGCAGTGAAGTGACACTGATTGTTGCGAGCATGCCGTTACCACCATGGTGTACCCTCACCAAACCGCAAGCTATGATTGCAACTCAAATTAAAGAGAAAAAGAAATACGTGGGAAGAAGAATAAAAGATATTGGACATTGACCGAAGTAGGAACACTGCTTAGATATAACCGTCCAGTGGAAGTCCGAATCACGCTTCCGGAAAGTAATTTCAGAGTGATAAAGATGAAGCAGGCTGTCCCCTTACCCTGAAAATCACATTCCGGGAATAACCAGCTTAATGCGATTTATCTTTTAACGGGGAATTAATTTTTTTAGCTATGGCTATAAAAATCGCACTTGGCTTCTTGTTTACCTTTGATCTTTTATTACAAGTCAGGTTGTCATTGGTGTCAACTTTGACACTCGTCCCGAGCGTACTGAGTACCAGCGAGATGAGAGTTTGTCCGGTCCAATTCTCTGTTGAAAAAATTTGTTTGAAGGGAACCGAATCATTTTATGGGCTTTTATTATTGCGTATGCTCACCCAATTTTGTAAGGATACGATCATTGTCAGCAAGGGACTGCGAGTAACATTGGTTCGATAGAAATACTCGGTATCCAGCGTCATAGTTGTTGCTGCTCAGCCGTTATAAACATATTTTCAATTCCATGAATGCCGATTCCTGAGTTGAAATGAGTTCGACAGGATCTTTGTGTCTGACAATATACTTTCTTTAAAGGCGTTCTTAGGTTGCCCAAAAACATCTCCGTTACAAACATGCGTTCTTTATGTTGCTCTGAAGATTGCATAACATCATGTAGTTTTTAAGTTAGCCCTGACGGCACACTGACGCCAACACACATCCTGGCCAGTTCAGATCGGTGGCAGTAAACATACGTCATTTTTATAAAATTATATGATCAGTCATACTTTATTATAACGTTGGCGAACGCCATGGTAAACTAAGATAAGCCTGAAGAAAATTCAGCTTCATTCAGGGACCAAGCCATCTCAGTATGTGATCCGCCAAAAGTTCTGTTTGCGCGGACAGTATAAATTTTCTTGGCTGGTGCCCCTCGGTTATGATCACCGGTATCTTGTTACGCTTTTGAGTGCTACCATAAAAACTTTTAGAAAAACTATCTCTATTGAAATCAGTTCTTGTTCTTTAAAATTAAAATTTGTTTAGGACTGAACGGGGTAATAAAGCTGATACTTATAATACTAAGGATCATCTTTTTGAGGGGCTCATATGAACGTCTTTAGCGCTCTTGGTTTTTGTTTTTTTTGTTATAGAGGAAATTAGTTCTGAGTATTTCGTTCAACTTTGCGAGTGCAGCGATATAAAAGACTACAAAGCGCTTCGATTAAATTTTAATCCAGAGTACTAACCCTACAACGAAAATTTAAGACAGTTATATAGAAACGATAGAATCTTTGAGAACCCAGAAATGCTTGACCCAAACTGGGAACACCCGAAACTAACCTCGGCGGGCGTTTTCCGGTGCCTCAGATAGATGGCGCGACGTGTCAAATAGTTGGGGATCTTTAAATATGTTTTCGATTGGCCTGTGGAGTACGATTGTGATGTCTTTTGAATGGGGAGAAACAAATGTCACAACAAATAATCTGAAGCAAAATTAAAAAAACGCGGGAAAAAACAACAACAACAAAAATGCAGAAATATTTTCTTTTTCTTTCTACCATGATTGAAAATGAGCATTTTGATGGACCTTGTGTCGGAGTTACTTCAAGTTCAGTTTAGACCACAGCAAAGTGTACCTAGACCAAGCCTTTTTCTCTTTCGCCCGTCGCTTTCTCTTCCTCTAAAGTTTACATTTTTTTTGTTTCTCGGTAATTTTAAGTAACATCAAGCTTCCCGGGGAGAGAGAGCGAGTTGCCTAGTACGTTTTTTCTTCTTTGAACTTAAGCAGTATAGATGCATGAATATAAACAGCAAACTATATTTATTTTGGTATCCGTGCTTTTTAGTTTTACTCGACTTGAGCTCAGTCACTTCGCAGGCTGAGGCTTGTCTAAGTCGTTCACACACATAGTGCGGTGATGTTAACGTGAGCAATTAATCATACTTTTCGTACTCTTTGTTATCTTAAAGCAGACGTGAACATGCTACTAAAAAGCAACGAAGCACCGTTGTTCGTTACGATTTGAAAATGTACCCAAGTGAGCTACGCGTTGCGGAGCTGAAAAGAAGTACGTCGACTTTCGAGTTGGAGTAAGCGGAGGTGAAGATGGAAAGCACCAATGTGTTTACCAAGAGCAGGACGAATTGCTCAAAGGCCAATCGAGCAAACCTATAGTTGAGTTTGTATATTTTAGCACTAAGACAGGGTACTTTGTATCGACTCTAACCGATTTCTTCGATGTGCCCGACGTTTCGAAGCCGGCTCGGCTCCTTGATCACGGGTGACTATATGTGGGCCCAAAGGTAGCAACCCGTCGTTGTTTTCTTCTTCTCTCTTAGCATTGATTTCTTCTTCTGTTTTTGCGCGTGGCGCATCGTAGCCCGTGTAAGTAGCTGCTTGGCAGCGTTCCGGTGGTTCGGTTCAGGTTGTTGTTCGTATTTTGTATGTGCCAAGACTCTATTAAGAGTCGCTTTCTCCAGTTTCTTTCTCTATCGAGGATGGAACTGCTGTCAAAGCCGATGACGTGGCCGGTCTTCTGAGCATGTTCCGCCAGCGCGTTGCCTTGGATGTCATTCTTCTTTACGTCATACTTATGTCTGCGCAGACGTTCAGGAAAGTTCTTTGTTTCCCCCACATAAGAGGCGTCGCATTCAGCACAAGGAATTCGGTAAATCAGGCCTTGCGCTTTTTCTTTGGGGGACGATCCTTCGGAAGAGGAAGAAAATGGCCTAAAGTCGAGACAGGTTGATGTGCAACTGCAACGCCGTACGGTCTCAGAACGCGGGCTAGGACCTCGCTCGTGCCATGGAGATACGGGACGCACATGCGGCTGGCGGTGCCTTTGTTCTTGGATGTAGAAGGTTGACGAAGTTTTTTGTATATCTTGTTAACGAATCTTGTGGGGTAGTTGTTTTCCGAAGGTCTCGTTTTATAATATCGACTTCCATCTTAAGTGACTGCTTTGTTGAGCATACCGTCCAAGTATACAGGAAAGCTACGCACAGCGGTCGCTACCTACACTTCTCGTCAGACCACCCCACGACTCACAAATCCTCTGTGGTGTCGGCGCTCTTTCGACGAGCCCTCACGGTATGCTCAACAAAGCAGTCACTTAAGATGGAAGTCGATATTATAAAACGAGACCTTCGGAAAAACAACTACCCCACAAGATTCGTTAACAAGATATACAAAAAACTTCGTCAACCTTCTACATCCAAGAACAAAGGCACCGCCAGCCGCATGTGCGTCCCGTATCTCCATGGCACGAGCGAGGTCCTAGCCCGCGTTCTGAGACCGTACGGCGTTGCAGTTGCACATCAACCTGTCTCGACTTTAGGCCATTTTCTTCCTCTTCCGAAGGATCGTCCCCCAAAAGAAAAAGCGCAAGGCCTGATTTACCGAATTCCTTGTGCTGAATGCGACGCCTCTTATGTGGGGGAAACAAAGAACTTTCCTGAACGTCTGCGCAGACATAAGTATGACGTAAAGAAGAATGACATCCAAGGCAACGCGCTGGCGGAACATGCTCAGAAGACCGGCCACGTCATCGGCTTTGACAGCAGTTCCATCCTCGATAGAGAAAGAAACTGGAGAAAGCGACTCTTAATAGAGTCTTGGCACATACAAAATACGAACAACCACCTGAACCGAACCACCGGAACGCTGCCAAGCAGCTACTTACACGGGCTACGATGCGCCACGCGCAAAAACAGAAGAAGAAATCAATGCTAAGAGAGAAGAAGAAAACAACGACGGGTTGCTACCTTTGGGCCCACATATAGTCACCCGTGATCAAGGAGCCGAGCCGGCTTCGAAACGTCGGGCACATCGAAGAAATCGGTTAGAGTCGATACAAAGTACCCTGTCTTATTACTTACCTAACCAGGCGGAGTTCCGCCGAAATGTTTACTTTTAAATATTTTAGCACTTTATAAGAAAAATTATTAAAACCATAAGATGTATGTGACGTTGCAGTGGTGAGGTTATATGCACACTAATCTAATGTACACCTTTGACGGCATAGGGATCATACAATTCACCCTTCAAACGCCCATATTTTTCGGTGTTGTAGGTGTTTTTATTTTCAGAACTACCTTATTATAACCCTAAAATATTTACCTGTGTTTGTATTATATTGTATTCCTCATAATGCGGTTTTGGATCTGGTTTGTGTACCCGCATAGAACCGCTTTGGGAGTAAGTTGTAGCGACAGCGTCGAATGGTTATCGCTTGTACCAAAGCTTTTTATTGGCCGATACAGTCCATGAGTCTCGAGGAAACATGTTTCATGTGAAATATCGGCCTGAAAAAAAAAAAAACACATTCTTGAAACAATATTATTCGCGGTGGTGGTAATCAGTAAAGCGATTACCTTTAGAAGTGACCTGAGGAGGTTTCTGAGATCCCCTAAATATGGCGATAGCTCACTCTGTGGGCTCTAAGCATCCTAAAAATCCATATATTCTAACTATGCGCAGCGGAGTTTCCTAATTAAAAAGCAATCAAAGATTGAAATGATTTCCGGCGATGCGATAATCACTGTGCCAGCAGCCGGGCCGGCATATGGTATGACCAATGAAAACGCGGCATTTCGTTGAAATAGCAGACGCTGCTATTACAAAATCTGTATGTTTTTTCTTCTTTTTTGTGTGTGAACGGTAGAAGCAAGTAAGAGCAGTCGAAAAACGTTAATTTTTCGCGGAGAGAACATAATACTACAATAATCGTCTCAAAAAGAACAAACATGTTTTTTGTTGTTGTTTTTCTACCTCGGGGGTGCAGTCATGGTAGTCAGCAATCGAGCGCTCCGCGCGCTCGCTGGGTTGAATCGTAGTCCGGGCTGTATGGGCAATAAAGAGCCGCGTGCATTCGAAACATCACTCCGCGGTTTTACCGGTCAGAGGCGCGAGGATCTTTCGCTTGCTATTGACTGACAGTAGTCCTGGATTCGAAACATGCTGCACCCTTCGACAGAGATGAAATCAGTGTGTGGCGATCTTTGATTACTTTTTTAATAGAGAAATCGGCCGCGTATCGTCATGATTGAGGGATTTCTAGGATGCTTAGAGCCAACAGAGTGAGTTATCGCCATTTTTAGGCGATCTCGGAACCCTCTTCAGGGCACCTTTAATGTAGGGTATATAAACAATATACTACAGGTAATTTTCATCTTCTAACACAGATTCCAAAAAAAATGATCAAACATGTATATATGAAGGAACCGTATACTGATTGAATGGAACAATACGTCCCGAAGCTGTCGAAATACATGGCCTCTGGCGGCTTTGCAACGATTTGTCCATTCGATTCGAAAGGCTCATACATCTGCATATTTTCGACAAATATAACATGTTGAAGCGGTCAACACGTTTGTGATTGCGGAGGTGTACGCATGTTTCATGACGTCTCTCGTTCTTTCTGCGTATGCGAAATCTGTACATAGTGCGTGTTGCTTTCCGAGTGTTTATGTGTATCTGCATCAACAGCAGACCGAGGCTGTAGAAGTTTATTTTCAGAGTTTATAAAATAACAACCTTCCTTGCGGCTCGGAAGCTGTAAAGCGGTTAAAATTCCCCTCACAGTCGGTTTAAGCATGGACACAACGCTGACTATATTTCCCATGACAGAGGTTTCAGCGAACAAGAGACTCATTTCTCGAAGAGCAAGCGCGCGATTTCTAGAAACATGACACCCCTTTATGGGTGCAGCACTGGTGACATTGTGCAGTCTAGATTTGTGGGTGAATATCTTCGCCTGTCCTTCTTTTGGCCCATTTTTATAGAAACCAAAATACAGCACGAGTTCGTGTGAGAAAAAAGATTGCGCAATGCACAAATCGCAAGAAAAAAAAAAGAGTACGATTACTTGGTCGAAAGTAAATAAAATATATTACGCCTTCGTGGGCAGAAAAAATGTAACGAGTTACAAGTCACGCGTTCCGTAAAACTATGGCCAAATGGCTGTCACCATTATTACTTGCGTACCGGCACGCGCACCAACTGTGTGATGCAGATTGGGTGTTCGGAACAAGCTTGTATGAATAACATTTCAAGAACTCCCCAAGTCATGCTCAAATGAAGCGTGTCGTGCAGTTTGCTTTCGTATGTACTATTATGCACGACCATTATTTTTTTAAGTCGCACTAAACTTTTTGATCGCAGGCTGCTTTATGAATCAGACACTAACTGGTACTCAAAACAGTGTTGCGTCCCTCAAGTACGGAAATAAAAAGATATTAAACTTACAATAATCCAGCGGTCAGAGCATTGTTCGGGGAAATCTCATTTCGCCATGATTATTGCACGACCAAACCGCCATTTTGGGTTTTACGTTATTTTTCCGGTGTTTTCGTGTGCAGCAGTCGAAATGGAAAGGACATCTTTCTGTTTTGGTTAAGATGACAAAGTGACTGACGCAACAGCGCAATAACTCACTGTTTTTGTTTTTTGTCTTGAAATTTTAAAGCCATTTTTTCTTTGCATTCCGTCGGCAGCTACTTGTGACATCACTTTGCAATGCCACTATTGGAAACTTGTTCCACCCTATAATCTTTTGACATTTCTGAAGTATCGTATATGAAGTGTTTTTCTTTTTTTTTTCTTTATGCATACCCGTTATCTCAGGTTTTTCTTTTTTCTTTCTTTTTATCCAATAGAAAGTGCCGTATAAAGTAATTCTTGTGGTGAAGAGCGTACTGGTAGGGGTAAAATATAAATAAGGGAAGATCATAAAAGGTGGAACAGACATAAAAGACGAGGACGGACAGGACGTTTCCCAACGGGAAACGTCTTGTCCGTTATCGCCTTTTATGTTCTTCCTTTATTTATATTTTAAGGTAATTCGTTGCCGAAATCTTTATATCTGGTGTTCATAATAATGCTAAAACAGTAAGGATGCAAAATTATCGCAAGTATGACGGTTGCGCATGTAACTGCAGCGCCCTAACGTGGCGAGAAGATCGTCGCATTGTCTACTGCCTAACCAATTACAAACATTTTATGAACAAAAGCTGTTCCTCTTTCATTTGGAGCGTTTTACTTGTGTCAGTTTCTGCACTACAGTCAACGCTGGACGTGATAAATCCCTGACATCTTATTATTGTTCCGTAGCCAACGAGTTTGAGGCACACACCACCAAGAACGCGAACGAACGAATGACGGAGCAAACCGCGCGAACAGAATGAGCCACGTTCCGCATTTCTTAAGATGTCAGGGATCGTGGAATATCCAATTGCCTTAAAATAAACATAATTTATTCGTGCTATTTTAATCGCGCAATTTTAAAAGGTGGATATACTGGCAACCCCCCCCCCCTTGCTAAGTAGAGACGAGCGCCAGACCGGACAATAGAAAAAGAAACACAAAGTGCTCACGTCCGCGTAGCTAATAATGCCTGCATAGCACGCAGTAATTCCATCGTGCCGACGCCTAAGCTGCAAATAGTGCTCAAACAGTGGTATGAAGAAACCAATTGAGGAATACATTTTTCTTGAGCGCTTTGACTTTTCACAGGAAATAACATAAATAACGTGACAAGTTTTTCCTGACTTTCTGAAGAATCATAATGTGAAAGAAACATATTTTTAATACCTGTCACATAGCGGCAGAAATTAAAAAAAGAAAAACTTAAAAAAAAGACGTTTATACAAAACGTTTTAAATATGCTTTACCGGGCTTTGTTATCAAGTCTTTAAAACGTAAATACCCGCTTGCAACTAAAGAGTTTTTTTTTTTTTTAATCTTGTTTTGAGTTATGATTTTTATATAGGTCAAAGTTCAAATTCTTCGTTCTTCCTTTGTCCCCATTACAACAGCTATTACTTTCTGAAATGCAAATTGTCATAAAAAAGAAATGAAGGGTTAAGAGGTTTCGATCCCTAAACTTTCTCCATATGCAAACGTAATTACACGCTTTTAAGGAAAGTTAGACTACTTGCTACCTTAGAACTTCAAAGTTTCCGCTTAAATTTCACGACTTGACAAAATGTCTGAAGCAAGGTATAGGTGGGAACTCCTTTGATATAGGTAGATAGTTAAAACTTTTAATGGCTAACATATTTCTAGTATTAAATGAATGAATGTAAAGAAATGAACCCCCTGGATAGACTGAAATGACGGCTAAATGAGTCCAGGGCGCCTAAATGCACGAAAAGGATAGCTCCTGTACGAATCAAATTGGATACGAGGCAATTGGATGTTTCATTAATCGACCGTCGAAGGACATCAGCTTTTTTCCCCATAACTTGTGACGTTGACGTGTTCTGCATTCAAGTAATAAAGCTTCAATTGTAATCACATTAACGTTGTTGACCAGTCACCCCGTGTCAAGCGCTTTTTTGTTCCAAACTCCCTGAGAGACATGTAAAAATCGTTCGTTCCGCATCTGGAGCATTTATTAATAAAAGGTGCAAGTGGCGGTCTCAGATCACGCTAATAATTGCTCGTTAAGTTATGGTAGAAAGTATAATGTTTTCTTTTTTCTCAATATTTTCTAGTCCCAAAGCTTGCGTAAGCGATGAACAGCGAACGCCATATGCACCAACCAGGAGCGTCTCTGAAGTCATGCCGCTGCACGGTGGCGCTGGTGTCGGTGCTGCGCATGCACAGACGCTTCATCTCACGCGAATCTATTTTCTACGCACGCGCAATGCCCACATCCTAGTGCGGGCAAAAGAAGACTTGTTTGTAAACAAAGTGTGTGTCTATCGAAGAAGGTTGTCACCGTTTTATCACACACGCCACTATATACCATGCAGTGTCTGCTCTGTTCCATGGGCGCCGCCATCTTTGTTTATGCTGACGCCATGACACAGTAAAGTGGAGAGGGGGGGGGCTGCGCTTTTTGAGAGACTGTTTTTTTTAGAAACCTTCGCTCATATCCTACGTAGAGCAAGAACGTCAGAAATGCATAGTCACCAAGCTCCAAGAACAACCTCGATGCCAAAAGTACCGAAAAAAGGCAAAAGTCTCGTTTTATGCGCAGCCCCTCTCTTCACAAGAGCGCGCATATGAGAATATGACATCCCATTTTTATTCCCGGGGGCAAGGATTTCGGACAGTGGTCTATAGAACCAACTCCGAAGTTCATCATTATTTATCACACTGACAATTAGATGTCGTAGAGTGACTATACAAATTGAAAGTTAAGTGCTATCACAACCAATGAGTCACATCGAATGCCCGAAAAGTGGTGCAATAAAATCCATGTAACCGGCAATATGAAATCTCAAGACTGAACTTACCTTGCTTCCTGATGTTTTTGCAGGCCTGTAAACGTGCTGAGTTTCACCTGAACTACTGCCACACCAAAGAGGTAAAGCAAGCTCGCATGGAACGACCTGGCGTTCAAATGGAAGAACCGAGGTTTGCAGACCATCCAGACCGGCCCCAAGAAGAAGAAATAACGCACAGCTCCCGAGCAGCGAAGCGATGCCAGCAAGAACTCAAAAGGTGAAAAATGTTTTCCCGAAAAGAAGACATAGATTATGACGACTCCTCCGCCCTTAACAACCATGTCAAAAATCAGCAGCATCCATATCTCCAGCCGTCACCGGTCCTGTAGCGCGCTCATAATTGGCCCATGAGCGCGCGGGCTCCCAGAAGAAGTGTGGTCGCCGCTGCACTCAGGTCCTTCAAACGACCTTCGCTGTACGTTGGCCGTTTTCGTGTAGTACGTTTCCAAACGGCGAAGCTTTTTGTTTAATGCAGTGTCCAAGACTTATGGACCGTGGGAGCCTGGAACGTTTAGCCCCCCGCTTGGCTCGTCTCCGAGCGGCTCCCTGTGTTGTTGTCGGCGAGCGAGGCAGGCACAAACAGGAAGCGGTCAGGAGGCTTCCGTCAGGTGACCGGCCCAGATGCTGGGTCTGCAAAAGGCCTTCCTCTCCTGCGTGTATAAAAAAAGGGAGAGAGAGAGAGAGCAGGGAACCAAGACAGATAGCGGAAAGGAGGAAGGATGTGGGAGTGCAAGCCTCTTTTCAGTGAAATGCACCGGGAGGATCGGATGAGGGGAACTGTTCCCCCGAAAGTTGTGGTAAGAGTCCGGGGAAGCCGGTCCTGAAGCCAACGGGTTAAAAGCTTTCTCTTTGTGCTCTGCTCCATGTGGCTCGTTGCGGTCTGGCCGTCCCTTTTCTGGGAAAGGCAGCAGGCGTCAAGGCACTGAAAGACGAGTCCAAATGTTTCGAATTACCGATCGTCTGAGAGCGTGAAGGTTGAATTCCCGAAAACTGAGGATACGGCAGAAATTTGTGCTCGCACTCCCTAAGAACCGGCGTAAGGAATGATAGTTGTAGATAGTAGAATTGCACGTGCCATTTGGGCTGCGTACGAGCGAATTTGCTGGAAAACGGAACATTCGACTTCAGGCTGCATATATTTTCATGTTGCTTGTTTGAATATGCCCTCGTCAAAGTTTCTAACTTTATGCTGCAGCACAGGAGTCCGGCATGAACCCCGAAATTAAAGTGTCAATACACGCTCACCTCCAGCTTAATGAACAGGTTGAGGAAGTTTTCGATCCTTTCGCCTAGTTCCATCTTTTTTTTTCGATATAACAAACATCTAATTACATTGAGAAAAAAATCAAACGATCCTTTCGACTGGCAATGAATTTAAACAACTCCTCGTAATTTTATAGGATAGAAAATACCACATGTGGACATTATGCAAAATTTTATACTGTTTTAAATACCCTTTTGTATTCTCTGTTGTTTTTCAGGCTTTCCATGATCATGTGCCAATCCAAGGAGTCGTTTTCGAGACTGTCAAGACTGGAGGCTTGTTTGGTTTCCGACGTCCATAATAAACACTTCGTTTCATTGGTGTGGAATGACTCCCTTTAATTTTGAAGCAGCCTATAATGTTCTTCTGAGTTTATATGTTTTTCCAGTTTGCTTTATATTTACAGAGGTACTCCCTGACCTAAATAATCCATAGAGTTGCGTGACGATTCTTTCCTACCTGTCACAAGCGGATTTGTGACATATTCAGTAACATTCAGTAATGTTGTATTGTCTTGAAAGCCTCATGTATTATTTTGAAATATATTCTTTTCGAAACAGTTAGTTGGCCATACGTTTGAAATTCAGGCCCCAGGGCAGGAGATACGAAAATATTTGCTTCAGGAAATAGATTTCTCTTATATGCTTGACATTCGTGGGACATGTAAGACCGTCTCTAGAACAAATCATATGAAAAAAAGGTAGGACTGGGCGTCGACGAAAATTTTTAGCCAGATTACTTGCCACCATTTAATCGATGAATTAATCGATTAAGCGGTCTCGTTCATTGCCATGCATAATATTAAGAAAATCCTTTGTTGAATATGTGATAAATGACTCAATATACAATTCTGACGATGAATCAATCTCGATGTGCGCTGTTGAATAGTTTAAATACACTGACACTCACATATTATTTAATTCTGCTACATGAGGCAAAGGTGAGGAACATAAGGAATACAACAAACTCGAGACAAGGGACGACAAACATTTCTGAAAGAAATGTTCGTCGTTACTTGTCCCGAGTTTGTTTTATTTCTGTTGCCAGTCAATGTTACCAACACGCTCTTCAGTTAATGAGGCAGGAATGTTCGTTGATATTCTCCACCAAGACCGACCTCCAGTTTTGATTGTTGAACGGTTATACCCAAACTGCTCTGGAGTGGCAGAGACGCGTGTAACCCTCTGCACCTTGTCCGGAGTTACAAATCTTGCCCCTACAATTTGCTTTCGGCTAAAATTTGACCTGAAGTTTGCCTTCATCCGGTGTGCTCGTCCAGGTCTGCGTGGTGAAAGCGTGAAATATTTACTTTCATTTGGTTCATCAAAATTTTACGGATTAATCGGTTAGAGAAATTAATCGCGAGTAAAGCATTAATCGATTAATTGATAGGTTAATCGATCCATTGACTAGCCCTAATATGACATAAATGGACTGAATAAATTCTCCTCGTTTTTAATGCCCGTGGGTCGTAAGCATCAAAGAATGTTTTATTAGAAAGTCATGTGGCGTTGAAGGGGTCAGGAAGAAACGTCGCTCGAAACAGTTTTTTTTTAATTAAATAATAATCCCCTGACGCTTTAAAGCGCCCTTGTCACACAGATTTATTAAGCAAAATTGAAGGCAACTGTGATTTAAGCTAAGTTCAACCAAGTCACCAAGTTCAGATCTCCCAAAATACCCCAAGAATTCATAAGTTCAATTCCTGCAAGAGAAATAAACACCGTTTTTTTCTTTTATTCTATCTCCGCCTTAACTAAAGGGTGCACATTTTATTTTTAGTGCAAAGGATTAATTATTACCAAATTTACCTTCCAGAAAAGAAAAATGGCGCCGGGATATATATATATATATATATATATATATATATATATATATATATATATATATATATATATATATTTTAAATGAAAAGTTACAAGGCTTATTCAAACCAGACAACTAACTTATTGACTGAACAAAGCGTATACGTGAGTCTTCGTCAGATTGTTTGATCGCTTGTATTTGTACAGCGTCTTGTTTCCTCGAACACGCATAATACAATTGGAACACACAACGGGTAACTTGGGAAACTGAACTCGAACCGACAAGCGTCGTTAGATCGCAGAGAGCAAAAACGGCCACCGTCTGCAGGGTACGGGATGAACGAGGCCTCACTCGTGTGTCCGACGTATCTCCTTTGCGGTGCAAGAGCCTCCTCGCGCCGCAACCTCCCGTTCTGAACGTGACTCCGAGGCGGCATTAAACGGCAATCAACGCTTGGACAGGCGCAAGGTGTGACGGATATAACGCGAAATTAATGCCGTCACGTGATCGGTACTAGAGCGAGTCCCCCGCTGCTGATGCGTGCAGTCAGGCGTGCGCTGCGGCGAAAACGGCCACCTTGACGGCATCAATGCTCATCGGTGTAAGGTAATAAACCACGCAGAAAGCGGAAAAACAAAGGTGGCCAAGGACGCGATGATTATTATTTGAGATCAAAGCTAAAAGGGGGTTCTTAGTTAACAAAGGTTAACCTATAACAAGAACTTCAAGTACTAAGGTTCACAATAAACGAAGAATGTATCGCATCACTCTAAGCAATCTGGAGGCTCTATACTTTCACACAGAAGGCTCCGGAAAGCCGAGCGCTACAATCCACGGAGGTATTCATGCTCAGTGCCACGGACGCAGCCTGTCTTTTCAAAGCCTAAACTTATCTTCAATTTTTTCGTCGACCTTTTTAAGTAGATCGCAACGGTTGAGGCTCATCCCGAGTCCTTTACGAGAAAGTAGACTGTTCAGATTTTTCAGACTTATGTCCACACTGATCCTTACCTCCGGATTGGTCCTCCGCCGTGCTCATCGGCTAATGGCGTGATCTGATTGGCTTTGCAGTTTTGTAAGGTGTCAGGGACGCTTATCATGTTCCCTAATCAACTCGCCTATATGCTCTCTCTTCTTGCTGGTTGCCTATACCTGTTTGGCGTTTTATGTTTCGCTCGAGATCGCTCTCTGCGTTCAAGAGAAACAAAAGACAAAGAGGCGGAGGTGCACGCAGTTCTTGAACAGTGATGCATCGGGTCCCGTAAACCACGTCCAAGCCGAATTCGCCAAACGTGACTAGCGTCATGGTTAACCGCTGACTCTCTACGTCGTCGATTAAAATTATCACGTGGCAGATGGTAATCACGGCTAAAGTAATGCGTCGGTATTCACCGAGCATATTTAGGGTTTATTGTCGCCCCGAGAGACTTATAGAAGGCGGCTGAAAATCTTAGTCACAGGGTTTCGTCTAGTTTAGCCGGTGCTTGGCGAGTGACTAGTAGCTCCGCGGCATGGCAGACTCCTATCACCGCTGGCCGCCAGCACCAGCGAAGCAATAACTGTCTTGGAAAGCGGGGGAAAACATCTGAAAATAATCTGAGCAGCAAATATTGGGGGAATAGACACGTTCAGAGGTCATAGATACCACTAAAGCGATCTCAGCAAGGCGCTGGAAAAAGAGGAAGAGGTGGAGACTAGAGCGCGAGTGGACGTCAGAACGCCGAGCCCTGGTTGGAATGATTAGGGGTAGACCTGAAGCTAGCTGCCTTTTCTCCTCTGCACTCGTCGAACGCGTTAGAACGCGGAACGCCGGCGTCAGGCGTTTGGCTCTCGCATTCGAACGCCTTCAACGAGTTCAGTGGAGACAAAGACAGCTAGCTTTAGGTCTACCCACTAATCATTGCAACCAGGGGCCCTAAACTCGTCAAACACAAAGTTAGAGCCGAAAGTTCGCGGAGCGCACCGATTGGACGTCGGCGAGAAAAGTGCAAAGTCATCGTCATGATAGTGCAATCGGTGCGCTCCGTCAACTTTAGCCCCAACTCTCCGTTGGACGAGTTTTGACGCCCTGGACGAGTGTCGACCACTGATCTCAATGACAATTGCTGGATCGCGTTTGACCAGCTCTGCCTATGGACCGGAATGCGGCCACGGTCGGCCATCTTTAGGTAGAGTTATATCATCTCTAGCCATCATAGTAATATGGCGGACAGCGCAATGGCGGCAGGCTGCCATAAAATAGCCGTAGATCTAGTACACTGTACCGTGGGTGATATTTCGTGCTTCATTGAGGTTGTTCGACGAAGCAAATTCTTGAAACCCGGCGTGAACGGTAGCCTCATCTTTGAGGACCCGGCGAAAGTTCTACGAAAGCGCAGCACGGGGGAAAGCAGCGCAGCTCGCATCGAAAGCAGACTACGTACCGGCGTCTGCTTTCGATGCTTCTTTCGATGCGACTTTTGATGCGTGCTGTGCTGCTTTTCCCCGGTGCTGTGCGATTTCGTGAAACTTTTACCGGGTCCTCAAAGACCGGGCTACCGTTCACGCCGGGTTTCAAAAACATGTTTCGTCAAACAATTTCAATCAATCAGGGAATATCACCCACGCTATTTTGATGGCAGCCTGCCACCACAACTGCCAAAACACCATCTGACATGGATGGATGATGGCGGCTGCCAAGTGACTGCAGCAGCTGTATCTTGGGTAGAGGTGATATAACTCTACCTAAAGATGGCCGCCAGTGACCGCATTCGCGGAGCGGGCAAACGCGATCCAGCAATTGTCATTGAGATCAGTGGTGTCGACGCAGGAGAGTCCACATTCACGAGCGCTTTTATATTTGTTTATGTCGCTGGCAATGCGGCTTCAACTTATAAACAGCGCTAGTTATAACCACGACTAGAAAATACGGCTGGTCGAGTTTTAGAAAGTGAAAGAGAGGAATGGGAGTACATGATTAGGATTGTGGCCATACATTTGGATAGTTTTCCTGCCTTTTGAATAAAACTTGCGAAATATATTTCGGAAGTATACCATAGCTTTTGAACAAACGCAGAATAACAATTTACTGTGTTTTTCTGCGTTTGCACAACACATTTTTTTCATCCGTCCGCCGTCTCGGGTCAAATTCAATAGGGTAGACATCCACCAGCTCACCTCGGTTACGTTATTGTGGCTTTCTTCGTGCGGAAATACCATCCTGGAAAGAAATTATGTGCTATGTGAGATTTTTTTATGTTCTATGGTCTAAATCAGTGTTATATTTTGTAACTCGTACTACATCAGCAGATTTAGCACGCCCAAAACAAGTAGGACTGCTCGAGTTAAAAAAATAAAAATACAGGCCATTCTGGAAGCGGTACTGAGATACTATTTAAAAATATACATATAGATAAGCGTAGTGCCGCTGTCCTTTCATATCCTTTTGTTGTTGCAATTCTACCACGGAGGCGAAGAAACTATCCAATAACGATAAATTCAGAAAAAAAAAAAGAAAAAACATAAAACAAAAAGCCTGAGACTTCGCCGAGAAACGAGACCATAAATCATTCATGGTCTCCGAGCAAGCAAAGTCTGGCGGCATAGTTTCCGCCGTCCAACGCTGCGGCAAAAAGAAGCCACGGGGGAGCGTAGCGGGTCCGAGGCATGCCTCGTGGGGTTAGGCCAGAATTTTCATTCCTCGGGATCAAAGGTAATCCGTCACCCGGGGCCTCCCTCGCGGCTCTCGGACCGGGAGTTCATCAAGTCCGCCATGCAAATGCGCCGTGTCCTGGAAGCCCAAGGGAGCGGCGCCGCCGTCACAGGATCCGTCTGGCTCTTCCAAGCACTCCTCAACGAACACCTTCACCGCCCCTGAAACAAAAAGAAGAAGAAAACAAATTAAAAGAAAGTTTGAAGTTTAGTTTTGGTTCATCTCAAGGGAATATTCCTCCTGGGTTGAGAAAATAAAGGAATAAAATTTTAATTCCTTCACGGACACGACCTCTCTCAGTGAGCCGCTGTCCGACGACTCAAAAGGGTTACCCGCTATAGTTGGTTACAGGTTAAGAAAACAGCGGCAAATGCCCCTCAAAGGGAATCATATATCCCTCCGCCACCTCCGCATCCAATAGCGTCCCATCGTTTCCGTGATGTCGTGGCCAACGCGCGAGGAGGGTCTTGCCTTTTTGTACATATTTGCTTTATCTTTCGACTTTGACTTAGCATTGTGGAAGCCACGAGAGGGAGATTAGAGTTTTCCCCCTCCGATGGAAACAAATACGACTTTCGGGGATCAGCTTCCCCCTCCGATGGATACATAGGCTGCTTTCAGGGGCTCGGGTCCCCCTCCAATGAGTACAAAGGTCGCTCCAATGAGTACAAAGGTCGCTTTTGTAACAATCAAATAAAACTTGATTTGATTTGATTTGATTTGATTTCTTAAAAAGTGGGATCGGAGACAAGTTGGAATTCATTGAAGCGGAACAAGGAGCGTTTCCAGTGAACTCTCCTTTCCACTGCGGAGAGATTTGAAACGGGCTCATCACGCTTGTGGGAGGAGCTTCTCCTACCTTCTTGACTTGTAACCGACTATAGTAAATTGCACCTGCTAGGACTGTAGAAACATAAACATATGCTAATAACAATCACCAATGAGTAGACGACAAGGAACCTGGTAATTGTAATGTCCATTTGGTCGAAATCGAATGTGTCGCGTGAAATGAGGGCACACACGGGAACCCTTGCCTTACGCGGCATAATCCATTTTATGTAAAATTTGAACCGTGTGCAAACACTTTGGGTCGCGTAATTGCAACTATTAAAGAAATTGTCTCAGATTCCGTGAAACTTCTTTATGAGTGAACGGCACACTGTTGATACTCGTTAAGGTTGAATTCCATGTCAATTCGTTGAGATTCATGGTTCATGTTTTGGTTTATCTTTGAATAAATATATGTAATAGCGCTTTTTCATACTTGGCAGTCCCAAAAATAAAGGGCAACGTATGCATGACTTCCAGGAGGGCGGCGACACACAGAAAGAGTACCTATAGAGCACAAATCAACCTAGGGTATAAATGGCGGTCGTGAGCTGCCCAGGTAGTTTAAGAATTGTGGTCTAAAAAAAGTTTTTTTTGTAACAATCTAAACAGAGAAACATACCTAACTATATCGCAATAACCTTAAGACGGCAGTTTAATTATTATTTTAATTAGCGCTAGAATGTGAAAAAGTTTATCGCTTGCAACATCGTTTTTCGGGGTTTGTAGGTTCAGGATATTCAGTATAAAGTACTCATTTCATTACAAAGGTGGGTAGTGCCCCATGGTTAATGATATCATCTGCATTACATTATTTTAAGTGTGCTAAAAATACTATCATGAGCAATTATTAGTTAAATGCAACGAAACTGGATGCGCGAAAGGTGAGGAGAACCAGGGTTTACTCCCACATCCTTTTTTCCAAATGGGCAGCACATCTGACCTTAAGCCACCTTCTATATTGCATTGCGTCTGAATGAATATTAGGGCTACACTTATCCTGCGATAAAAAGTTTCGTAATAGAAGCGTTCATGGGTTGATATTTATGATGCAGCCTCGAACTCGCCATGCATTTTTTAGGGCTCATTTACAGCGAGCTGTAATTTATTTGCTGCGTATTTCTTGTCCCGTTGTTCCAAGCCACTCGATTTGCAAACTGGCTTTCACTTGGAAGTTTTGACGTTCACGTTTGCGGCACAAAAAGTGATTTCCACATGATAAAAAAAAGAATTAATCCAACATGCAAAGACACGAAACATATAAGTAGCACACCGGAGGGCCTAAGTTAGAATAAATCGTACCTCAGATACAACTTATTATTTTAATGTAAAATAAGGCGCGAAAAAGAAATCGTGCTGAACGAGGCTATTGCCCCAAAAAATCTGAATTCGATGTATTGGTGATCCTTCAGTTTGCTTGTAGTGATAGAACATATCGCAGTATCGCGTGAATTTTACAGGGACACATAACATAACTTTATGCTGCCCAAGAGATCAGGTACATCAATATGAACTTGGATGTGCTTCTATAGAAACACTACATTTCGGTAATGTCTATACGGCCATGTAAAGGAGTGACATTGTGAACCTTACCAAAAAGACAATATTCAAAATAAAGTCTCATGTTAAAATGCATATCATATACTATGAGAAACAAATGCCTTTGTAGCGCTTCAATATGTTTAAATTCGGTTTCCAATAAATGGTTCCACACGGTAGAAGCAAATTTGAGTTGGGGCCTAACCAGACCAGAAATTAAACGCAAGATATATCAGGGACGTGAAAGTGCCAAGTCGAATGTGAGATCATACCGAGCAATCTAAAACCGGTACCACAAAAGGTAGTCACGTGAGATTTGAACGTGCGATCCATTAACACACCAAGGTCTTTGATACCATCAGTTTGAGTAATTGCACAGTTGTCCAACTTGTACTTAAAATGTAAAGAACCGTTACGCCTTGAAAGCGAGATAACCTTTGTTTCTAGGCGTTCGAAGGCAAACAGTTTGACGAGCATAATTTTGAAATATTCAGAACATTATATTGCAGCGCTTCGCAGATTATTTCAAAACAAACGTGTGAGAATAACTTTATGTCATCGGCAAATAAGTACACCTAGAAAACTTTATACATCTTCAAAACATACTTTTTAAATACCAGGAACAACAATAAGCTCCATAGTGACCCTTGGGGAACTCCTACAGTTAAATAAACGCATTTGATAATTTGAGGAAATATTTTTGACCCGAACGTAGTTTAAGGGCATTGTTGACTAGAGCACACTAGAAGATTGTTCTATTGTGGTCGCAGAAGCTAAAAATTACAAAAGATTGATACAAAGTCACGCAAAATGACTGCTAGAACACATTTGGTAGTCAGTGGAACCCTCAAAGCTATATATTTTAGACAAGTATCATATATACACGTCTATCAGCGGATGTAATTTGATGAGGTTTGTATGATCACTGCAAACATGTAAGAGTCTAAATAAACATTTTTTTATCCGGCACGACGTTTATAAAATTGTTGCAGCTGTTCTCACAAAAATACAAGTATCTCAAAATATATACGTCACTCACTATTTTATCACTTTCGACGCACCTGTTACGAAAGGGTTCTTTGTAAGTGATTCGAGTACGAATTCTATGGCTGCATAAATGTCCGATACCCAGAAGGGCGGGGGTCACATAAGCTCTATTGTGAAACTTTGTTTTCTCTTGATTTAAAGGAGAAACTAAGGCTATAAAAAGAAAATGAACACAAACTCGCTGCACAGACTATCCGTGTATTCACTCTTAAGTTCCCCTTTCTGAAACAAATGGTAATATAAATATTAGAATAAAACACATCTCATGAGATGAGCCGCGTGTTGCTGCTGCCGTTGCAGCAGCAGCAGCACACTTTCGAAATTTCGATCGATAACCCTTTAAATGTGGCGACAGCAGCCTATCACACATAGTCTATGTATTTTACTGTGCTTCTAGACTGCGTGTTCCAAAGAAAAATTACAAGAGCGATATTTTTGTTTCCTTTTCTTTTACCGGCGTCCCAGGACGACAGTGACTTACTAGCAGCGAACGGAGAAGTGCTGCGGAGAGCAGGTTGGTGACACTGAGGGATGGACCCCGACCCGATGCGCCTTGGCCAAACTCCGAGAGCGTCTCTCAGTCAATGGACGTCACTTCTCTCGTGGGCGGTTAGCCCTTATGCGTTATGACTCCGGCTGATTCAAGAATATGTAGAATTTATACCCAATAAAGATGTGTCCCATTAATACGATGAATATATGCGGTTTGCATTTAGGGAAGGGATAATGTAATTGATATAAAGTGTATCAGGGTGCCAACATACAGGCTGGAAGATGAATGGGACTACGTTTTGTACCTTTAGTGCTGCATCTCGGGGAAGATGGAATATTTCAGAACTGATCTGTTGCGTGCTCGGTGGTATATAACAACAAACAAATACGTATTTCTTTCTGAGTTGGTTATATTCAATGTTAGCTGAACAAATAAAAACAGGATAATATAAGTGAAAACGATATTGAAATAAAGTAGTTCCTCCATGATGTGTGTTACCGCTCGTTCATTTATTAAAGCATAAAATGCTTTTTAACAAACTTCCCCCCCCCCACCAACCCTGCCACTCTCAAATCCCAAATCTTTGTCCGTCCTTCCCTCCGTCCATGCACCACAAGATCTCACATACGTCACATGTATGCACCAATTCTATTTCCCATTTATATTTGGCGGGGAAATTGATGTCACGTGACATGACATAACGTGACCAATACACTAGTTTTGTTTGACCGTTAAAAATGACAGTGAAATATTCTGTTTCAGTTTCCCACTAAATTTAGCGAGAAAACTTACGTTACGTGACCTATGCAACAATTCAGATTCTCCGCTTTATTAGATAAGGAAATTTATGTCCCGTGACGTACGTACCAAGTCAGTTACCTCGCTAAATTCATAAATATATACGTTCTTCCCCGAAACGACTGCTTAATGCATTGGAAACAAATTTAAAATAATTAAATGATGCATTTCATGGAGTATACGACTTTGGAGATAAAGGTCGCTGCCAATTTCAGATAGATGTATCGACGGTGCATAAGCCATAGATCAACCAAGTGTGATCGGTCCCATGCTTTACACAGATGCCGAAAGAAAAGCCTACCAAAGCGGTTCTATTTTTATATACAGCTCTGGGAATGTTTTGTCCCAATAGGTTTTTTCTTTCCACCGATTCAGCTGCTAGGCGCTTGGATCTTCAGTGTAGAGGGACAGTACCTACGATTCATTAGTGATATTCGTTGTTTGTTATATTAGCTTTATAATTGAACTCTTCACTGCAGCCATAAAGTTGGAAAAGAAATTTATACGGCAGCTTCGATTCTCTACAGAACATGTAGGGAAGGTGGTGAACGTAACTTTTCGTAAAAACTTCAAAAAATATTTTTTCTGTAGTAGAGACCGGTCTCTCCTTATGATTTGATGGAAAACTGGTCTTGGTACTAGTGAAAGTAGTGGGAAGTGAGGAAAAGTAACCAGAGAAGGAGAGTAATGCGAGTTATAGTAGGAGAAAAGAATTGACAAACACAAATATTAAATATTAAATACTCCTCTGGTTCCGCATTTGTTTCCCTGTGCTGGGTTTTTGTCATTTACATTCTCTTGAAAAATATACTGGTCTTAATTTCTAGTGACAGTCTCGTATTCCTTATTTCGGGGTAGCTTAAAACTTTACGCTTGCTCTCGTGACAGAGCACAGTGTGACACGGAAGTAGTTCTATTGCCGCACCCTCTGTAGAATAAACAAAACAAACAACAACAGAAACGTGTTATACGTTTTCATCATTTAAAATTTAAATGCAGCACACGCTTATGTGACTCTAGAAACAAAGTGCATACTTATCAAGCAATCTGTAGATCTAATGTATGTACCTTCCGGCAGATTGGAGATTTCGGAAAGTGCTACCAATTTTTAAATCTGATGATAAAATCATGTCTCTAATTATAGACCAATTTCATTAACAAGCGTACTATGCAAAATTATGAAGCATGTCATATATTCCCATATCAATAGCTAATTATGTGACCATCACCTTATCTATACTAACGAACATGAATTCAGAAAAGATTTTTTGTGTGAAACGCAACTTTTTTAGTTTGTTACTAATCTGCAGGAAAACATTCACTCCTCCGGACCTGCTGATGCCATAGTTATTGATTTTGTCAAAGCCTTCGACTCCGTACCTCACCAACGCTTGTTGTACAATCTGTCTCAATTCAACATTCATCTTGTTATCATACAATGGATTGCCACCTTTCTTGAAAATCGTAAACAGGCTACACATATCGGAGGCAGTAAGTCTTCTGAGTTATTAGGAAAGTCCGGACTTCCTCAGGGCAGCGTATTGGGTACTTTTTTTTGTCATTTACACAAACGACCTGAATCTTAGCTTAAATCCTCCATAAGTCTTTTTTATTTGCAGATGACTGTGTTATCTACCGGCGATCATCAGCCCAGATGATCAAGCACTTCTACAGCGAGACCTCAACATGATTTCACTTTGGTCCAGCACATGGAAGTTGAGACTGAAACAAACAAAACAAGACTTATACCATTTGCCAGTCAGCCTTCTTCCACGCCAAGGAAATATTTCATTAACCACGAAGACATAGAGGAAGTTAGATCATACAAGTACTTAGCAGTAATTTTTACAGAGGATCTCACCTGGAATGATCATATCAATAACACCATTTCAAGTTCATGTGTTTCGCTCGGATACATCAAACGCAACATTTTCCGCTCATTTCCGACAGTCAAACCAACTGCCTACAAATCATTTCTGCGATCGAAACTTTAATATGCCAACATCATCTGGTTGCCTCATGAAGCATACCTTCTTAACAAGCTCGAGTCTGTTCGAAATAAGCCACCACTGCTACATCATGCATGACTATTCAAGAACCTCGAGTGTCACAATTACTAAAACCAGCCTGGAGTTGAAACCCCTAGCAGTTAGAACCAAACTAGCCCGTCTTGTTTTTTTCATGGCTTCTACTACTCATCATCGGAATTTCGTGGCCTCTATCTCCAAAATCCATCTTACATCTCAAAGCGCCGCGATAATCCACTGAAAATTCAGCCCCTCTTCACCAGAACTAGCAAATTAAAAATGCTCCCCTTTTACTTGCTATTGCCGACTGGAATTTCTTACCCGCTCACATCGTCAATGAAACTGATAGCAATAAATTTCGCAACATTTGTAATTCCCATTTGTAAAGTGTGATCAGCGTATGTTTTTCAATGTTTTCTCTTTATCTTCAATATTTGTGCATGGAATATGGTATTTACCCCTCCCCCTTTCATGTAATGTACACCGATTGGGATACCTTCGATGAAATAATATCTGATCTGATCTCATATGATCTTGTCAGCGACGGTTTCATGGGGCTTCAGCTTTTTTTCACAATTTACATATTCGATGTGTTCAATGTATATCAATTAGTTGCCCTTGAACTTTTCGCAGCGAGATGTGATAGCGATAGTTCATTTGTATGAAGATAACATGTAAATAGTTAAGCGTAATAAATTATTTGATGTTGGTTCAATTCCTTTACCAAAAAGCAGGAAAACGTCGCGAACGTCAATTAAAAGAGCGAGTGCTATGACTGATCACGCAAGATAGAATACTTCTGATACTATCATTGACTGGCACTGATTTCATCCCTTGTCAAACAATCGTAGATATATTGCTGCTACCAAATAAAAGAGGATAAAGTCTACTAGAGTGGTTTGAAATATCATCAAAAATGAAACAGGTATAGCCGAAGTTCCGACGTATATTGCCTAAGATTATGGCAGCACCTGCATGTAATTCATGGAAATAGTACATACGCATAATAAATTTTGTAGGTGCGTTGTACAGTAATAATATTTAAGATTAAATAATCGAAAGGAACTTCAAAAAGTTGTGTTTAATATGTTTTAAGACTAACTCATTTATGTCTCTGCATGGGCATCCCACGAAAAAAAAATCCAAGCATTTCTATTAGAAAATCATTCAATCTCTGCCAAGCAACCTTGCCAGCCCAGCAAGGTACGAGCCCATTACCATTCGTGGTTTTCCGCCTGACCACGCGGAGTATAAACTCCTGTACAACCAGACCAACCGAAACGAATCACGGCAAAAAGAAGCGCCAGGGGACTGGTTCACCGTCAAGATAGTAACTTTCCAAGGCCACGTGGTTTCGGCCTCCCCGTGTTGGCCTAACCAGCACGACCATTAATAACAGGCAGCTGTCAGTCGGCACTTTGTAAAAGCCTTTTCCGAAGCATCGGCATTACCGGTTGGCTAGACGTTCCGACAAGAAAAAAACATTTTTTGAAGAGTAATAGGGGGCCTATTGGTTCCCTCCAGTGCCAACGATACGGTATATGATGGCGTAAGCTAGCGATGCGAAAGCGCCTGCTGAAATATTAAGACCTACCAACCGATCAACAATAGAAAAGATTCGGAAAGAAAAAAATTGGGGCCCGATCGGCGTCATTATTGTAAATACAAGATAGTGGATTAACCACGTGTTTCAACGTGAAGCTCACGCTTCCATGTTTGACCTTTGACCCCTAAAAAACGACACTCAGTCATGTTTTAGTGATCGCTTACAACACTTAATGCAGGAACAAACAGAGCCGGAAATTGTCGTCCGACACAATGTTGGAAGAAAATTCAAGCTGAGGGCTATCGCACCACTCAGAATGGTGCTTAGAGTTCGCGTTTAAAATTAATATAAAGCTGCCTCAGACAGCTGTTACAGCTGATACAGAATAGCGCAGGTTTTCTTCTGAATCCTTTGTAGACTATGTGAATGAATGTCCGAATTTACCGAGCATATATAAAAATGAAGATCATGGCACGCATAATGGGATTGACAGACAAAAGAATATACTATACATACAACGGAGCACAGAACGCGAGATATTTCAACGTAACGAACAAGAATGAAAAAGAACCGCCTCCGAAGGCGTAAAAAATATTGGAAGGAGAATAAATCATTAAACTTGAACTTGCAAGACTGCTTCGCACATCGACGCCATGGTAGCGTTTTTAAGCTTATAATCTAATTTTTGAAACACAGTATTCATGTATTCTTTTTTCATATCTTTTCCATTCTAACATTTTCCTCTCCTTCAACAATTTTTATGCTTCTCCTTCCAAGATTTGTTGACTCCTTCGGAGGCGGTTCTTTTTAATTATTGTTCGTTGCAAGTTGAAAGATGTCTTGTTCAGTGCTCCGTTCTATGTCTTTATTCTTTCGTGCGTAAATGAACCTTACCAAGACGCATGGCTTAAAATAAATCAGAATGGCACTCTGCGCATTTCGAACTGTTGCTTTAACTAGAGGTGTCGCGCCGTCCCTAGTTGCATGACGGCTTATTACTGTACTCTATTATCATTTTAGGTCGAACTTAGGTTTACGCATACTGTATACCAGTTGCTTTATAAAATGTGAATTTGTACTATTCGTGTTACAGTTCTAATAAGGATTGAGTCTTTCTGTCGCCATAACAAACATAGTAGTCAAAAAAACGCTGCACAGCAAAAGAAAAAAAAAGGGGGGGGGGGTGAGAGAGTGACAGCGTGGTTACAGTCTTGTTTTCGTTTTGTATTCAGGTTTTTGTTTAGTAACTATGCATTACCAGCTTGACTGCTGGACAACTATTATTTTAATAATAAGCCCTTTCGTCGAACTCTGGGTAAAATGTTCACGCCCCTTAAAGTTCTTTATGAGCTGAAGATGAGCTACCATTGCATGCTGCATTGCGAAAGCCTGGACTTTTAAATAGATATTTTAATCAAGTGTTCAACCGATTTTGGCAAAAAAAATCGTCCAGACGTTGCTTTTTTAAATTTACAGTCCAAGACATTGTTATTCTAGGTAAATGATATTAGCTGAAAATAATTCCGAAACAATTTAAACGTTGAGAACCCGGTTTATACTATGTAGCAAGTCGATTCTATGAAAAGTGTAGCAGTGAAGTGATAACACTCAGTTGTGGTCAACATACCGTATGGTATGAGGCAGAGCCCACAGGCATACTAATTTCTTATCTGAAACTTTTGATGTGCACGTGCTCGAGTCTAGGGCGCATTATCTATCCACCAAAACTTACGATTAAAAATCATTCCGGCATGTTACGCGACGTACGAGTTAAACGCAGTTGGTGTTCCATTAATTCTTCAGGGATGAACACGGTATAACGTATATCGTGAAGACCACGTGACGGCTTGTTCAGTACATCATCTTACGAGCAAAAGATCGTGTTTACCTCTCAGCTACGAAGGGCAAACTATACACCTCAGCAAGCATCTTGCCTACTTCGCCTGAGTTGGGCACTCAGATTGATAACACGGCTGAGGTCGCCTGGTGACATGCGACACGTTTCTTCACTTGGAGTTTCGGTCCTATGAGCACTCCTGACCCGCTTCATCCGTGATGCCTTTTTTCAGTCTTGTTTCTGACGCGCACCGATCCATTCCACACGGTTCATTTCCCACCTGCCGCTTCATCTCTCCTCTCGATCACAGCACACAGGAACATAGACAGAGGGGCAGACTTCATTACTGCTTTGCCCAACCCCACTTCTCCCTCTTTTCCGCCCCAGTCAAATGGATTTCGGAGTCACCCATCGGGCTTATCCTGCTCAAACATGATTCCTCAAAAGTGACCAAACGAGATTGTGAAGAAACGTCTGTGACTTATCAATTCATTGAGTAACGACAATACCTGCTTCTCACTATTTTTTTTTTTTTTGCTAATGGTATGTTAGCGACATTCCGATGACATTTAGTTGAGATAGCACCGTGGAAAGTGGGCAGCTTTCGAAAAAGGTCTTGGGATGATAAGTAAGTGAGTGAGTCCTGAAAATGCTCTAAGTTATTCAGAAACCTTTCAGGTCAATGAATAGCAACGCGTACGTTCCTTGTCAAACACTGCTGAGGATCAGAGCTTTATTGGCCTATTCAGGCTCTCCCAACATCCTCTCATTGGCCACGGCCTTTCCTCTTTCCACCTCATTAAAACCAGGGGGATAATTAATGCATGATCAGTTAGTTTCTACTCACTACGAATGAACACGAAGCTCACTGTCCATCGTAATCGGAGATTTTTTTAATAAGTAGGCAGCGGTCCAGTGTAGACCCTCATTATCCAGCCGAATCTTGGCTTGTTGTACGACTCGTGCCTTATAGAAAACAATGACCTCAACACCGGTTTTTTTTTCGTATTTACATGCACGATCAAAAACGCAGAATTGTAAGTGAATTGTATATATGTTTTGCAAGTTCTACGCAGTGATCATGAGTATCAAACACTCGAAAGTATGGAATGCTAGGCATTAGCGTAAGAACTAAAATTAATCCAAAGTGGAGAGGCTCTCACATTAACACAAAAGCACCAAACCAGAGGGGGGGGGGGAGCGGATAGGCCAGAGGATATATTACCCCTCACACCAGACTCCAAAGGCAAACCGTTTTGTGTCTTTATTCTCAGGATTTGGACTAGTTCTGTGCACAAAAAACTTCCTATAAAAACAAATTATTGAGACATTAAAAGTATGCAACTGATTGCTTCTATACAGCTGAAATTGTTAAATAACTACCATGTAATTCATATCTACAAATTATATCAATATTGACTCTGTACCATTTTTTAAAGATTGAAACATGTAGGAATGAATTTATAAAAAGCTTTGCGTCGTTAAGGTCATATATTTGCCACCGTGAATCGTTTGTCACGAAAAGAACTGGACCATGTCCACTCAGCGAACATATTGACTCTCAAACGCATAAACCTATTCTTCCACATATGTTAAATATTTTTTGATATGAAGGATGACCTTAACAGTTTAACATGTTAAAACTAGCATTTATAGATTAATAGCAAGCAGGAAAGATCTAAACCTAACCCAGACTATCGGACTTTACGAAAGATTTTGGTATTTAGTCATTTAAGAAAGACATTGAGTGCGAGTCTAAAGCATGGCAGTAAATATATATCACTAGAAAAGTTTGCACAGAAACGGAAAAATCTAGAGAAAACATTTCATATTGTAAATGAAACAACTGAAAGTCTGGGCAAAAATACAAAACAAAAAACGTAACCATTTGAATACAAAAAAAACATTCGTTCCCATTTTGGCTATTTAAGCAATGAGTTTTATCAGACATTATTTTTTAAACAAATTCACAATCTAAGGACACAGGAAAACAATTACAAGGGTAATGTAAATGTAGCAGGCGACTCTCAGAACACGGCATATTTACCGCACATAGGACAAGGGGTATAAGTAGAAGCATGCCACGGATAAAATCAGGAGAATACGACAAATTATACTAAGAGAAATTCATAATCCCCTATATGGGCTAAAAAGGATTAACCATATATTGAGTGATACTTGTGTAACAATTAGAATGGCCTTAATTCAATATTTTCTTAAATGCAAATGCATGCTACATCTATAAAAAAGACCCACATTACATATAATCAAACTATGTTATTTCTACGACTTTTCAATCTGATGGCGACGTTTCCTCTAAAACATATGCAGACCTTCTTTGTCGGTAAAGTTAATTCTTACCACTACAAACTTTATAAACGTCATTCATAAAATTGTAGTTAACAAAATTGTACGATTACTGTTTACAAACCTTTCAAATGCATTTGATAAGAAAGATCAAGAATTCTTACTAAAGAATTACTGGAAAGCATTTGCTTGAGTGGACAATACAGAAGTTGCTTAAAGAGTATTTACGATATCGTACACAACGAGGTAAGATTTGTACCAGTGTCAACTACGCAAAACTGCTCACTGCCTGATGCCATCAGGGTCTATTTTAGGAACAATGTTTATTTTAATATTTACGCCGATGATTTCGGTTAGTTGCTTTAGAATCATCAATTAATTTTAATATGCCAAAACACAGTACTGGTATTCCCTAAAAAAATTCTGAAATAGCTGCAACAAAATTCCAAGAAGTCATTAAATGTAGTAGACAGATTTTTTGTACTATTGTTAATACTAGAAAAAACAAATTTGATATTTTTTCAAAACCCTCAAAAAGCCTTCTCGCTTTGACGGGAAGGCTTTTTCAGGTGTCAAATTATTTTGTCGATGTAATTTACTTGCATTCATATGACTGCAGTCAGTGTAATTGGCAAGTGTTACATAACTTTGTCGGGACGAAATATATTGGTACAATTTGAAGAATACTCTCTTATGGAGTTTACATATAATATTCCATGGTCAAAGGTTTGTGTGTGTGTGGTTTCAGCATAACTATATAAAATGAGAAGTGGAGAAAGCATTCAAATACGACGACCAATTTGCATGGCCATACCAGAGTTGCGACTGCGGTAGAAAATTTCAGCCGACGAATTATGCTGAATCTATAAAAAAGGGCATTAAAAATCGCAAATATTATAACTAATATGTAAAACACAAGACATTGCGAGTTTCAGAAAAAAATGCTTGGATTTTATTTTTTTATTCTACACAAAAATAAGAAGAAAATTTTCAAGTGTACCTAATTACCAGTAGAACTTTGAGTTTGAAGCTAATAGACAAAATAAATATGAAAAAAAAACTCGAACATGCGGAAGCAGTGCTCGCTTCGTCAACATCTACTAATTACGGAAGAAGGGCTGAGAAATGTGACGTTCCATCACATTTCTCAGCCCTTCTTTAAGGAACTTTAAGGAACTTAAAGCAACCCTCAAGTTCACCTAAATAGAATAGTTTGACTTGAAAAACATTAACTGAATAAATAGTGTACTAAGAATGACTCGCTATGGCTATTGCATTGATGCGGTTAGTGATTTATATTGAGTGGTTGCTTGACGGGTGCCTTTTTTAAATTTTGTTTTAGTTGATAGCTATTGTGCGTCAAACAAACAAATCGTTTGATACCTATATTGTACCTTAGTAGAACCTATTCATTTCTAAAATTTACTATAGGTTATGATTTCATTTTTAAATAGGTTTCATTTATGTATTTCATATGCTGCATGCCTTCAGCCTTGTGTGTATAGATGTAAGCATAATTCGACGTGAAATTGTTTGTAAAACTTTACATGCATTGGTGTTCAGACGAATTCGCGAAATTAGCCGCTGTGAGCTATTTTCTTATTTTCTTTCTTTCCTTTATTTCTTCGGTTCGTCTATATATTGACGCCGTTCATATGTACTAAAGTACAAATACGACTGTGCAGATTTTTTTCTCTTTGTATTGCCAGCGTTAATGGTGCACGCAACGTTTCGCGTACTGCTTACGCGGGATGCTGCATAATGCACTAACTGTTTTTGACCAGGTATAGTCCTTCGCTTCATAATATGTCTGTGCGCAGTTGAATGATCTAACAGATACAAATACGGACACACACACTGAACGCGTAAGTCACGGGATATTTACGGTACTCGATCGATTTGATCGGTGTTAGAACACGCAGGATGAAAAACGTCAAGTCGTTTCGGATTTGGCTTGTTTAATGGTCCCATCTTCTCGTAATTTCGGATGCTTTCTTAGTTAAAGTAAAAGAAGTATAATAAAATTATTTATCTTAACCTTCTTAGACTTTGGATCAGTTTTTTATTTGTCGTATGTCAGTGTTATGTCTGCAGATATGCCAATATCAGTTGCTACAAAAGACCTTAAAATAAACTCGGGCTTGTGGTCCTTAAGCAAGAAGTTCAACCTTATAGAGCTCAGTGCGCCACCTTCCCCAACCTTTGCAGCAAAATTGGAATGTCTCATTTATCCAACAGTGAGCATAGTCTTCTTTCAGCTCTTTTCAAATCACCGTCAAAAGGCTTAAACAGTTATGTGATCGCTAGATCATCTTTCTTCTTGAACAGCTCGTTCTTTAGGATGGCGAACTTCCCCAGTTTGTCAGTTTGAAGCGAGGTTAAATTATTCCTTTCGAGCCCTTTTTCGTATCTCTGAACTTTTTGCATCTTATTTAGTCTGTCAGAGGCCAAGGATCCACCAGTCTTGAAATTCTCCGCGAAGAAGCATCAATGAACTTCGTTCTTTCTTGTTCAAGAGTCTTTCTCGAAATGGGAAGCACATTCGAGACTATGTAAACTCTGGAAGGCCTAATATTCATGCAAACCTTGGGTACTTTGGCCAGACATGCTTCCTTTCTTACACCCACTTCCTCATTTGACAAATTGACAGGCTTTTATGGGGAACGAACAGAGGCTACATGATTTTTTATATGTATGTTATTTGTGGGCTGGAGACTGCAGCTTCACTGCTGCGCCCATCGATTATGACTCATAACCCATGACTTTAAAGTTAGTTTTTTTAATATTTAAAGTATTGCTATTTTCAATATTAATTCACGCACAAACTTCCGCAATTATATTGCTTCTGGGCAATATATTTTCCTAACTAAACGCATTGTTCACAAGGAGACTTGTGATAAACCGCCATTAGCCGCTCAGAGCATTTTATTTTTGTTTTAAATAACAAAAAAAAAAATCCCGAAATCCCGAACTGTATAATCATAAGGTTAAATGTAACATTTTCCGGAAAACTCATCGTAACTATGGTATTATCGATCCATGCCAAGTGAATGGGAGAGCAGTGCCGGAAATGGGACGATCAAGACGACTTAATGAACGACAGCGGCTGCCGCTTTGCGGAAAGCTTGAGTGAGGTCCGGTCATCGGAAGTGCTTGTGGTCCAGCGTTCCCCGGATTTCGTGATACCCAACAGTAAAGATCCCTGATGCTTGCTACTCTTTTAATGCGCAGCTTATACTCTAATGCCTTCTTATTCTCGTCTGCCCTCGTCCGACAAGAGGAAGAGCATCACGTCGTTTCCTGAAGTCATGTGAACTACGTGAGGACGGTAGCAGCTAGAATATCTTGGATCGGTGTTTGCCAAACTGTGGGGGTCGCGATAGATTCAGCGGAGGGTCGCGAAACGGCTCGGGAACTTGAAAAAAGGCGAACTTGACTTTCCTGCGGTGGCGTCGATGAAAGCAAAGTCCAGGTCGCAGCTCAACATCGAGCCGGAACTGAGAACATGCGGAGTGGAGTCAAAACTCTGCTCTCGTTTTAAGAATCTGTGTTGTAACAAACAGGCTCACTTTAGTCATTAGAAAATTCATTTCTGCTGGCATTTATTTTTGTTTTTGTGGTGGTTTCCCGCCTAGATAACTCACGCTGACAATATTAACTCTCAAAAAATTCCAGCGTCAAATATTCTAGCATATCGAAAAGCAACGCAATATATTGTATTTTTCATTGGTCGTCGGGTAGCAGAGTTTGCAAACCACTATCTTTGGTAATAGAAGCACTAGAAAACATAAATTTCTATTATTTCGAGACTGAGGGGTGATTATCGACCTGGTCTTTGAAGTTACGTTAATTTCCCCACCTCTTGTTTTCTTTTTGCCATTCAAACTTCGGTTTCAGCGCACATGTTGTTTGTACACAAACCAAGGTACATAAAATATATATAAAAGGAACTAGAACCAAACAACCCCCAACATAAAGCATTGACCAAAAGGCACAGAAAATAAGAGGGCATTGCCGCCTTGAAATGTGTGGAAAGCGTAAACCGCCTATAAACTACATGTCCTTTCGATACGAGACACTAAGCGGGTCCTTCTCGTGTCTTAGTGTGGATCAAGAGAGAAGCAGCTATGCAAGCTCCTTCGCGTGCTTTCCCTGTGGGAATCTTGTTTTGAAGTCCTTTTTTTTTTTCTTCTCATCTCTGTTCCCTTGCGGCGGGGATTCGGTGAGCGAGAAGGAGGAAGCGCTCTGGAGTGGGGAGTGGTGCTGCCCTGCGTGCGGACGCGCAAACGCCGACCCCTCCCCCTCCCCCCTTCCCCCCTCATCGCCGACCCTATCGCCCGAATGATTAATGAACGTCAAACTTATTGAAAAAAATGTTATTAATGAAAGAAACTCGGCTGCAAAAGTTCCTCTTTTCCGTTTGCTTTGGTTTCTTTTTGTCGGCGTTCGTCTCCGCTGCACCGCGTTTCTTTTGTGACTGTATGCACGATCGGCCCGTTGGTTCGGTTGCTGCCGCGGTGCCCCTCCCTTCCTCAGTGCCGTGTCGTGCGACCGGGCTTCGTCAAAAATGCGCATGCGCGAGCTGCGAAAAAAAAAAAAAAAGGGATAAGCGAGTGCTGTGCGCTTCGCGCGCCCCTTAGCCCAGGGGTAGAACAACCGCTGAAGCTGTTATGGTAGAAGCAAGCAGCATGATGTGCGTCGCAGAAGACCGACAAGACATGTACGTCGCATCCGGTTTATTCGCGGACGTTGTGATAAACTCGCGGCTACGAAAATCCTGTAGGACAAGAACACCTGTGAAGCGTCGTAAAAACCGAATACCTATTATAGTGCTTCAGGCTGGGCGGAGAAGAGGAATCAAATTTCCTACAATTTAGCGCGCTTATCAATGATTTGAATTTTGATGTTCCTAATTGGCCCGCAATATGAGCACCAAAAGAAAAATATATATATATCAGCCCAGCATGACGTGACTGCTACGCACTGATATTAGACGTGCACCATGCAGGACCAACTTCTCGACGCAAGCGGAGATCCCTCGTCACACAACTTTGTTTATCAAGGAATGGTATAGACACTGAATCTCTCCCTAATTATAGGAGAGTGCCGTGGCAAATATCTGGTTGTTTACATCCTCTTTGAGTTTGCCAAAAACCAATTCTGTCCGATTTTCTCCTGTAATTCGGCAACTGGCGAAACAAGAGTATTCAGAGTTGGGCTGTTGTTTAGAATTGATACATTGACGGCCGTCCCAGACTCCGACGCAGACATTGTTCTGCGCCTATCTTTTTCTTACCCCTCTCGGTGCGTGATTGGCCCTTATCGTGCCGTGGGGTGGAACTGACGAATGATATCTTTCAAAATTAATAGCGTAACATTTCTTGAGGGTTCGAACCTCAAGCGAGGGTATATTTTTGCTATTTCTGTCATTGATACTCGCAGGTTTTAGACAAAACGCAAATGGGGAATAAAATTTCGTTCTAAAACCATATATACGACGAGGAAAGGTGAGGAATGAGTGCTGCTTTGGTCATAGCTGATAAAATTGTTATTCATTTTTGGGTCGGTAAGCTTGGTCGTGACGTTTTTGTGTCTAGTTTTTACATCCAACATTTTTCATTTAATTATTCTCACAAAAAACGTAGTCTACGTGAAAGAAGAAAATGTAGCAAGATTTTTACCCATGCACTTTATTATCAAAGCAGCTCACCTGAATATATGGCATCACACCTAATTTCAATCGTAATAAAAACAAAATAGGATCTTAGACGTCTGCCCAACGAGCGAAAAATACCTTTAAATAGGGTATTTAATCATTTCTGGCCACAAAATCCAACAATATCTGCAGAGAAAAAAAAAAGAAGAAAACACCAGCAAAAGAAAGATTGCAGTGTCTTCGTATCGATCATATAAGAAACTGATCCAAGACTGGGCTATGTTTCTCCTCCGGGACGTTCGCAAGTTTATTCTGCAAGTTTGTCCGGCCGACCAGAACCACATCAACGTCGGTTGTTGTCCTCACTCATCAGGGCGCGTTCTTCGGCGTGACTGTATAAAACAAAGCGCAAAAAAAAATGCTGACACGTCAATGCAAGCAAAACCGATTACACTTGGGAACGTTTCTGGGCACAAAGAAGCCCCGGCCAAATAACCGAGTCGCCCGCCGTCAGAGGCAAACGACCCGGACATCATTTTCCATCTCCTCGAAGTCTCGCTTTCTTTCCGCACTGGCCGATGCCCAGATTACGAGAGGCGCACGCCGGGACCGGCGCGCCGAGATCCTCCTCGAAACCTTGCCATCATCGCGAGGCATCGTTCACCACGAGCGCCATCCATCAGTCACTCCGTGCGCAACGATGAATCAAAGTGTCCATTAGAGCGCTTTTCCATCGACCAGTAACCTCGTGCGAAGTTGTCCGGGACCTGCCCACGTTCGGGGGAGACACGGCGTATAGCAACGGAGCGCGTGGCAACGTAACGGCAAGAATCCAAAATAGGGACTGCTGATCCCATTCGACAGACGCCCCGCTAAGGTCTCTGCCTGCCTATTCTGTAGGAGAGCGTCACGGTGTTCGTCCGTTGATCGAATGTAAAGCGAATCGCAAGCTTCGCTGTTTTTTTGTTTTTTTTTTCTTTTGCGCGCTTCGTTGTTCGCGTGTATTTCAATAAAAGGGAGCATTCGTCGACCTGTACTTAGATGCCTTCGATCAATACATTTATTTTGCAAATACTACTGCCAGAGCGTGCTTTGCACAAATTCAAACACTAGGATCAAGACCAGCACACACCGATGAATCGCATGTGACCCATGGGCCCTCCGATTTAAGATACAGAGTCGTCATTCTCATCCAGTGTACAGTGCTCACCAGACTTATACGGAAGAGGGGAATTGCGCGTTTTCTCATGCAGCGCTACCCTGGACGAAGCTGAACAACAGCTCCTTGACGTAGCACTTCGGTGTGGTTTCCAGAGTGCTACATCGCAAAAATTGTTGGTCGGCTGCCGCTGCCACCAAGATAGCACTCTCGTCAGAAAGAGAGTTCGCGTGTTTCGTTTAACTTTGGTGAGCAGTGTACACCCGAATCGTCTCTATACGGGCTGTGTTCACTATTTTCATCGCCACTTTCACTCACCACGTCAGGCCACTCGGAGATTAGTCGTGCATTTCGAAAAGTGAGGAAAATGAGCGGATGAGCAAGAAAACAGACAAACTATACTCGGGGCGCTCTTTTTTAATTTATTTTTTTTAACTTTATCGTTACAGAATTTAGAGAAACGGTCACGATTCGGGTCATCCGATCTTGCATCCAAAGGCGTTCTATTTTCCAAGAGCACGACGCGCGTAGCGCTGACCATCCCCAGCACGCAGTTCTATAAACGCACGTTCTGGCAGCATTCGAGAGCCGCGACTCCACTCCGCAAATAGAAGCGGCGGCGGTGCATAGTAAGGTGATACTACCGCGTGTGATCGAAGAGCGAGCGAAGCGAAGATCAGGGCACACATTACGGGCAGCACTCTACCCTTTCACGATTTAAGTGCGGCGGGATTAGGAGCTGGCGACTCGGTACGCAGTTTGGGAGAGCCTTTACCTTTAATCACGTCGGCAGAAGAAAGAGCCGAGGGTTTGTAATGAAGACGAATGACTCCGTTAATTATTGGCAGTATACCGCCACTCGCAAATACATGCTCGCCTCTCGCGCGCCCGAAAAGCGCTGCTTGAGGTCGCCCAATGGCAGTCGTTCTTGAGAAGAAGCGCTGGAGAACCACGCCACAACACAAAATTCGTGTTGATACATTGAACAGGCGTGTTGTATCGGCATGGGCGCCACGTTTATTACATTGCTGCAGTTTTCTAGGTCATCCTGTAGGTCTTGAAATTGACACGAAAATAGAAAGCGCGAAAGACGAGGACAAGATGAAGACTACACAGGAGAAGAGCTTACCCTCGACTGGCGTTTTAATTCGGGAGCGGACAAAGACGAAGATATAAAAAACCCTAACGTTAAAGGAGACCATTATTTTTGAGAAATCCTCCCGAATTAAAACGTCAATTAAGAGTAAGCGCTTGTCCTGTGTAGTCTGCCACTTGTCCAAGTCCTTCGCGCTTCCTATTTTCGTGATGTTTAATCAACTAGGCCAACAAATTATTTTGCTCGAATGTGTCGTTTTGCTTTCATTCGGTGTGTTCTTTTGTCAGCGGTGTACTTTGTTTTCCCCTTTTGACAAGTCCTTTGACACAATTATTTTCAAAATGAATGCGCGTCGAACTTCAATTAAAAATATCTCCACTGATTTTTTTATGGAATCTATGAAGGTTGCTAAATATTGCTTCATTGCTAGATCTATAATTTCGGTTCATACCCTAGCCAAAACAAACAAACTAACAACATAAGTGGTTTACAGCGTTCGGTCTGTTGGTCAACGTACAGTCAAACTCACCGTGTTGTGGTTTTATCTTTGAAAAAATCTCGAAACTGGAAAACAAAAAAAAAAGGGACGCGAAGTTTTTTTTTTTGTAGTGTTCCCTTTTCTTTTCTTCTTTTTTTCCAGTCTCGAGGTTTTCTAAAAATGAATTGTCACCAGCTCGCATGCTGTTGAGTTTTTTCATCAATATTGCGGTTACTTAGATATTTGCAAAGGCGATGCTTTCTAGCCTGGCGGAAAACACAAATAGCTCCTGCGACGTCGTCGTTCTGTTGGCGCTGTTCCGAAGTGCAGTTCGTAACATGAAGTGTAACGAGCATATATAAAGATGAAAGCCATTTCCGCATCCTGATAGATTTCTTCTCCTCCATTGTTAGATGAACCACCCAAATCAAATTTGAGGGTTTTACGAACCAGACGAACAAACGGCATCCTGCACTCCCCAGCGAGAACTGGGGAATAATTCCGTCTACCATGGGATCATCTCATATGCAGCCGAAAGCTCAGTTACTTGGCTCCTTCTCCGCACTAAACCTTCCTTAGATTGTGGGCACCTCGTAAGGGATTCGAACCCGCCAACAAGGGATTCTTTGACCGGCGCTTTGACTCCGAGTCACCGAGGTGGCCGATGAACCCCCATCATGAGCCACTGAGAACTTCGTTAGACAAAAGGAGATAAACTAGAAACCAACCACATACAGTTTGCAGTTTGTCAATACTGACTCGCATTAAAATCGCATAATCTAAGCTTCTAAAGCAAATGGAAAACTTAAACGCAACACAAGATACGCGGCCCTTGATGTTCACCGAATCAGCAATTACGTAAGACCAAGTAAAATTAAAACATCCTGACAGCAAGCGAGGCCTAATCAGAAGAAGACGTAGAACAGACCTTAACAAAAAGAACCTAGTCTACAGAAAGAAGTAAGGCGCAGAAAAGAGGGAACCGCTCGCAGTCCTCAGGTTGTTCCCTGCCAAAACCTCGCGTCGAAAGGGCAATGTCTTCCTTTCCCTAGAGTGGACAGCGGTCAGCGGCGTACAAACCAGCCTCGGGGGACATGCGCTTGTTCAGGAAGGCACTTTCGCCTCCCGCTAAGCGCCCTTCTCCTACACTCACAACGAGCCCGCTCGTGCTGCTGCTGCCGCTTCCGCTGCCGCCGCCAGTACAACGCAGATATTTCTCTCTCTCTCTCGGGCAGTTTTGCCAGAGCCATTCTAGGATCGTAAATTTTCTCGACCGCCGTCGCGCGACTCGCAAAACGGCGACACTCCGCGTCGCCCCCTGTCCCCGCGGGACCCCCGGCTCGGGATCGTTTAAAAAGATATTTCTCGCCGTTTTTCCGGAAAGACAACAAGGCATCCCCGCTTTGTTCGCGCTCGCGCTCCGTCGCCGCCGCCGTGACACTGCCGAAGCGGCTACCTCTTTCGCGCGTGATCTGTCTTCGGGATTGTGTCTGCCTGTCCGCCGCGTCGTATACCCCTCGGACAGAGCGCCGTCGTCCTAAGACCGTCGGGGAGTGAGATCTTTCGCAGCTTTTGGAAGAGACGGTTTAGCAAAGTGGACGCTTTCACGCTGTTTGACGGATGACTCGCTGCGATGCCGACGGAGCGAGTCTTAATTATTCGGGGAGCTGCATCTTCGCTGATGGATGACCTCTTGACCAGCCCGGACCTCCACTGTGGAACGTCCAGAGGACGGGGTGCGCGCACGTGCCGTTCCCTCCAAAAATGTTCTCGAGATTATGATGTTCCTTTCCGACCGACTAAACGGTAGAATACCATAGAGTCGATCTGGTGTTACAACATGGTTCTTCCTAGTTCAGAACGTGTTGTGCTAGCAGATATAACAGCCTCTCACAGTCGCGATTCTTCGTTCTAACCGGCAACTTGTGCTTGGATATTTGTGGCCTCTGTTAGGCAACGTCCCTGTTCTCTTTTTTCATATGTATAAAATTTCTACATGTATGCCTCCCGGTACTGCCCTCCCCCCCCTCCTTCCTCGCCCCTTGTGTAATGACCTAATGGGGCCTTTAAGGGTCTATAAATGAATGAATGAATAAAATTAACCGAAATAGCTTGCTTAACCCACCTTGATCGCATGATTGGTAAAGTATACAAAACACCAGGGAACCGCAACGAGGTACTTTCTGTGTGTTTATTGCAGACACCGAGGTGCTTTAATTTTTTAGGAATTATGACCGAATCGTGGGTACAATCTCAATGAACTTGCTTTCGAGTAAAGTTACTTTTCTGTAGGCTCTTTTCACACATCCAGCAAAAGAGCTCACTGACACATACAGGCCAGAAGCTTTGGAACTATTCGTGAGAGGGAGGTAGGCGGGGAGGGGAGGAAAGGGGGAGGGGTTGGGGGCGACTTTCCGCCCGCTCTCCCGCATTGTTTCCATTAATCTTTTTTTATATCTAAGGAAGGAGAGGGTGATTGGACCTTGCCTGGTGAAGGTGGCTTAGATGGTGGCCTAATATCGGCAAGACACAGCAATCCAAGTACACACTAAAAATATTTAAAAAAATCCGTTCTTGAAAGGTTTTCTCTTTAACGTCCCAAGACCTCTTTCAATACGTGAAGAACGGCTTCGCCTCAAGCACTATCACAACCCTGGCGCACTGGAAAGGCATCAGGGCGATGAAGATCTCTTTAGCGCCAGAAAGGAAGCTAAAAGAAACCCCTGATAGGTTTTTCACGAAGAAACCTTTCAGGGGTGCTGAAAGAACTTGTTAGGGTGGACTATATGGACAAGCCGAAGAACCTTTAAGATTTCTTTTACGACCGTAATGTTTTTTGGGGTGTAGGAATTGCCATGGGAAAAGGTTGTTGGTATGACACGCTCGATTGAAATATCCAAGCACAAAGCATCCTTTTGTGTACGTGTGCTCGCCTCCGCTCAGAAATTGTCGAAATTTTCAAACATTCTTGAATACTTAAATAAATAAATAAAAACGACAAAAACACACATAAACTTAGATATGTATCGACTAAAACGGTAATTGAAGCCTGCACCATGACAGTCATAAAAAACATGCGAGCATAATTTGCCACAGATTAAATTTTTATAGTATATTTTTTAAACCATTACTTTGATTAAACAATATCTATATATATTTATATATATATATATATATATATATATATATATATATATATACACCATCCCGTGCTTCCGATACGTATTCTAGCGGTTATTTATTGTACTATTTCCTCAAAAACGAACATACGGGAAGGAAACATATCCAGTTCAGCATAGGGAATCGAAATAGCACAGATACGAACGGGACAAAAATCAGGTAAGGTGCGAATTACTGGCAAACGAAATCTCGTTATAAACGTGTTTTCTTTTGCGCTAAAAACGAGAAGAAAAAAAAACAGAGAGAAAGAGAAGTAAAGAAAGAGTGAGTGAGAGAGAGAGAGAGGAAACGAGAGAATAAGGCCGTTGGAATCATGCAGGCAGGGCGAGCATCGCCAGGACACTGCGTCGTTCCATCCAACTCAGAAAACGCAGCGGGTGGCCTGACCTCCACCGCCGAATAAGATGAGAAAAAAAAACACAGAGAACAAAAACTACCTAGAGTGCGCGATTGCCGAACGAACACCGAACGCTCTCCTAGCCTTGCTTCCGGGACATGCCACGACCATACGCAGCCTCTCTGAGACTGTCTACAGGAACACTCGAGAGAAAGAAAGAACGAGTGAAAGAGAGACCACGACAATGGTGAAAGCGCCACTCCAGATGACGGAGGACCCCGCTCGCGGAGAACGGCCCAAGAAAGGAGTGTCTCCATAGGTTCTCACGCAAGTCGGACGTCTCTCGAGTGCGCATACGGCACACGCGCTGCCCGAAACAGTCAGCGACTCCCGGAGCATTTAAAAGACGGCCAGAGAGAGTCGGTCTCGATTGTTTGCGGGTCGCTCCATAGACATGCTAATACCTGCCGAAGAGACCTTGATTTATTAATTTCCTTTTTGGCGGGTCGCGCGGGCCCTGGCGACGCCGTAAATCAAGCGGCTCGGTGTCTGCCACTCGTCGCTTTCCGGTGTTTTGTTTGCGACCAGAGAGCCAATTTGTCTGTGGCCGTTTTTTTTCTTCGGGCAGAATGGTTTCTGTTGGGTCCTAACTTGGTCCTCAGCTCAACCCACGGGGAGCGTACACCGCCGTGCTGTACGGGGTTAACTTGAAGAGGTAAACAACAAAGGCTTAGGGCATATCGTTTGTGACACAAAAATAACGCATCGTCTTAATGGGGCAATTTCTTGGGATTAGCAGCCGCGACAAACAAGAATACTAAGAATGACGAGCACAAATTCTTGTCATCGAATTCCTGTTTTTACTAGTGCGCGAGTAGGAATCATTTGCCATTGAAGAAGTAAGACAAAGAGGGCGTCATGGTCTGTTGTCGAGAAGCGCACAAAATGTCGCCACTAACTGCCCGCCGTTTAGTATAAGGTGGTAGAAACAAAATAGAAACAAAGTGAGGTTGTGAGCCGAAGAACTGGCAAGATTATGTGTTTCTTTTTTCGGCATATGATATGAGGCTGTTATGTCGTCATGTTGACTTAGTCAACATGACGGCCAGTAACCTATTTGTTTTTCCCCGTGCAAATAATCGCCAGCCTCCTGCTATCTCCTGTCGGCTTCCAAGCAGAGATGGCAGCAATCCCGTAGCCATTCGCGGATACGTCAGTAACCTTTATCAAGAAACTTAAGCAGTTTGGAGTTCATCGACGCGCTTCACACCTCGACAACAGCAGTGTCAACGGTATTAGCATGGGCGGCTTCCCCGAAGGCTCTAAAAGGCGCGCAACAGCCCGCATCTTCCGTCGTGGCCGAGGTGGCTTCGTCAACATGACGGAAAAGTGCAACATCTGACGGCAGGATTCACTTTTAGTCAATTTCGCTGCACAGACTCTCCACCACAATTATGTAATTTAGCTTCTTTATCATCACTTGATAAAAGAGATAAGATTGCGAGCCTAGCATTTTTATTCGAAATTATCAATAACAAAACACTCATAGATAAAGCCAACTGTCTCAACCAGCACCCATCCAGAGCCACAAGAGGTAACCACGGCAGAGAATACAAACAGAATATCGAAGTAGGAATTTTTTTAATACTCATTTTTTTCCGCGTTTAGTGTCCAAATGGAGTCGCTCGCCTGAAACCATTGTTCATTCCACGTCTGCAGTTTCATTCGCATATGCCTAGACCATTATTTCACATTACCTGTGTATCATTTCGCTAATAATATCATTTTAATTTTTGCCGAGTGTATTTTTGTATTTCGCGCTTTTTTGCAGTTTCTTTTAAATTTATATATTGTGTATTAATTTGTATTATAGTTCATGTATGTACATCCATCTGTGCAGTCTCTTTATGCCCCCCCCCCCCTGTTATTTGTCTCCCCTTACTCTTTGTGCCTAAACTGCACTACCAACTAACGAGTGATCTTCAAACTCATGTAACCACCCTACTAAAGCTCCGAACGGAACTGTTAGTATTACTAAAGAAAATAATCTACTCATCTGGAATATGAGCCTGTACAGTACACTTACATTGTATTTCATTCTTGGTACACTCACAAACCGAGAGCAGGCCGCCCGTTCTGTGCATTATAACATGATTCCTCATCAGTTTAAAGTTTTAGACCAATGTCGAAATCAGTGTTGACTCATGACTGTCTGTATTTTTTAAGCCTTCTTGTCATTTTTTTATACTTCAAAGTTTTTCACTTTGGACACTAATACATGCGCGACAAGTCACAAACAAATTCAATTGAGCACGGGATCAGCCAAACGATGCGGTCGACTCATGCTTTCTTCTTGTTTGCACAGATTGCGGTTTCCCTTCAGTTGCCGCCCCACGAGTCCCTTCCCGGTCGCTCCTGCACGGCTTTGGAGTACGGTCACTCGAATGGCCGAGGGAATACGCGCCGGCATGTGAACAGTGCGACCAATCTGCCGGGGATACTTCTGCGGAACTTCAACTCGATCTTTGATGGAACTTGGATAGCGACACCGACAACGTCATCGCGGCCGACCGCGCCAACCACGTCCCCTGTGAACGCTGATATATACTGCTCGAGGCAATTCATGGCCCCGAGTGAGCACGGGATCAGCCAAACGATGCGGTCGACTCATGCTTTCTTCTTGTTTGCACAGGTTGGTCCAATTCCTTCGTTAAACGCCAGAAAAACAAGTAATGTGTGTTTACTGCTGTTCCCGTGCTCACAAGTGCTTTGTACAACTATTTGCGAATGTGTTGACGTAGTGGGCCTTCTTCTCATGGTTTCTGGAGACGTCGAGTCTAACCCCGGCCCGATGAGTGATGTACAGCTTAAGCAGTTTAATGAAATGCACGAAATGTTGAAAGTCGTCAGTGAGCGCTCGTTCAGAAATAGACCAAGCTCAGTCAGGAATTCTTGCCTCACTAAACGAAGTAAAACAAAACCAAGAAGCCATTAAAGTGGATATAACTGATATAAAAGCTCGCCTAACTGATGTTGAAAATAAAACACTACGGCTATCACTCAACTTCAGCAAGACGTTAACACGGCACGAGGCTTCGCAGAGGTGACGCAGAAGGAAAACGAAGGACTGAGAGCGCGTTTGGACGACGCGGAAGATCGTTCACGCCGGGACAATCTAGTTTTCTTTGGGTATTGCTGACACACTAACCGAAACTTGGTCCCAAACGGAGGAATCAATTTTAAATATTTTTCAGCGGTCGCTTAATCTTCAAGTTGCGAATGAAGCGATTATCCGGGCCCATAGAATTGGAACATTCTGTCAGACAAAGTGCCGCCCAGTCATTGTGAAGTTCTCATCTTACAAGATTAAAGACCAAATTCTGCAACGAAGTTAACGCTTAAGGCTGACCGCATTTCTGTGAGCGACGACTACTCGATTGGAACGCGTCAGGCACGAAAAAAGCTTATCGAATTCGCGAAAGAAAAAGGCTACACGTTTAAACTACGGCACAACAAAATGCATATTAACAACATATGCTACGCTTATGACACGGTGAATGACAACGTATATGAAGTCGGCCCCTCCGTATCTCCGATACCATCTACCACGCAAAATCTGGCTCCCAGCGGTGAATCGCCTCGGCAGTCGATATCGAGTTAACGGACCGCGAGGGGTAGAGTGACTGCGTCACCTTTCTCGGATGTATCGGTGATATACACAAATATTAGAAGCATCATTAAAAAACGAGATGACTTGTGCTCAATTATTGATTCAACTGATGCTCATGCAATCGTTTTAACGGAAACTTGGTTAAATGGGAAGGTGCGTAATGATGAGATTTTTCACGCGAATAAAAAGTATAATATTTACAGGAACGACAGAGTAGATAAGAGCGGTGGTGGAGTGTTAATTATTGCAGTAGCAGCTTACATTAGTTCTTTCTGCATAAACACGATCTGTGATTTAGAAATTCTTTGGGTATGCATTGGTAACAACCATCAAAAGTGGATAATAGGGGTGTGCTATCGACCACCCTCCTACGCGTCATCATTTGTTAAAGCCTTGCATGATTCATTAAATGACATTAAGGTGCGTTATCCCAGTTTGCCTATTTTCCTTTTGGGCGACTTTAATTATCCTTCTATTGTTTGGTCTGAATCTATACTTACAACGACTTTATCTTCTGAATGCAAAGACTTTGTCTCTCTGTGTCTAGATTTTAATTTGACTCAACTAGTCATGAAACCCACGCGAGTGACCCCATTGATAGCAAATGTCTTGGATCTTGTTCTAACAACTCATCCTGATATTGTTTCCCCGATAATACACCTTGCAGGACTTAGTGATCATGCCATATTACATTTCGATGTTAAAGCAGCAGTGCCTAAGCCATCAACTCTCACAAAGCAAATTCGTAATTATGCTAAAGCTGACTTCATCAGAATTAACCATGACCTCGAAGCTTTTTTTGACGTGTTTTTAGCAGGTTTCTCGAGCCGGTCAGTAGAGGAAAATTGGCAACTTTACAAAACCAAAGTACACATGCTTATCAATCAGCATATTCCATTCAGAACAGCCTTCGAAAACTCACAGTCACCCTGGTTTACTAGGGCCCTAAAACGCCTCTCCAATAAGAAAAAGCGTTTATTTCGCGCTGCAAAATTCAGCACATGTGAACGTCGCTGGTCGAGCTATCGCACTGCTGCTGAAGTTTATAAAAAAGCAATTGAAGACGCCAAATTAGTTTTTTCACACGCAGCTTACCAGCAATGTTGATAAATAACCCTAAACAATTTTGGAACATTATGAACAAAAAATCCCATTCTTCAATCACACTAATGTCTTCAAGTGGTGAAAGTATGCCTAGCGAAGTCTGCGCAAATGTATTTAATCGCGTTTTTATTGATTCTTTTTCGAGTGATAGACGACTTGATAACCCACTGCTGGTTAGCACTGATTACCTGCCGATGGATTCGATTTCTCTTGATTATGTTGGAGTGATTTCAATTATAGAAAATCTCAGATTGTCCTCCTCAACGGGAGTGGATGGTATCAATTCAAAATTCCTTAAGAATACTAAATTTTACTCATCCATAATATTAACCATGTTGTTCGAACAGTCAATCAAAGATGCCGTTCTTCCTCTCGACTGGAAGATAGGGAAGGTGGTACCTATACTCAAAGCTGGTAACAAGCATTCTGCTCATAATTACCGCCCAATCTCAATAACCAGCATACCTTGCAAACTTCTTGAGCATGTCATCTTCTCCCACATTGTCAACTTTTTAGAGTCTAACAATTTTTTTGGCCCTTCCCAGCATGGATTTCGAAAGACATTTTCATGTGAGACTCAGCTTCTCTCTTTCACCCATGACCTCCATTGCATTCTAGATCGAGGATCCCAGGCAGACTGCATTTTCCTAGATTTTGCAAAAGCGTTCGATAAAGTGTCTCATAAACTTCTGATTCTGAAACTTTCCAAGCTTAACTTAGATTCTAACATACTTGCATGGATTCAATCTTTTCTGTCTGATCGCTCGCAATTTGTTACTGTCAATAATAGTAACTCCTCTCTTGTATCTGTTACTTCCGGGGTTCCTCAGGGATCTGTTCTAGGGCCATTGCTATTTTTAATTTATATTAACGACCTCCCGGTTAACATCTCCTCATCTATGTGTCTGTTTGCTGACGGCTGTGTCCTTTATCGTGAAATAATAGATAATCATGACACCAGTGTTCTACAGTCCGACATTAACACTATCATCGAGTGGTGTGATTTATGGTCAATGAACCTTAACGCTAACAAATGTAAGTCTATGCGTGTATCTCGACAATCTTCTGACAATCCTAACTATTTCCTTGATCAGGTTTATATGGAGCCGGTGTCGTCTTATAAATACCTAGGCGTGCACATAACATCTGACCTTTCATGGAAGAATCATATTCAGTATGTTTCCTCTAACGCTAATCGCATGTTAGGTTATGTTAAACGAAATTTTTCATTAGCTCCAGTTGCACTAAAGTTGACTCTTTATAAAACATTAATTCGTCCAAGGTTGGAATATGCAGCCTCTGTCTGGGATCCTGGACAAGTCACCCTCATCACTGCATTGGAAGCGATTCAAAACAGATCAGCTCGTTTCATCCTTTCTAACTACCACAACACGGCTAGCGTGACCGCCATGAAAGCTACTCTATCATTGCCGCCGTTAGCCTTGCGCCGTGGCATTTCCCGCCTTTCTTTATTCCATAAGATTTATTTTCACAATTCTATCCTGCGCGACAAATTAATATCCCGTCCTTTTTACGTTTCTTCTCGCAACGATCACAATCACAAGGTTGGTATTCCAATTTCTAACACAACAACATTTCATTCATCGTTCGTCCCTCGTACATCACGAGAATGGAACCACCTTCCCGGGACAATTGCCACCATCACGGACTCTGACCTTTTCAAAACTGCAATTACTAATCTTTTATTTGTTGAGTGTGTTTAACCTATTTCTAGGCTTGTTTTTCTTTTCTGTATTTTTCTTTGCTCTCCCCTCTGTAATGCCTCTGGCCTTGAGGGAAAATGAAATAAATAAATAAATAAAAAATGCCTTAGGTATATATGTTGAAGGAATGATTTCGCTCAGCTGAATTTTATGTCATCGATAACCAATTATCTGATCTTTGAAAGCAGGCCCCAAAATTTTATTTTGGTTGCTATTCAATTCGACGCGCTAACGACGCGCTACAGTTAGTTTAAAGTAAAAATTTTCAACATATCGTTACCGTGTTCGCGTACCGCGGTACCAGAGCATTTGAAGCATGCTTTTAGAGGGACACTGACACCCCTTAAAAACTTTTCATTTTTTGCCAGGCGATGTATATGGTGTCAGACTACCCAATTATAATTTTTATATAGAATCACGTATGTTTTAATAAAGCCAAGAAACGCAACTGCTCGAACAGAAACCGAGACCTAAGCACGGAGGTCGGAGAAATATAGAGGAGGAGAGTGTTCCGGAAGTTACGTGGCTACACCCGACCGCAATTGTTTTTTTTTCCCCTCCGTTATTTTTTTTTTTTTGGCCGAGTGCAGCAGGCGACGCGTGGTACCGTTTGCCATGCGATTGCTTTGCAGTTATGTTCGTTCCGCTCGCTTTTCTGCACTTCAAGAGGAGTTGTTTTGCACATTGAAAAGTTGCAAATGAGTGCTGAATGCTCGTGATCGGCTCCGAAAAGAATGCCACCAAGATGTTGCGTGGGAGCTGCCTTATAGGTTCTGCGTCCAAAAGTGTCATTGTGCGGCAGAGTCTGCACGAGTTTCCGAAAGATCAACGGTATCGGGACCAACGCCTGGCTACAATTCCAGCAGAACAGTTACTGGCACCTCGGAAAGCGGACGCAACTCGATTTATATGCTCCTTGCATTTTGTGCAAAGTGACTACATTCAGTTTGCAGGTGACAAAAGGGAGTCCCATACCATTTAATTCAGCGACGTTTCATCCACAGCTTTTTTTTTCAGTGATAATTGTAAAAAAGAAATGTGTAAATATCGCAAAATGTTGGACAAAAAATAAATGTATGGTCGGGATCGAACCTGTGTCCGGTGCGTGTGAAGCGGGCACCTTTACACTGAGCAACTCTTCATAAAATAATCGCTTTTCCTCACAACATAGACTTGTGAAAGTTCTTCGGCATAGCCGGCTTTATATCGTGGAGCTCTAAGTGCGATAGTTTTAATATCGTAATGTTCAGGCAGACGAGGGGGAACTCCTAGTTCGTAGTAATGCAGCCGGTCGACTGTATACGTAGGAGAGTTTGCTGCCAATTTCCCTGCATCAAAGGCACTCGCCAGGCTTGAAGTTGGGCGACACCACGGATTGGCCACATTCGTACCTAGTAAAGGAATCGTACGCATGCTAATTCAACTCAAAGTAAGCACTTCGTGCTTGACGTTTGCGCGTTTTTCAAGCTCTTACCAAATCGTGTTCATAACACGAGCGATGTCTTCAGCCACGAGAAGGGGCGATGACTCGGCGACGACTCGGCGACGTTTTCGAGCAAATCGACTTGGTGGTCGGGCGTGTCGTACGGAATAAATCCTAATTGTTTTGACCGGTCCAAAATTTCTCTTTCGAAGGAAGACAGATTCGCCTGTACCGCGAATGACAGATCTGAAGTAGAGGTCCCACGCCCGTCGTCCGCCGCAATCGCCGTCCAGCCCGCGAGTCCCACGATACGCGATACGACGCCATGTTGAGAATTACGCAGTGACCGCACAAAATGCTTCCGGTTGTCTGTGCAACTTTTTTTTTTTTTCAATCAACGAATTTGCAGGTTTTAGAAGCCACAAAGAATGGGTTTCATTTTTTTCTATTTTTAATATTGAGTGTGTGCCTTCAATGACCCATGGCTTTGATTAAATTTTATGGTTGTGTCTAAACCTTAGAAAACGGTCTGTGATCACGGAGAAGAGACTGAGCGCGACTAAAACCGGCCAGTATTCGATCGGCGGTTTTGGGCGGAAAGAAACCGAATTTCCAGCCGCAAAGTCTGTTCTGGGCAGTTGGGCTGTCATATGTCATGACTAAAAACCTCGGCGAGCAGAAATAACAGGGTTGTCAGTGTCCTTTTAAGCGCGCGCCTGAGTGATACCGTGACCGCGGGGTGAGGCTTAAAAGCATGCTTTAAGGCTCCCGTAGTGCGTACGTGGAACACGGTAACGGTTCGCTAAAAGACCGTATTAGCTCAGCTCAAGGGAAACTTTATGTTTTTATTCAATTTTTTTGTTCAACTTCTTATGAAAAAGCAAAGAAAGAAGAAAGAATCCTGTTCGCCGTGGTTGCCATTAAGACCATCTGAAACCACGTTTCAGATGGTCTTAATGGCTGGTTGCCATTAAGACCATCTGAAACCAAAAACGAAACAGGTATTTAGAAAAAAAAACTGGCGTTAAAGCGCATATGATTCTCTATCGAAACCCTGCTAGCGGTCAGCATCCCATGGCAGCCCTACGAATACCACCACCACGAAGACCGCTGCTAGCCCTAACGCATTTCCACATATCATATCATAATCACAATCACTTTCATCTCGTATATTACATCATCACCGCAGTCCTCCATGGTAAGGGCTGTTGCCCTTCTGCAGTGCCGCGGTTCTCCTGAGCAAATAATAATAATAATTATTATTATTATTAATTATTATTTATTATTATTAATATTATTATTATTAATATTATTAATATTAATTATTGTTACTTAGGTCCAACGACATCACCTGGGATATTGGAAATCATTTTTGTTCACACTGCTCCAAGAAAAAGGTTTCTGCGGCCCAGGATGCATCGCTCGAGTCGCTTGCAATCAGTCTAAAGCAATAGAAACATTAGCCAAAGTAATAAAGCCGCATAAAATAAAATTACACTTGTCGAAACTGCGCCCTATGAATATTCCATGAGAGCAGCTCGGAACAGAACACCGCGACAATGGTTCGATTCACATTTGGAATCCCTGCACGGGAAGAAATGAATATCATATTACCAGGCGGATGACGAACGAGATGCCAATAAACAACCCCTCTACTCTCCCCTCCCCCTGCGCCTCAACCTTCAGTGCTTGTGTGTGGTAAGTGCCCGTCCATGTCCTGTCACGTGAGACGGGCCGGCTTCGGTTACAGCTGTCGATTTGATTGGTCGCTCGTAATGATACCCTACGAATACCCAGAAGATCAAACCACAAGCCGGAAAACCTGTTTCGTGAATACAAAGAAAAAAGAGAAACTTCTGAGAAGCTTTAATTTCTGACAAACGAGTTGGACAGAACTTCGCTTGTTGTCCTTGCGCGAGGTGTGGCCGGACATCTGTATACGACGCAGGTGATCATACACAGCCAAACAACGAAGAGATGCACCACGCGCAGCAAGGAAGTATGAATGTTTAAAGAAAAATATTCGCGTCGCATTAGGAGATTTTTACGTCCTACCCTGTTATTTCCCTTGGCCCTCGAACGCGCACGCAGAGGGAAAGCCGGGGAGCGGCTGCTGATGATAGGCGCAGGTGAGTCTGACGACGACGGAAACCCTTGGACACGACGTCGAATCATCAGCTCTGGGCGGCACCTGTTCTTTTGTTTTGTTTTTTCCTCCGAATCCGAAAACAAGAGTCCCGGCAAGGTGCTCTAAAGTATACACAGAGAAACAGACCGAAAATAGTGAGCAGCCGCCGACGTTTTTTCAAAGGCTATACGAGGTAGCGAGACCGACACCCCGAACTCCTGGGAGGCACGAGAAGCCAAGACGTGGAATTGGTCCCGAAGAGCATCAGCAAGATTACTACAGAGATCTCCGGTGCAAAGCCCTATCCTCTACAGGACACCCAAATGCTGTGGCTTTTTCTTGGCTTGTGTTTTTTCGTGGAGAACGCCCTTTTGCCGCTAGAAACATGCGATTTTGCTCGCAGGGCAAAGCCCCACACTCAGTAGCTGGATGTTTGCGACTCATGACGCGCAAGAGCTACCGCGTGTTCGTGCGCAGGAGATAATCAAGGGAGTAGCGATTCGCACGTCCCGTGGTGATTGCAGGGTTCGCTAACGCGACGAAAATTATGCTCGACTCGTAGGCAGTTCTTTTCGTCGTGTGCGGAATACAATCCTCGTCTCGCGGTCTGTCGAGTCTAGGTGACGATTTCCAGATGCCTGGAGAAAGGTTAAAAATGTGCGTTTGAATTCAATAAAAAAGAAAATGACCGGACAAACAGCGAGGGTTTGATAGTGGACAATAAAACTTGCTTTTGGCACACTGTTTGGCGAGAAATGTGTTGTGGCCGCGCATCTCACAGGGCTCGTAGGCAGAGTAAACGTGTCCATAAATCTGTGCCATTTCGAAGTAAATGCCAATATTTCGGAACGACCTCAATTTTGCGGGTGCCGTAAGTGAGACGTAAAAATTGTTTGTAACGAAAAACTAAAGAATATTACGAATATTGTTTTAAAGACGAATAGTAGTAGTAGGTAAAACAGCTTGCGCAATTCTATTTAATGATCTAAAAATCAATTAAGGTGGTGCTAACAATGAAGTTCATAAAGTAAGACTACACCACGATGACAACGTGCGATATCGCATTTCTTTCAAGGCGTTTGAGTACTACAGGGAAAAAAATGAAAACATAAAGAAGTTTTTTTTATGTCTTTCTTTTTTTGCCATGAAAATGACCAAACAGTCATTAACAGGTAGCCGCGAGCGTGTCATCCGTCCATAGAGCTACGCACTCACTTTTTTTCTTTTTCCCCCATCTCTTTTCACCATGATTTCTCGGCGAGTCCTATCGAGGAAACCAAAGCCCAGCTTCCGGCTTGGGGCACGAGCAAAGGCGTTTGGGGCGGCAGAAATAATCATCGTGCGGTGGGCCGTCCTAATGGCCCTGCCTCCGTCTCGCTTTATTAGTGTAATGACACAGGAACAAGACACGACCGGCCTCCCCTGGACGACTCCTTTTCCCTGTCCTTCCCGCCGCCGCTCGCCTTCTCGCATTGCTCTCCACCTGTCGAGAGGAGGCACTCGATATTCGGCAGGGGCCACGCACGCACGCACCGCAAGCACGGATCTCGACAGGAGTCGGGCGCTCCGCTGCCCGTCGAGCACATCAACGTCCGCCGCTCACACAGCCTTGACTTTTCCCTCTCTTCTCGAGTCTTATGCACGCGCTCGTGCGCAACAACCGCCCAAGCTGCACGCGGGGTAATTGGCTCCGGCAAATCGCTTCGCGGAGACGAGAATGCGGGTATGATTTCGTGTCGACCGACGATAAATAAAAGCCGGCGGCCGGTGTACCTATGAAGAAGAGGAGGGACATGCGGCGGTTGCTTGCTTTATGCTCTACGCTGCGGCTGGCAGTCGTACGTTAGCCGTCGCTTCCCTTCACCGTCAAGTTCACGCCTGCCTTAGTAATGACGCTTAATCGAGTGTCTGCCCCTGTACTGCGCAAGGCGGTCGAGCGTCGAACGGAACGATGCAGGCGCCCCAAGCTCGTGGTCAACTTATTACGCACTTTGTGACTCGGATAAACTCGGAAAGGCAACTTAGCGGGCTCCTGGAACGACTCCCATAATTCGCCACGCGTGACGATAGCGGTCAGCCGCTGCAGGCCTGGTGGTATACGCCAACTGTTGGAAGCAACCTCCTGAGGGACGACTTGCCTTCGGCAAGGAGGCTGGCGGTACACATGCGTTCCACTAAAAGTGGTGACCGCCCAGAAACTTTTATTACGTGGAGAACAGCTCGCTTGTAACGTTGGATACAAGCGTAACACGGTTATTGAGAGCGAACTTAGGCCGAAAGTTTTGTATACCTGTCGCTCATGGCGCGTGACGGACGGTGTTATGCAAGTCCCGTGTACGGTCGACTCCCTGCGCTGCTCTCTCGGCTCTTCCCCTCCGCTAACCTAATGGACAAACGGCCTGTGGCGTATCTGTGGTCGGCGGCATTTCGTGTTTCGTCCGCGCGTATAATTGCGTTAGATTTCCTTGGCGTCCCTTGGTGACGAATGTCCTCGAGAGAAAACCGCGGGAAAACCTGATTTCTGTCGTGTCCACTAACGAATCGCACTTAATAATTAAGGCGACTCGCATTAGGTGACTGCGCGCCGCCTCAAAAATGCATATGAATGCCCGCCAGGTTCGTCCCTGAGGGACGCTGTGCCACGTGCCTGTGGCCCCTCCAGGGATGCTGGCGTATTTATTACTTCCCACAATTAAAAAAGATATATGTATATATATATATACACATACTGATCCGAAAATGGATCTGTGGCTGCGTTGTACCCCACATACATATACACAAACACACACACGCACAGATATATCTATATCTATATACCTTTCACATCAAAATGAAAGTGATGGCTCGAGGCGCGGTACACGCACGATCCTCTGAAGGCTGGTGAAAGAAGAATGCCCTGAAGCCGCCATCAGAGACGGACACGTCGTTTGTTGTCTCTTACCATGTCCTTACTTTAACTAACGTGGTAGGACCTTGCGGTCACCCACATATTTGGTGACTCAATCGAGGACCATGGACAACGGCGAATCCCAGGAGCAGCAGCTGGATCGCCCGCTCCCATCTCGTCGGTTGCAGTCCGAATTCCGCCATACTGGGACAGAAACCCGAGTGTCTGGTTCCTGCAGGCTGAGTCTCAGTTTCATCTCAGCGGTCCGAAGAGCTTGGAGTGCGAGTGCCATCACGTCGTTTCGGCGCTGTCGTTGGCATCAGCCGACGAAGTATACGACACAAGAGAGCGAACATGAAGACGGCTATGTTGATTTCAAATCATAAGCTCAACGGTCAAAGCGCAGCGCTTATTGTTTCGACATTGCCAAACGTTATACCGGCTAGCATTGGTATAATCACCACTCTGTGATTGACATTAGACGCCGAGGTTTAGCAGACAGCACTCACTAAATTCTTCCTCAGGTGTGGATGTATAAGACGATATTCAGAGGCAAAGCTACTTTTGTTTTGTGCAAAAATAAACAACACAATTTCACTGACCGGAAACTGTCATCTCAGCTAGTCTTACAGGCTCGCCTTCCGTGCGAAAAATAAACAAACGAGAAAAACGTATAGAAAGTGTCAAAATGTGAAGTGTGCTCAATGCCTAGTGAGCTCAAAATTTCTAGCTGTTAAGAATCACTGACAAGCCACATAAGAACATGCTTGTGCAAATGCGGTATACTGCTGTTAATTGCTTGCTTCGCAAAAAGCTACCTTTCTTGTGTCGCCGACGAAATTCACCGTTTGTTGCACTGGTGAGGCTATAGGCCAAACATTCCATTAAACAATGCTTAAGACTTCTGCGATCTATTATTTAAGGTCGCTACATTGACCGCAGTGTTTGTTATGAGTATAACAGGCTCTAAACGACGTTGAGTTGTACTACATTAAGCTCGAGAAGACTTGAGCGCGATCTAATATTTTTCTATGAATGCGTTCATGGTCACATTGATTGTACAACCCTCACATCAGCGATTGATATAGATGTACCGTGAGTTCTTTTGAGGGCAACTCCCACTTTCTCAGTTAAAAAAATAAACCTTTCCGGTCCCATGTACAGCATCCAACATTTTTATAACACTTTCAGTACAACCAGCATCGACATTTTCAACTCAAGCGTGGGAGTGCTTAGGCGTTCAATGGCTGACATTTAACTGTTAGCTATTTCCTTTTTCCCTATAATAGAGATTAGCTGTTGCACTTGCTGTAGATTTTTTGTGTGCGTTCCCTTTGACTCTGTGCATCATTACCTCAGCTACTCGCCGTTCATGAGCACAAAAAATAAACAAATGAAATGAAATGAAATGAAATGATTGTACGGTGTCTCCCGAGAAAAGACGACTACACCACTCATGCGCAGAACGTTGAGTCGAAATCTGTCTATTGTTCCCCGTTAATTTTGGGCAACATTTTTTTTATTCCTGAATGATGTACAACAAGCCCAATTATTCATCTCGTTTCAGACAAGTGGGCTGCTATATCATTATTTTAGAGAGCGCCCGAAAAACAAGAAGACGAGCGTCGCCCCTCCCCCCGTGTCTCTGTTCTTTCTATCGGCAGCCAGATGAAGGCATTTAGCATTCCTGTCCTGACGACGTCTCCATCAGCCAAACCGTCAGCCCTGTCCACTAATGGAGTTGTTGGAGAACGCTGGAGCCACACGCAACCTCTCGCACACCCCGAGGAAATGGTTCGCATGCGTTTAGGCATTTCACACCGTTATCTTTGGAACGACGCTGTTTTGGTCTACGAACATTATACCTGTTGCCGGAAACGAGAGAGGGAATTAGCAAATTGCTGCTTTCTTATTAGCGCTTGTTGGAAGGCCGCGAAAGCCTAGGGCAGGTTCGACGAGCAGTAGACGTTAAAGGTGAACCCGCTTTTTATCGATAGAATCTTGCGAACTCCGTTATCTTGACGTCGCAGTATTCGTGATGCTTACAATCATAATTAATAAAATTAACTTTACAACTGGAAACATTTTCAGTAGGCGGCGTTATGGAAACATGTTAAACCTCAGCAAAAATAGTTTCGAACATTCTTTTTTTTTAATTCTGGACGCGATTTATTGAAATTATTTTTCTTTCACAGAGCTACTGGTATGTGAGTAAATTATAAATAGAGTAAGCAATTTTTGTAATGGAGGAGAATAGTGATAACGAAAACACGACATAACCGTCACGTCGCACAATCCAACGTAAAAAAAAATAGGAGAGGGGATGCATCAGATATACATTATTGCACGTTTTATGGTCATCTACACAAATAATTCCGTTGAATAAAGGGGGCTCCGCCTGAACACACAGTGTTACAGATTTTTTTATGTAGAGCATTGTTTAACTAGACTTGTAGGGCTAGTTGGCGTGTGATGCTGAGGAAACTTAGATGCGCAAACGAAGACGAACACGAAGAAGGAGACATGGAAAGGAACAAACGTGTCAGTGTTCTTTTCTTCGTGTTTGTCTTTGTTTACCCGTACACGTTTCCTCAGTTCCTTAAAGGAGTTCGTAATGTATATGAATCATTGTGATTTTGAATACTTTTAGTTTTGCTATTACGTCCTCCAAAATATATGTGCACCTTCAAGCAAAACGTAAGAATCTCGAGGCTGGAGGCCTGGGAGATTGCGAGTGTTTCATACATACTTTTTTGCGAAGACAGTCGACACTCTTCATGTTTTAATCCTCTCAGGTTCCGAGTTCGGCGCAGCCTTGGGCTGGCCAATGCTCGCAAAGGTGCGGGCTATCGACCCCTAATCGGTCTGTCACGATTGGTGCTGCCTCTGGCAACAAAAGGGACCAGAGACGTTCAAACGATTCGGATCGCAGGACACACGGCCACGGCACAGGCGGAACCCGGGCAAGGCGGCGAGCACCGAACCGAACCTGTCTGCGGCAGGATATCGTGAGTCGAGGCCACGGTGTGGCCGAGGCGGATCACCCTGTATCTCCGAAAAGCGTGCGTGGAACATTTGTGTAAAAAACGCGGAAAAAGTTTGCCATTGGTAGTTTCGAGCTTCGGTATACTGATGGTGTGGTTAGACACGCGTATGTCAGCGGCACGCTAACGTTCACGAAAGCGTAGTTCCAGCTTAATAACTATATGTTCAGATGCTTGCACCTCGGTGCCGCATGCGAATCTCTCAAAACAAAAACAATAAAAAAGTTGCAATGTTGTTATTTTTTGACAGTAGATACAATGGAGACAAAATGAAGATACCTTCACCATTACGGCGTAACAGCTACCTGGAGCTGCATTACTCGCCATAACGTTCTTCTGCCTTTAGGTGCACAGAATGCGTGGATCCAATGAACAAACCAAAAATCTTAGTGAGAGTTTGCTGCCCGTGTACCGGATCTTATGTATAACCACGCTTTGACGTTTTCGGGAATTTAGGCAGCATTGCCGCTGTTGCTATTTTACATACTTTTTTTTATTTTGTCTTTGTTTTCTTGAGCTACGTCGTTAGCAATGTCGCTATAGCCTCCGTATACCTTCATGACTCACAATTGTAACTGCAATTAAACCTTGGTGGCCATCTTGCAAAACCCGTTTTCCAAACCACATTTGAGAGTCGACGACGTTTTTTTTTTTTTTTATTTGACCGAACTCAACGCCTTGATTTTTCGTAAGTTCATATTTATAAACGTTGGAGTCTCCAGTGACCGAAACCCATACGAGTTCGTACGCGGCGCAGTCATCGGATGGTTGAACTTTAAGCGGGGGCTGAACCTGTTCGTCGCCACTCGTACCGAAGCAACTTTCATGTGGAATTTGCAGCAAACATATAAAACGTGCCCCTCTGTCCAAGTTGCCCTCTTCAATCTCAAGGTGTTTAACAACACTTTTTCCAATAATATTATTATTGGACAAGTATAACTATAGTCAAAAGAACGGAGACCTGTTGCAGGTAAATCTTCACCAGATTAGTCCAGGGATTTTCTGGGATAGCTTTTTTATGGAGAAATAAATTGAGGGCGAGGAGGAGGTGACAGCGCGCTTTGAGGTCGGAGCGCGGAGCTCTGATTGGAAGAATAATGGATAGGCGCAGAGGCTAACTACTTTTTTCTCTACTCGCTGTTCGAACACGTTCGAAACGTCGAAGGCCGGAATCCGGCTTTCGAACGCGAGGCATTGCGCGTGGAGTAGACGGCGTTCTTGTTCGCTCTGATTGAAGGAAGACGGTGGGTGGAGAGAAGGGCTGCTAGCCTTTTCGTATCTCCACATATTCTTCCAATAGGAGCTCGGCGCTCTGACGTCCCCTCGTGATCTGCTCTCCTCCTCTCCCTCAGTTTCTCTCCGTATAGTATATGCCACTTGATGCAGGACGCGTTGCACTTTTGCTTCAAGACATCTTTTTGTGATGTTAATCATGCAAGTGAATGGCTCAAATCTCTGGAATTTATACCAATTTATGAATAGAACTATTGTCAATTTGGGGTTTTTTGTTACACTCTTAATTCCGAAAAAAATAAAAGCGTTATTTCAGAAATTTTTTTCAATTTCCCGATGACTACGATCACGCCGTCAATTTTCATGCTAAGATCTTAACGAGGTGTTAAAAAATAAAATGTTATGCCTCTGGTTTATTTCCTATAAACTTGGGAGAATCAGGAATATGCAATGGTATTATTGAAGTGCGTGTTTCTTGTCAAAAAATGAGACAAGGGAAAAAAAGACATGTCGAGATCTGCAGATGGAAACAGGACATGTCATGATACAAAACAAGATTTGGATGGAAACCACTTATAATGAAAAGAGTCGAGTCCAAAGGTACCGATGGAAAAGGCGACACTTATTTGTGTTGTCATTGTGACAACACAAATCCCACCTGTCCTGCGGGAATGCTCACCGTTAATCCGTTCTGCAGTCGCAGATTTGCCGGGATGATGATTCCTTCTATACGTGCACGCTGACTATTTAGTTAACCCTTTGTCATAATTTCGCCCAGTGTTCGGCACGAGAAGGTTGAATTCCCAGAAAAAAACAGGCGGTCCCGCGTACGTCCGAGGGAGGAATATGAGAACATCGAAAAGACGTCTGAGCAGCATGCGACCTGTCCCGCAAACTGGCTGTGTCCGTTTTTAAGGCATGCACAATGCACTCGATACAAATCAACAACGTTGAAGACCATAGTTGACACAGAAAGAATAAGACAATGAAATGAACGAAGGACGGACACAGTTCTCTCAACCAGCAGCGTAGACGTCATTGCTGTGTCGTTGCTTGTTGTTCATTTTTCGGGAGTTGTATTCGTTCTGCGTGAACTATAGTTTATCACACGTGCTCGGCTTCGTGTAGTTGAAGAACAGCGGGCTGCATGTAGGGCGCGTCCCTTTTCCCTCTTTTGTTTTCCAGCATAACCAAGTGTCCAAGATTTGGAACCCTGCTGAGAAAAACTATATGAATGTGTTCAATAAAGATAAGAGGACATGTGCAATATGGGGAAACTTATCGTATATACCTGACTGTAGTCCGCACCCGGACGCATAGTCCGCACTTGGTGCCTATCCGAACGTAAACATTATCATACACAGCACACCTTGAAATATGTGTATTTAGTTCACAAAGAAGGTTGTATCATACTTGCATTAATATACACCGTTATTCAAAAAATCCTTCACGTCTTGTCACAGTGAAAGATATAGAAAACAAATTCCTCGTATAGCCCGCACCTGTAGGTAGTCCAGGTGAAATTGCATATTTTAAATATGTATGGTCCGCGGACTATAGTCCGGAAAATACGGTGCACACGCCATAACTGATGTAAGTTATGATTTACTTCTAAAAAAAAATATCAGTATGATTTTTTTTTTCAATAGGCTAGGCAGAACGCAGTAATTAGTACGTCTATGCGACTCTATCTTATATTTTGATATCCTTTTACAATGTAGCAGTCTGACACTAAGCGCTGCTTGACTGCTTGATAAAGCTCTTTTTCAAATAAATGCCAAGTGTCTTTCTATCTCGCTCTCTCTCTGTCAACATTCACTACGAACTGGCGCTCCGCTACAGTAAAATACCCAGTCTCGTAAATGGTAGTCGACAACGAGCAGTTTCGGTCATCCGCTCGGGGTAATTTTTTATTTTATCAGTTTCGCTTCGATTTTCTTCTGTTTCAAACACAGTCGCTGTGACATGATCCCAAGAGGTCGTTGAGATTTGTAAAGTAAAACTGAAATAGTATTGGAGAGCCATTATTTTTTACTTCAAGTAGTCATACATCATTAGGCGCGTATATATATATATTGTGTGTGAATGCATTAGCACTTTGCAACACCCCCAGAAAATATTGTCTCGCTACGCCACTGTTAGATATCAGAACTTATTTAAACGTTAGAAAATGGTTTGGAAACTTTGCCGTACTCGGGATAATCGACGTCGTATTTATTCGCGCATTAATAAACAAATATAACTCGGAAAAGAAAGAGGAAAAAAAAAAACCGTCGCCAATGGCATTTAAAAGTGTGTTTATATTAGCGAAGATCTTAAGTGTGCCACGTCTCTTTCTTCTGTTCTCTCTCGCTAAGACCCTGAAGCCTGAGTCCTCCCGCCATCCTCCGTCCCTCCGCTGCGCAAACCCGGGCCGTGCAGTCGAGTCTGTTGGGACGCGTCTTTTGTTTAACAGGGATCGAGGACTGCGCCGCCCAGGAGAAGAAGAAAGTGGGACGAGGAGGGGTGCGTGGCAGGAGGCTTCTCATTAAAAAGTACTCAGGGTGTGCGATCCCAAATGGCTTTATAAAGGGCCGCTCTCACTCGGGCAGAACTACGGAGTCACCGAGCGTCGCCCCGGGCTGCAGCTGGGGGGTGGGCCCACACTCTCGCGCCTCCGGGGCTCGGGAGCGAAACAAGTGCACGCTAGAAAACGGACGAATAAAAAAATAAAAAAAAACACGAAAAGAGAGACATCGAGTGAACAGCAGTAAGAAAGAAGCGAGGATGGGGATTTGAAACAAGGCGAAGAAGCATCGAGAACCGAAAATGCTGAGAGGATAATCACTTCCAAAACGGCGAAGAACCTATCTGGGATTTGCCGCGCGGCCTCGAGCGCTTTTATATACACACTCCGACTCGGAGAGTTTCTTGTATTGCGCCCTCGCCTATTTGTGTGTTATTTTTGTGTTGCTTTTTTTTTTTTTTACTTTTCTGCTTCGCATTGGTGGCGTTCGTCACTCGTTCTTTTTGTGCTGGAGGATTTGGGGGAATGTTTACCTCTTCTGTTGGAGCGTAGTCGTATATGGGCGGGTGTGAATGTGCGAATTCACGAAGAGAAAAACGGAAACAAACGAACCTGTCGCATTGCTGAGAGTTAACCGTATCTCGGGAGATGGCTTCGAATAGAAACAAAATACGCCATGAGTAATTAAATGGAAGTCAAAAGTGAGATAAAAAATTTCGCTATGAGCCTATGGACAACCGCTAGAGTGGACAGTAGATAGCCAAGGGTGCGACATTAACCTTTCGATTGATTCAATATTACATCGCTAGTGAAAGAGATTGATGTGACTTCACTGAACAAAAGAGAGGTACTTAAAATTGTAGAAACGCGTACAGATCGTCGGTATACTTAATGTGTTCTTTAATGATTTTTTTTTTAAATCGCGTGCTGCTGTTTGATTTGTAGGGGTCCAAGGGCTTGTCAAACAGCATAAAAGCAGCTTTTTTCCTCGTTACCCCTACCGCGGGTGATGAAAATGAGCAATGTTTATGCTAAAGATTGTTTATAACAATGCTGAACAATGTTAAGCAATAAGTTATACAATGTGTAATCATAATATACAATGTTTTAATGCTTCCAGGGATGTGCAAAATTCTTTTAAAATCTAACGAAATACAAATACGAAATATTTCGGTTAAAATGTATTGAACTACGAGTCCGATTACACTTTTGAAAAACGTATTTACAGGAAGCAAATACCCCGACAGTGTTTATTCATCTTCAAATACTTTTCCAAACACATTTTTTCCCATAGTCTGACATCTTAGACTGAAATATAACTTCTAAAAAAAAAGAAAAAGGATCGTGCCCAAACACGGAGCGGAGTCTATATCAAAAATGAAGCGCTTAAAACAAATTGCAGTCCAAAAAATAATGCTTTGTTGTCATATGATAGGTGGGTACAGTATCGGAAAAAAATGTATTCAGTATGAGCTCTATTTCGAAGGCTCAGTTGAAAACACTAAAGCGTTTTCAAACAACATGTCGTTAATAAGACGGCTAATAATAAAAATCAGTCAACCAACAAGCAGGCACGTAGCCAGGGGGGGGGGCGGCATGGGGCCCGGGACCCCCGAAATCTTCAATTTTCCTGGGACCTCCTCTCCTCCCCCTCATACAGCATTTTGTCATGGGCGCCCCCCCCCCCCCCCCCCCCCGAAACAAAATCCTGGCTAAGTGCCTGCCAAGAAGTTAATAAGTGTACGCACCCCATTCATTCATTCTTATGCAGTTTTTATTCTTCCATGATTATTATGAGCAAATCGCAGCAAGTTTTGAACTCTTGCATGTGACTCCTATCACGACGAGCTCATAATATCGCATTTGATTGCAAAGATCAGTGCCCAAAATTGTAGTTGTACTGTATTTGAAATACTCTAGTTTCAGTGTTTATATAAAATTGAGAAGTACATTGGTCAATATGTAATTAAGAATGAATTACAAAATATTCGAATTATTTTAAATAGATATTTTAAATATTTTTTTTAATTTACGCCCGTCCCAGAATGCTTCAGCGCTTCAATGCTGCAATGTTTTAATGTTTCGATATTTTAATGTTTTAATGTTTCAATAAATCTAAGGTTTTACAAACTGTTTGGCAGAGCATATACCATTTCGACACTTATTTGAAACAGATGCGATACGAAAGGTAGTGCGCGCAGTGGTACGACATTAAAATAATAAAATAAACTAAAGGTAGAGAGCGATTTTGGTGTGGGTGAAATTAATGACTTTCATCACGGCCTCACACCTCATGACATCCTCAATGATCATCTCCCTTACGTTTTCTTCCTCTATTACATTCCCTTGTTGTTGTTGTTGTTTTTTTCTTCATTTTACCTTCTGTACTTCTTGTGGCCACCGAAACAACCAAAATTAAATACTGTGACCTAGGTTGAACGTAAAAATAAGATAAGATATTTCTATCGTCACTCCCTCACTCGTAGCCATGAGATCAGTGGCGTACGCTTCCACGGCGGCAACTCGATATTCTAGTATTCCAAAATGCATCCAAAGCGAGTATCCGGTGTCGCCTGAGAATGAGACTCCCGAAACCAGACACCATTTAGTTTACAGTCCCCCTCCCTTCCCCCTCCCCTTAAGCTTTCCCCCCAACGGCGCGACACTTCAGCAAGTTTATGACAAGAATACGCGACCGCCCTTCATCTGTAGCGCCGACGCGGTGCCCGGCTCCTCCTGCGGCCCTCTGCACGGAGTTACAGAGAACGCGACGTGACCCACAGAGATCGAGCGGGACACGAACGCGGGACAAGGTCGATTGTGTCGCTCCTATGACGGATGTTGCGGGAGCTTCTGAATATGCCCACCCTCCGGCCCTCCTGCCTCATACCTGCCGCCCTGCGTATCACCGTGGAGTTCGCGCGATATTTCTTTTTATTAAGCTTCCTTTACTGTTTTATTCCTTCATTTTCATGCTTGGCCAGCTCCAACACGTAGAAAAAATCCCCACGGAACTTCAGGAGAGAGAGAGAGAGAGAGGGGGGGGGGTGGAGAAAAAAGGAGGGGGTGGTCCGGTCACATGAAAGACATCCCAGGTTTATCCGCAGCTTGTTCTGACGGGCTCACCATTTATGAATACCTGCTACAACATTTGCCTGGTACCTCCGTACAAGAAAACAAATAAATAAAAAGACATTTCACACGAAGGTTCAAACTGTACTATGGCCTTCCCTCTGCATCTCCGAGAGAAAAACAAGTAAACCAGTTTTAAACGCGCAAAAACGATTTCTTTAAAAGCTCTTGTGGTATGGAAGGAGGGGACAACGATAAAAATCAGCTCAGGAGGCTCTGGTGAAGGCTAACATGCACGCACCCGCTGCCAGCCAGCATAGCTGCCGCGTTGAAAAGCACCAGTCGGGCTTGAAAATAAGGCCTCGCGTTACAAGTGTAAGACGCCAGGAAAGTCCCCGTGTGAGACAAGGTCGATCAGCCTTTATTCGTACACGCGCACGCGGGCCTGAAGGAGTTTCGCTACCATTTTCTGGTGGCACACAAAGGGTACATCTAACACCAACACACAACGTTAGCGGAGAAAATGGATTATATTCGGTTGGTTTTATCGCGTGCGCATGAGAGGCGAGCAGCTATAACTCGTGTTTCCGAGAGGAGAGACGCTTTACGGCCTGGTATGAAATAACGACATTTATACGCACGCCTATTTTGCCTGTTTTCTTTGTCCGTGGAGTAAAAGTAGGGAACAAACTTGGCAGAGTGAATACGGCCGGAGTAACCCTGCGCCTGTTACTCAGCCCTCGAGGACAAAACATCGTGGGCTTGTATACGACTATGTGTATCGCGCTTTGGAGCGATAGATGCGGGCACCTGACGTCGTAATCCCAAGGTTGTAAAGTGCGGCTAAAGTTAGAAGAGGCTTCTTCGCTCTCTCTTAATCTCCTTTTTTTGTCTTTTTGTTTTTTGTTTGACTTTCGCACAATGCTCGGCTCCCGACATTTCGGTAGGGTGCTCGTATACACACGGAAGAACCTTTACGGGTCTTTAACAAATTGGGACGCGTAACACTTTTCTTCAGAGCAAATTGAAAGGTGTGTCCTTTGATACTCTTGCGGAGTGCTTTCCAAGAAAGGCCTGGGGTGTTGGGTGCTCGGCTTCCTACCGCGAGCAAAAGGGTAGCTTCGCGGTATCTTTTACGGCTGGCCGCACTGACAGCTTGAAAAACTCACGGCGTGGCCAGTTTTTTAAAGGGCCCCTGAAAATAATTTTTTTAACAGTCTGGTTGGGACACGCGTGTCGAGCAATTAATTTTACGCGAAAAAATAAAACATTTAAGCAATATTGACGGCGCGAGATTTATTTTAAATTTGGCGCACAAAGACCATGACGTCACGGAATGGTCATACCTCTTTCCACTTCAACGAGATGGTATCATATACGCTCTCTTTACCTCAACATGATGGCCAAGCCGATCCACCTCTCCTCCACGCGCCCGAAATGCCGAGAGAAAAAAACAAGTGGAAATGGGTCAAGCGACCCTCTCGAAAGTCACCTGTCAATTGTTATAAGGTCGGAACCACTGCACAATGGCGGAATTACTGACATCGTGAAATGTGCAAGTCATTCCATAAAAATAGCGACTGTCGGAGCGCGGTCAACGCTATAGGAACCAATGAGTAAAACAAACAGCGTCGAAAGTGCAACGTCATTCCGCTCATCACTTCTTTCTATTGGTTTGCTTTCTCTTCTACTCCAACCAAAGCATAAAGTGTGGCGTGACGTTGCCATTTTAGCCCGCCATTGTGCAGAGAATCCACAGCTGCCAACAGGTGGCAGTGTTTCAAAAAATGTCTATATTGTTCTAAAAACAAATCGCGTAAAATTAATATTATTTTTATTAATATTATTCTTTAACACGCGTGCTCCATTTAAACTGCTTAAACAAACGTTTTATTTCTTTTCAGGGGCACTTTATGTACTGAGTATTTTATATTCACTCCCAAGTCTATGATAATCTGGCGTTAGTCGATATGAAGGCCGAAGAATTACTAATCGCAAAGCAAAGATCAGGAGAAGTCGCCCTTCCTTCAACGAAGCAAAATGTCTGGCACCTTTTTTTTGTGTGTGTTTAATCTATAGGCACAAGTTCGCTTCATTAAACGTTTAGTATTTTCAGTTCTGAATGCATATTCTCTTTTTATTTGTGATAAATATGTAGGTTGTCTGCATCCTGCACAACTCTCTCGACCTTATCACCTGCGCCTACCCCCCCCCCCCCCCTACCCTTCCCCGGAGCAAGTACGATTTCAAGCAGGAGATACCGACCGCACATCCTTAGTCTCCTAGTGGCCTGTGCAATACCACTTCTATGCAAATACTGTCGTGGTTCGCTTTAGAACCACCGACATCAAAAGAAAGCGCGAGAAGGCACGAAACACTAAAATCAAATGGCCCACGTGCAAAATACCCCCGCTCCCCAAACACACACGAACACATACCCACACACAAGAAAGAAGAGAAAAAAAAACACAGTGGCATCGTGCGTTCAAGTTTTCTCTTGTTCGACAGCAGCGCGCTCTGCGAGATCCCTCCGCAAGCCACTCATACAATATGCCATAAATTTTCCTACCGATTACTCCGACTGCGTTGCCTATCTGCCGTTAAGCGCTTTTTCTTTCGTATTATTTTTTTCCCCCGTTCATACTTGGACGCCGTGCACACGCTGCTTGCACTCATTTACGCGCCGCTTAGCAACAACACCCACAAAACCATAGACGCGTTCGGCGCAGTTTATTTTCATTAAGAATTACGTGCTCCAGCGACCTTGACTCAACAAGACGCGAGCGCGCGAGCGCGCGCGAGCGCGTGCTAGTGCTTCGACCGCATTCGCCGTTTGCCGGCATCGCGTTTACTTTCCAGTTCGTCTTTGGTTTCTTATTAACATTTTCTCTCGCGTGACACAACTCATTAGCTCCTTATTTTAGCTCCGAAGCGAGAAACTAAAGAGTTCAGAAAGGAACGAAACAACAAACAAAATACAACTGCCGTTCACAAGTAAGGAAAGGCAAAGGCAAGCCCCGTGGTCCGTGGAGGTGGTATGAGGCACCCGGGCGCCACTGTTTGATTAAAAATACATTTGTTATAGGCGTGACTTTTCTCAAAGACGCAAACGGGTTGCAAAATAAAAAAAAGTCTAACAAAACGCAATTAAACGCTAAAATAAATATAAGACGCTGGGGGAGAGGAAGCATGAGTACGTCTTCTGTCCCCTTGTGCGTTAGTTTAACGCGGGTTTGGGGGGATTTCGGACTTGTCGACGGGCGAACAAAAGAAGAAAAAACGTGTAACGGAACAGAAGCATGCAGCTACCGCGGCATTTAATGGCACGCGTACACACGCGCACTGCACGACAGCGATTCATTACACTTCGCACTTCTGCGTAATTATTATGCAAATCAGGCTGCAGCGTTCCGCCGATATTAACAGCCTCACGCGCGCTGTTGTTCAGAAGAGGGGGGGCTTACTGTTCTCTTAGCTTTACGAGACGTGCTTGGCATTATTTTTGTTATTTTCTTGTTCCTGCTTTTCTTTATTTTGAATGGTAATGCTCCCATAGTTGCTCATAATTTATGCCCGTAGCCGCTCACAGTCCCGATTGAGCCGTGTTCTTCGCCAAGCAGACGGATGTTTCGTAAGGAGCACTCAAATTAAAATTCTCCCATTACAGACCTTTTTCTTTAAGATAATATTTGCGCTATCGTTTCATTCTTAGTCCCTTTTTTCTTACATCAAGTTAAAATATGCCGTAAGGGCCCATTCGGTCAGCAATGATTTCTCGCTTTAATGTAAACAAACACGGCATATTTAAAGAACGCGATGAACAGTGCCTTTGGGAGTAATACAACTTTGAATATTATTCGACATCGTCAATGATTACTTTCTCGTGGACACATTTATGATAGGGATGGCACTAGTGCTGCACACACGGAGCACATGCCTCGTAAAGAAGTCATTTCGACAAGACTACGATTTATATTTCGCATATGGCAATCGTATATGTATATCCCCTCTGGGTTTGCCTCGAACTATGAAGAAATTGCTAAAATTGCCAGTTCCATGAGAAAGAAAAAGAAAAACATATGAGCTTGAAGGGGAACGCTGCTTGAATCCCGCAGATTTGCTGAATTGATAAAAAGATTTTTTTACTTAAAACTGATTAAGCTCTGTACAATGTAACGTGCACTGATCGAAAGAGTGACATAAAACCCTCTAGAGATGCCCCACTATCTCCAAGAAAGTAGCGTCGTACACTTTCCCAAGTATCCAGATTGACTTCATTCAGGAGATACCTACAGTCACTGACAATTTACAAAACTCCTGCAGGACGCGGCTTATACAGTTCAAGCTTCGTGATCTGTCCTTCGACGCGCTCACTGGACGGTGCTGCAGCCTCATTGGCTCCAAAGCGATAATGAGATGCGCAGGACATGCCACGCCCCGCGTTTCTTGAGTTCCCAGTGAATATATCACTGATTAATATTCATACTATACAGAATAGCTGTAAGTCGGAAAGTCGCTTTCTGAGCGATTCGATTTGGCAGTTATGAAGACAACACACCGCTCTTTTAAATAAGGTAGACCAAATTGATGCGACAACAGGGTGCCTACAGGTGGTGGATATGGTCGCTAATTCAGGAGTATATGCGTTTATTTTATTTCCAATATCTCGAGAAAAAAATGTTTGTTTACAGCATGACTATCATGTCCTGAAATACCTGATAAAATGCCGTTTCAATTTGGCCTTGGTAAACACGGTCAGAGTAAATTATAGAGTTTGTATAGCGCTCGAAAGCATAGAGAAACTAATATAAGGAAAGAAGCAAACCAGAAATATGAAAACCAACGAATTACATATATAATAAAACACCTACGAAACGTCGTCCTGTTTAGCGGCGTGGGTAATTTGTTGTAGCATCTGCTTGTAAACAAGGGAAGTTGTCAGAAAACAATGCGGATTCGTTTTCCTCGGTTGTCAGCGCGTGAGAGAAAATTATAGCTTTTCACAGCAAGGAAAGCCTGATGCAGTCGAAAGGAAAGCTGGCTTCAGGAACGAGGGACTTCGAGAACTTCTTTGTCTTCATAACGACCAAGGAACTGTTGAAAACTACAACAGTATTTATCTTTTGAGAAGGGGCGTGGCATCAGGAAACTACTACGCTCATGCAAGAAGTGCACATGCGCGTGCGGTTGGATCTGTTCAGAACGAGCCTTGAGTTTCACAAGCCAGGAAACGAATGTAACCCTACACAAACGCTGCTATTAAAACCGTGGTTCTCTTTCATATTGTTATATGATTCTTCGTACCCAGGCACATTTTAAGTTAATGATATGGGCATGCACGACGACTATGTTTCAGGAAAGTCTTGGCGTGTCTGCTAATTTACGCGAGGGATACTAAAAAACAAAAGGTGGTTCATAAACACCAACCTCAATGCCAACACCACAGTTGACAACCTGCATTCAGCAAACCTCTTGGAGACTTTTTTCGACCGCAAGCTAATCTTTGTCACTGTGTCTCTAGCCTACGCGGTTTACGGTGCCCCTGACTGTACCCGGCAATAAAAACGCGTCAGAAAGATAAAACCAAGGACTCCAAAAACTTCAGCTTTCGTGGACTTACCATATCCGTTAACCCTGACTCTTCAAAGACGTCGAAAGGTTTTAGAGAGGAGAAAGCAGGCTCACAAGGCGCGAGAAAACAGAACGACGTCGTTAACACCGACATATGGGTGTTATGGTAACTCTTAAAAAAAAGAGACAGAAAGCACAGCGCGAGCCGAGTGAAACGCAGGCCGTACATTATGTTTCTGGGACCCGTCTGCCGAACATTGAAACACTGAAACAGGTTGCGACCCTTTGCCAACCCAACAAGTTGAGCTAAACGTGGTAGGCTGTTGTCCTTTCTGGGGAGAATCTGACCAGGGGGACGCCAATTTGGGGTCAACCGGCGGGCGCTGCGTGGAGCAGGAATCGCCTTTCTAGCCCTCTCGCTGCCGGCGAGTTGAGTCAGTGCTTCCTACTATCTACTTCACTCTCGCAGACTTAGCGTGCTAACGAGTCAGCTACTTCGCGCTCGAAGCGTTGGCACCCCTGTCAGTCTCGCCCCCGTAGCGTACTTATTACTTCTCCTACACCCTGATTCTAGATGCTGTACAGCCGTCATACAGGCTCCATTATAGTGCCACAGGCGGCAGACCCATCATCGGGAAGAGGGGTCCGTTTCCATCGAAGGGGTGAGCAGACGGATCCCATTCCGGACGGCCCATGGGTCTTCGGAATGCCACCGAATGCCTCACCCAACCCACTGCGCGCCTGGAAATAAAACGCTCAAAGGCCCACAGCTCGAACGGCTGGCCACTCTCTTCTCCACGATAGACCAGAATAGTCGAATACCGCGACGGATGAGAGCAACCGGGGGATGGGGAGGAGGCCGAATCATATCATAAACCAATATCCGCCGCTCTCGGCTGGCCGGCCGACCGACCGACTCTTTGTCTTTCGAAAAACCTTTCCGCCCACCCTCGCGCACGCTCCCCTGCCCGAGGTTCGAGCCGCGCGTCCGTTGGACGTGCGTTAATTCCCCTTGAATGACCTGGCCTTCGGGGCCTTCGCCTGCAGGAGAGGGGAGAGCCCAGGGAACAAGCGAGTCGAGCGCCCCATCGGAAATCAATAATTCCTCGATATGAGGCATGGAGAGCGGAGCTGCTCGGTCGTCGCACAGACGCACGCCTTCAGCCTGTGCTGCCAAGGTTCGCGCGTGCGGGAACAGAGAATGCGACTGCGGAGATGGACTTCCTTCCGCTCTTCGCCGGAAAATAACCTTTTGTTTTTTGGCCGGTGCGTCGTCGGGACGTTTCCCGCCCGCGGAATCGGAAATAGACTTGCGAAACCTCTGGAGCTCAGAATGTTCGGTAGAGTTCCGAGAAAGATCATCAAATTAACTTCAGGAAAAAAAAGAAAAAACACGATGCGGCAAAATAACACGAAGTTATTGGGATACGAAGTTGAAGAAAGTACCTATCAGATGCTGACAACAACTGTATTCACAAATAAATCCATAACGGGTTGATCTCAGTTGCACGACCAGATTTCTTCGCCTTCATCTCAAAGAGATAAACATCGTCCAGTTGTTTACAATACTTGCACTTAATTACTATCAACGTCATTATATAAATAAAATAACAGCAAAACTTTTTTGAACTGAAACAATGTTTTTTTTAATTATTGTTAAAACGTTAAACAAAAGGAACTAAATCTAGAGATATGGCCCCTCAATGAAAAGCGGTGCTATCGGGGAACTTGAAGAAAACCGCTGCGGTGCTTGCTAGGCAACTATGTTAATGAATTAGCGCTAAAAATGGCATGAAAATATACAACGGAGGGGTCGCAAAAATAACGTTATATCGGTTGAAAATATACAAAGGGAAACTAAAAGCTATCGTGAAGAATAGAATTTAAAAAAAAAGTCACTCGTCGAACTCTTTATTATGCAACCTAGCAGGCACGTAGCCAGGCTTTTGTTTCAAAAAAGTGGGGGGGGGGCGCCTATGACAAAATGCTGTATGAGGGAAAGGGGGAGAGGAGGCCCCAGCAAAATGGAATACATCGGTAGGGGCCCGACTCCATGCCCCCCCCCCCCCTGGCTACGTGTCTGCAACCTAGTGTCAATAAGAACGAACGTCTTACCGAAACGTTGACTTTAGCTGCCCCTTACTCCTTTTATAAACGTGCGATGTGAGCCATCAGATATGAGAGTATACATTGAGGAAAACAAAAAAGTTGGCTTCAATAATCTGAAACGCAAAAACAAAAAAAATTCGGCAGAGGCACTTAAGACTGCTTACGTGTAGGAATGGGAAACACTCTTACACGCAGCGCATTCCTACAAGCAGCTCGCTACGTCTTCGTTTCGCACACGGAGTTCCGGCGCTGACCTCCTGCTCCCCCACTGCGCAGGCGCGGAGAACCCTGACGGCTTCACGACGGCTTCCGTGACGAAACAATGCGTTGCTGCGCTTTTCTTTGTGTTTTATTGGGAATGGGAATTTGGGCGCCGTTTCTCTGCTACAGACGGTTACAGACAACGCCGACTTCACTCTATGGGACAGTTCATGCATTATTAAATCCGCTAGCATACTGGTCTCGTTTTTGTTTTCTCGCCATTTTCGAAAGAAACAAAAGGCACGTTCTAGTTTGCCATAGTAATATTGAAATAGCTGCATGTTGATACACATGAAGATTTATTTTGTGTACCGCTACCTCATCAAACAGAATACAAAATATATTTGAGCGGATTTCAGGACGCTCGAAAGGAATATGGTTTGGGGGTCGGTCAACCCCTCAAACAATATGCGCCAAGTAAAGATGTCTGCAATACTCCGACAATGTCTGACGTCTCAAGCCCGGTTTGACTGGTAGCCTAATTTTTTTTTCTTGTATTTATTTATAGGTTATTTATTTATTTATATATTTATTTAGTTCGATACTTTTTTGCTTCTAACGAATAAGTAAACATAGAGCCAGCGACCCTGAGCTCCGTGTCGTGGTTCCCTGTATCAAAAACTTGGCTGGGGCACAATCGCCGCCAGTGTTTCTTTCTGTCGCTGTACACAGACAAAAGATTCGCCCCGCAGGCAAACAATGGCCTCCAACGAAATAAAAGCGCTGGGAAACAGAGACAGTAGCGATCCATAGAAAAGGCGTCGCTACCAAAGACCGAAGACGCGGCGTAGTAGAAGCCCTCATATCTATTTTCCGATCAACGGCAGAAAAGGAAGAGGAATGGCCAGATATATAGAGCCGCCTTTGTTGCCCGCTTTTTCTTCTGCTTTGTTTTGTCAAAAAATAAACAGGATAATTGTGGTTTTCTGCGATATCTGCTTCGAGATTAGTGTTTTATATATGCTGGAAAGATGTGTCGTGTTCAACTGACGATTCCCTCTTTAGAAAATTCGCACTTATATCCCCAGTTCCTCTCCCCTCCCTCCGATTCTACAACCACATATGTATCAAAGTTGTTTTACTTATCTCTTGGACTTAGATGACATGCAGACATGTACACGTTACCCAAAAAAAGTAACTAAATACCGTTACTCGTTACTCGCTCAAAAAGTAACTAAATACGTTACTCGTTACCGATTCTCAAAAGGAACGCGTGAGTTACCTCAAAAGTAACGAGTTACTTTTCACGTTACTTTGACGACCAAATACACAACTGTTTTTGTTTCATGGTTTATTGTTTTCTTTTTAGTAGTCATTGCCCTTACGCAGCAGCTGCCTGTGGTAGTTTTCATCAGTTATGTTTCCCCGCTTCCTTGAAAATTCATCTCCGGCGACGCTGAAGCGTCGTTCTACTGACGCGCTCGAAGGAACGGCAGTGTTGTGCTTCAGGAAGAGCTGGCGAATCTTCGGGAACTACGTCTTCATTGAGGACAGCGGGTAATGGGTTATGTGCCTTCCTGTGTTTGCAACCTCCGGGTTTACATTCGGTCCGTACCCGGTTCTAGAAAGTTCACCCAACGAACCTGATTGTGCTCGCTGGGTGAAGGACATTCCAAGCTGTAGAGTTCAGTACAGCAACGTATATCGCTGGACACGTCAGTCGAACTGTTCGACTGACGCGTTCAGCGATATACGTTGCTGTACTGTCATACTGTTTATTTGTTTTTCGGGTTGCCCATCTGCCTTTGTCGCAATAGACGCATACTCAGGTTAGAATTAAAACGAGGCCATCTAAGCGGTGTTGTACACGTTACTCCTCAAAAGTAACGAGATACCGTTACTCGTTACTTGGCCTTAAAAGTAACTAAATACCGTTACTCGTTCCTTTTCTAAAAATGTAACTAAATACGTTACTCGTTACCGAAAATAGTAACTAGGTACAAGTAACTCGTTACTTGTAACGCGTTACGTACATGTCTGATGACATGCTTGCGTCTCGCAGAGTTTCCACGACTGGAGCGATGATTTTGAAGATGTGGATGCAAGGGGTCATCATCGATGTGCGAACGATTTCGCATGACATTCAGCACCTTGAATTACATAAGCAGACGCATAGATCCTTTTGAGACATCTCAAGGGCAGGTGTGAAAGTAAACAGGAAACGAAAATGGTGGGTGTGCCTGGAGGATGATGGCGGGAGGAGCTGGAATGCGGTTGTGAGGGAATCACAATCGTGGCGTGTTGTTTGTCTCTTACCGCTGCATTTCCAGATTTGACATCAAGCGCAATGCGTGCCTCTGTGTATTTTTTGTATGTTTATTGTTCTACATATTGTTACGAAGTTCCCGTTAAGAAGTTCTCGAAGTAAAAAGTATAAAAAACATTAAACACACCAGAAAATTAACAAGGAACGTCGATGTCCTCGAAAATGAAAACAACGTAGTATACATAAAGATTGTGCACCCAAACTGCATTGTCCGTAACGAACAAAAAAGTACTTTGCGAGCGCGCATTGTTAGGACGCAATCCCAGCGTCACCGAAACCTCAGTAAGAGGATCGATGGGCACAACCGAATCGGCGGTTCGACTCGGGCCCCGAAAGGGATCCGAGCATGATGGACGGCAGCTCCCTACTGCCCGCGGTCCGCCAAAGCGGCTCCATTCCGAAGACATATACCGCATTCATCCGCAAACTGAATCCATAGAGGTGTCTGGAACACTATGCAGCCGGTGGCCACGAAGGCACCTTGCAGGCCCCACCGGCAAGCCGCACGAACGCTTCGCAGGAGCCAGGGCTCGAGTCGGGAGACCCCGAGGCCTATCGCGGACGCTCTCAGAGAAAGGTAGCGCTCGGCGGGACGCGGCATTAATTTGGGGACGGCTGGTAATGGAAGTGCCCTGCGTGGCGGTCCAAGCGAAGGGGGGGGGGGGGGATGGCGAGAGAGACAAGGCGGCTGCTTTATCCTCTGCGTGACAGATTCAGATGGGGAGAGACGGATTGAGCTGTGCGCTAACCTCGGTCCGAGGGATTCCCTTAATGAAGGCACCTTAGACGCTATTCAGGCGCCGATCAATGGTCCCTTTCGAACGCCTGGTCCACGGATGGGCCTGTCCTTCTCTCTTTCCCGCTGTGATCGCTTCCCGAATCCTCCCCGGCCATCCTGTGTGCTGTGCCTGTGACTACCGCCGAAGCGGAAAGGCGCGCCTGGGGAGACGAGAGTGCGTGCTGTCCGGTCGGACCGAAGCCCTGTGTCGGCAGCTTGGAGTCGTTGGTACGCACTGGATTGAGAATTGTTGTCTCCTCAAACGGTGTCGTCAACAATGATGAAGGGTACGGAATAGATACTGGGGTATCGTGACGCGTGGATGTATAATGCGGTGGCGAATCATTCGCTTGTATACTCAAAAGTTCTGGTTTCAGTATCAGGGGAGTCACAATTTGAAACGTGTTTGGGCTTCTTCGCATTAGCAGCTCTCGTGCGACGTGTAAGGTTTCTTCCCTGTACGACTTCATCTTCAGAGAAATTAAACGAGGGGGGACCCGAATGGACCTTTTTCACATACCGACGGCACCAGGCGGTGGCTGCACGAACTAAAAATCGAGGAAGGGACCTACCTGCGCTACCAATCCGCTACCAGTTTCTTCGTTCTCTGAGCAGCGGGGCGTGCCCAACGCGCCGTCCAAGTGGGGCATCCGTGGCGTCCACTTAAACGTCGTGTTATTCTTTCCGTCCGCTTTCTTTTTTTGCGTAACACAATTATATGTATGCTGCAATTACGTTTTCTACTCGCTGATCCACAGCCTCCTTCCGAATTTCCTCGATTTTTCGTGCACACTTCCGCCGCTTGGCATCGGGCGCTCGCGCGTGCGCAGAACGCTTCTCGGAAAAGGTCCATTTGCCACCACAATTTCACAAAACGTGCTTGAAACGCGCAACGTGGACAAGCGCATTTCGAATCGGCTCCTTTGAATTAAAGGTAGGCGAGGGAGGTTAGCGCGAACAAGCGATCGCCGGTTTTTCCAGTTTTTCTTTTTGAAACCAAGGGATGTCATCCAATTTATTATTGCTACCGAAATGAGCTTATTTAGATCTAAAATGTAAGCGATAAAATTCCGTGCTCGCTAATACTATTTAGAAGCAAAATGCGAACATGCGCCGATGTCGTGTTCCCCCTAACAGTGTCGCGATGTGTACTTACGCACATCTAAAATAAATGCATTTTAAACGTAATGGTGAATGTACTTTGTTTAGGGCAAAATTCCATAGGGATACTGGCCCTCGCGACACACACACACACACACACACACACACACACACACACACACACACACACACACAAACACACACACACACACACGCACGCACGCACGCACGCACGCACGCACACGCACGCACACACGCACGCACACGCACGCACACACACACACACACACACACACACACACACACACACACACACACACACACACACACACACACACACAGTAAGCGTATTGTCGTATTATCGTATACCCTTCTTTCAGGAAGTCGCAACAACCGCTCACCGGGACGCTACGAACGCAAAAAGTATTTTTCACAATAAATTCGTGGAAGCATGAAGCCGCTGAACCCAATGTTTTTGCCACTGATATATATTATACAGTTTTATACTATACCCGTTTCCTAAGACAACATGGATATTGAAACTCTTTGGCCAAACTGCATTTTTTAAGAATTTTCAAGGTCATAAGCATAGTATAAGAAGTCGAGGCTGTCGACAAAAGACAGGTAACCTGACTAATGGTCAAAAACCGGAGAGGGATTGGTCAGCCCTGCTTTCGAAGGGAGGGGGGTCGCAGGGACGTTTCCCGATGAGCCGAGCGCACCCAAAGAGTGGTGGGAGACCCCGTGGGTGCCTTCAAAGCATTAGTCACGGTGAATCTGCCCAGCCAATGCTAGCACTGGGATCCCCCTACTGCTCGGAGGAATGTGCTATGCGCTCTTTGACGTCTGCCTCGCATAATTCCATGAGTCTGAATCGTATTTGACTGCATCTACGATTCAGGCTGTGGGTTGGAGGCATATTGCTCCTATGGATTAAGTTGAGTACTGTCTTTTCGGTCGTAGTATACTCATCAAGCATCAGTTCCAATGTTGTAAGAAAAGATGAGCCGATTATTAAAATAGTGCCACGGTACTGAGAGAGTCTGAAGTTGTAAAGAAAAATGGCAGTACGTCCCCATTGTATTAATCGCTTGCCTGTTTGAAAACGCTCTTAGGCGCCCGTTTCCGCGTTGAGCGGCGTCGCCGTCACCGTCCGCGTAATTGCGCGCGTTGAATTTGAGACGTCACAGACCTCCACAACAACTCAATATCCCCGCTAAATTTAGCGGGGAATTAGATTGGTGTTGAGGTCACGTGGCGTCAATATTCCCGGTAATTCTAGTAGAGAAACTGAATTTGTTCATAAGTGACGTGACACGAAGTCATGTGACGTCATTTTCCCCGCTAAATTTAGCGGGGAATTTTAATTGGTGTTGTGGTCACGTGGCGCCAATTTTCCAGCAACATTTAGCGGGGACGCCATGGGAGGAGGGAGGGTATGGAAGAGAGGGTGGGAAGAATACGAAGGAGGAGGAGGGGAGGTACAGAGGAGGAGGCTACGAAGGAGGAAGAGGACAAGGCAGAGGAGAGAGGGAGGAGAACCAGCATGTGAGGAAAGTGGTCTATATTTGTACATATATATTTATATTTATATTTCTTCTCAAATCGTTAAGCACAGTATATCGCAAAATCAAAATACCACAAGAGATGCGCTCTAATTTCGCATTACAGAAATTTGTAAACGTCTTTCTTTTTTCTTTTCTGCTGATACGAACAGTCGAATGGTTTCATGTAATATAAGTGCTTTTCTTTGTGATTCAGTACGTTGACAAGCAACGCGTACACTGACGTTCTGAAGAGTGCCATTTTAGATACCATAGTGCGCCCACAATCGCAGAATTTGATGTTCTTAATAAAGCAAAACAAATTAAATATTGATTTTTTTTTTTGAGGAGGAGGAGGGGGGTATAAGAATAGCGCTGAGGAGCTAGCGTGAGTGGCAACCTCTGAGGAATATTGCATTTATTTCATTGAAAATTCTGCAATTGTTGTTCAGTATTGACAATCGAAACATGCAAACAATTACGACAGATGAAATATCTCAAGGAAAAGTATATTTGTCTCACTTGCTGATAAACATATCTGACAACCAAATAGACAAACACTAGACGGCCGAATATTCCCTTGCAGCATATAATTGAAAGAGAGGCTGGAGCAAGAGCAGACGCAGGAAATGTTCTCCGTAACTCGTATGGGCTTAAGTAAAAATAAATCGCATATGTATTTTTTTCTTGTAAGTGACATATTAAATTTCGTTTCTCAAATTAAATTATTATAAAAGCATACCGGTAACCGCAAAGTGCCTAGGATACGCGCCTGACCATCACACCCTATAAAAATGATTTTTGACTTTTTTATTGAAAACGTGTTGACTTCCTGTTGACTGTGATTACTTTCTTTTGACTTTGACTTTCTGTTGACATGGTCAACAGAAAGTTTGTTGACTTTGTGTTGAAACTTTTCTGATGAGTTTCGTCAACCTGAGTCAAAGAAAAGCTGTTGACTTTCTATTGACTTCATGTTGATTTTTTCTGTTGACTTTCTGTTGACATGGTCAACAGAAAGTTTGTTGACATCTGTTGAAACTTTTCTGATGAGTTTCGTCAGCCTGAGTCAAAGAAAAGCTGTTGACTTTCTATTGACTTCATGTTGATTTTTTCTGTTGACTTTCTGTTGACATGGTCAACAGAAAGTTTGTTGACTTTGTGTTGAAACTTTTCTGATGGTTTCTTCAACCTGAGTCAAAAGAAAAGCTGTTGACTTTCTATTGACTTTGTGTTGATTTCTTTCGCTGACTTTCTGTTGACAGTGTCATCAGAATGACTGCAGACGTTCTGTTTACTTCGTGTTGAAAATTTTCAGTTGACTCTCTATAGCCAGTGTCAATAGAAAAGCTACAGACTTTCTGTTGATTTTTAACATTGTACACCTCAACTAGATGTCAAAAGCGGCTAAGTTTTTCAATAGTCTCTGACAAGGTGAGAACGAGAAGCAGCTAAGTTGTCCCGCTTCCAACCCGAGCCTACTACCCTTGAAAACGCTTCGGCGTTCGGGCACGTCGAGCGCGCGTGCAGTCAAAGCACGACGGAAGGCATGGGGCGTGGGCTGGAGGCCAGGCGTTCGAAAAGCATGTCCTGCCGTTCTGACTTTGTGACTATAGTGACTTGAATGACCATATGAAATAGTCAACTAGTAAAAAAGCAAAATTACTATTTGAAAGTGGAGTAACTGTCTTGACTCGCTTCGTCCTGAGTGGTGCTATGCAGAGAAGCGATAATATTTCTTCTAGGAGCCGTATTTGTGGCTGTTGTTTTAGCAACTGTCCCGGATTATTATTAGATGACCAATGCTTTCTAGTAAGAGATATCGTCCACGACCTTCAAAATACTGTTTTCCCTTTAACGGACTCGCGAGAGAAGATCAAATACTTGGAACCTTAATAAGTGTTGAGGTGGTCACCGACCAAATGAATTCCTTCAATATGTAGGCTATATAAGGCTCTGGAGCAGTCAATGGGATTGTGTTTAAGGAGTTCAGTGCTTCCATAGGTGTTTGCGTTTGTGTTTGTTTCTAATGTGTATTTCTCGGGTATATGTAGTAGTAGTGCCTTCAAATACCACAGGGACGCCATTTACTACCAAAATAAAAAAAAAGAAATCGTATTTCTTTTTTTTTACGGGAGCTTGCTGCAGCCATTTTGGAGGACAGTGGAAAGCCATAGTAAGCTTCCAAAACTTTGTTGAATAAATAGCTAAGCTGTAACGATTTTTTTCTTTTTGTCTTGCCTGTAGCTTTTCAGTTGAAAAGCTGTAGCATTTCAATTGAAAAGCAGCAGAAAAAGAATCTTGGAGGTGACAGAAAGTCTGTTGACTTTCTTATTACAAAAGTGGGCTAATATTCAAAAGAAAGTCAACAAAAAAGCTGGAGAAAGTCAGCTGAAAAGCTATTGACATTTTATATCCTCTCATGACTTTTTTCAACAGCTTTTTCAACAGAAAAGCATCATGGGAAGTCTGTTGACTTTCATTAGAAAAGTGGGCCAATATTCAAAAGAAAGTAAACAGAAAAGCTGTTGACATTATATATCCTCTATTGACTTTTTTCAACAGCTTTTCAACAGAAAAGCGTAACAATTCTTTGTAAGGGCAAGGCGGTGCGACTCTATAGCATCAAGCAGGACCGAAAGGACAAAACTTGGAGGACATCAGTTCGAGCATGAAAAACGTAAATAACCGGAAGTGCCGGCGAAACTTTTCAATCTTTGTCAAAGAAGCGCTTACGTTTCTGTTGAAAGCAAGAAAATAAAAGAAAGAGAAAAGCTAAAGGGAGTTTAGTTCTTCAGGGAATTCAATCGATATCCTTTCAGACAGCCCGAAACAAACTCGAGCGACCGAAAAAGAACAACTTTCCATTAACGCGACACTAATCGCAGGCGCGAAACTTCTTCGCCTTCATTACGAGAAGTTAAACAACAATCACTCGGACAACGCAAGAACAAAGGCAAACTGCGCCGCGAAAACTGCGAGCCGCTACAAAACGTGAAGCGCCGACAACAACCACAACGGCAGGAAGGCAAAGAAAAAGAAAATCAACCGAAAATGGGAGAGAAAAAAAAGAAGAAAAACCTCACACCCATACAAAAGCATTTTTCCGCCGAAATACAAGCTATAAAACTCATAAGCAGCGATAAAAGCCCGATCAAAAGAAAACTTTATTTGAGAGAGACACTCGTCCGAGTTTTGCTTTTGTGTGACACTGGCGCGCGGGTGGCGGTGGGTGTGGGGAAGGATGGGGGAAAGGAGGAGGGAAAGGGGGAACGAGTAAAGAAAAGAGCGCGTAGCTGGCGTGCCAACCTCTGTTTCCTTCATTTCCCTGTCCTGTCTTCCTTTTATTACTTTCATTATTTATTTTCTTTTTCTTAGCGCACGCAGCACTTTACCCCAGTTGGAAAAGAGGAGGAAAAAGAGAGAGTGAGAGGGAGAGAGAAATCCTTCAACACAATCATAATAATTTTCCCCGCCCCACCTCGAAATCGATTAGTCTTCGAGGTTGTCATAGCAACGGATGTTTTCCTTCGATGTCGCCGACGCTTCTTTGGGGCACGGCTCCGGCTGCAGCAGCCCCCGCACGGCGCCGTGACGCCGCTTTCTCCCCAAGGCTCCCCCAAGGTTCCACGAGTGTACCCCGGCGCTAACTTGAGGGAGGCCGCCTTTGTCTGAGCAGCCCCAGACACCTTCGACAGTGCGCCTCTCTAAAGGGCGGCCCGGTCAGCGCACTCGGTTCGTTCGTCCCGACGGGAAACCAGCGCGCTTCTGGAACCACATTGAACCGTCCCGGAGCAGTGCAGTCCCTGAAGTGATCCCTAAAGCAGGAACTTTGCTATATCATTGAGAAAGCAAAGAACTTCAGGAAACCGAGGAAATGAGCCAAATATAGTTCATTAAGAATGCTTTGCGGGAAGGATATAATCACACAAACAACACTACATGCAAAAATTAAAAATAAAATAAAAATAGTAAAGTTGTTTATGAATTAGTGTGAATCGGCGTCATGGACAATAATAAAGTTAAAAATTCAGAAATAAACCATTTAATGACAGATTGAAAGGGTGGAACATGGCGGCTTGCTTGGCTGGTTGGTTGAACGACATAGTGAAAACAAGCGCAAAAAAGAACGGGACGCAAAGTAGAAGACGGATACAAGACATACGCTGACTAACAACCGAAAGTTTACTGAAACATCCACGCGCTCACAGCGGCACGCGCAAGTACATGCTCCTCTTTCTCTTTCAACAAATTCAAACGCGAATTATCTTCTTTTTTTATTTTGCATCTATTTCTGCCAAAGGAAAAAGAAGAGCATGTATTTGCGCGCGCCACTGTTCGCGCGTGGATGTTTCAGTAAACTTTCGGTTGTTAGTCAGCGTATATCCTGTGTCCATCTTCTACTTTGTGTCCCATCTCTTTTTGCGCTGTCTTTCACTATGTTAAAAGGGTGGTCCGATAGAAGAAATATATTTGTGTACATTTGCGTTTGTTTCAACTCCTCATTTTAAAAAGATCACATGGTAAGAAGGTGCCAAACGTACAGATTTTGTTTGAACCATTTCTGGCTATGACATCAACGGTGCAGTGTAGAGTTTTTGAAATTTGATGCTGTAACGTCCCCTTCCCCTTTTTTTCCCCAGAAGAAAAGGGGGAGGTTACCTTGTTTATTACTTCTCATTACTCTGGTGGCAACCATAGGAAATGTTGAAGTAATTTAGCGTGCGATACAACATTGCTATAACCTAAAATGAATAAACGCGCACCAATTAATAAAGCAATCAATTTTACAACCTCCCAAAACTTTCTAACGATGAAAAAATTACGGTTAAAGCATTAACTGCATGATTTACTGCTCAGCACCAACGGCCACTGATGAGCCATGTTTTTCTTTAAATTTCAGTATGTCTTGGAACAGTAATAAATATTTAATTTCAAAATTGTCATGTGTTTTCGGTTTGACGTACCGACACAGCTCAACTATTTCAATTGCTGTTAAAATATTATTTATATTGATTCCCCCTTAAGTTATTACAGAGGGCTATCAATAATGCGCATTATGATTCTCACACCAAGACCATGTTCAATCATTTGCGAATAATAAAAATGCATAACTTATATGATTATAGACTATGCATCACTATAAAAAAAACGAGAAAGAAAATGAAACGGGACTTTAAATATAGCAGAACTGTTAGAAGAATATATTATAATTTACGTTACTCCAACTAATATTGGAAGGTTCTTAAATGCATATCAAATTACGGACAACAAATGAATAGCTATATAGTTCCTATGTTTTGTCAACAGCTGTAGAGAGAGAAATATAAACCTTGATTTACTTTCCGTTAAACAGGTACGGTATTTTATTTCAATGATGGAACATATATTCTGGATTTCGTACTTAATTGTTGTTAGCTTTATTACGGTAATAATGTTTTGTTGTTGTTGTTGTTGTTGTTGTTGTTTAGGGGAGGGGGTTGTGTGCATTGTGTTCTATCTGCACAAATTGATTAATGCCACTGCCATTGGGACTCAGGGCTCGTCAAGGTTTTTATTTAACCTTTACCCCTGCCACTCCACCATTCTTTAGTATATAAAGTAATATTATTATTATTATTATTATTACTATTACGATATTTCCACCAGAGTATATAGTTGTGCCATCTTTCAATAAGCAGACGACACCGCACTGGTATCCCGTCATCTTAGGTATGATAATGCCGTACGGCTATTGCAGCTGGGCCCATCAAGTCCAGCTGCACTGGGCTTGATGGGCCTGAAGGCGGAGGTGAAGCATCGGCTCTGCCCTCCTGCAAGGGAAATGGTACCTCTTGTACCTCTTCCTCTTGGTCCTTCCTCTTGGTCTGTGTCATGACGGATGTGGTCCTGATGACGGCGCCAGATGGCCACACCATGATCAAGCTGTACCTTCAGCTTGTAAGAGACTGGTCCACTTCTGGCCAGTATGGTGGCCTTCAACCATATGTTCCATGGTCGGAAATTCAAAACTCGCACTTGGTCGTTGACCTGGAACACTCGTGCCCGGCACCTTCTTTGTGTCGTCTGCCGGAACTGATGTCTTGCCACCCTGGCGTCTATGGCCAGTTTAACAACATCCAACCTTGTGCGGAGGCATCTCTCCAACAACAAAACAGCTGGTGGTTCCCCAGATGTTGAATGAGGAATGTTGCGATAGTTCAACAGGAACTTGCTCAGCGTTTGGTACAGAGACTCGGTGGCCAGTCCTTTGCGTAAAGCAGCCTTGAGGGTTTGCACGAACCTTTCGGCCAGCCCGTTAGTGCTCGGGTGGTACGGTGCTGTCAACACATGGCGCGGGCCAATGCTTTTCATGAAATCTTCAAATTCCTGTGACGTAAACTGTGTGCCATTGTCTGAAACCAAGGTCTCCGGACTTCCAAAACGTGCAAACAGTTCTTGCAGCTTTTCAATCGTGCTACCCGATGTTGTTGACTGCATTACGAAAACCTCCGGCTACTTAGAGTGAGCGTCCACGGCCACTAACAGCATTTTACCTCTGAAAGGCCCCGCGTAGTCGATGTGGACACGCTGCCACGGCTTCGTAGGCCACGCCCAAGTGTGCAAGGAGGCCTGCATTGGCCGGTTACGCTGCTGCTGACACTGCTCACAGGCTTTCACGTAGTTTTCAACATCGGTGTCCACCGCTGGCCACCAGAAGTAACTCCTGGCTAGTTCTTTAGCACGTACAACCCCTGGGTGTCCCTCGTGGATCTCCTCCAGGAGCAGATGTCGCAGTTTTTTCGGCACGACAACTCTTAGTCCCAGCAACAGGCAGCCTTGATGTGCCGATATGTCTGTGCTACGCTGGAAAAATGGCTTCAGCGCGGGATCTGCCGTGTATGACGGCCAACCTTTCAGGACATATTCCAACACTCTACTGAGCAGAGGGTCTCGGACAGTTTCTTTGGCAATGTCTCGGCTGCTTACTGGTAGGGAAAGCAACCGCAGTGAGCAAAAAGACTCCTCTTCGTCAGCTTCTTCTGCAAGTGTGCTCACAGGCAGTCTCGAAAAACAATCCGCTTCCGCATTTTCGGCTGAGCGCTTGTATACCAGGGAGTAGTTGTATGCCGATAGCGTTACTGCCCCCTTTGCAGTAGCTGCCGCAAGTGTCGGAATACCAGTGTTCGGTCCAAGAATGGTTTGAAGTGGCTTATGGTCTGTCACGAGACAGAACTTGTGACCGTAGAGGTAAAAGTGACACTTCTTCACACCGAAGAGCAAAGCCAAGGCTTCTTTCTCCAGCTGACTATAAGCTTTTTCAGCTGAAGTGAGGGTACGTGATGCGTATGCCACCGGTCGAGCAGTTCCATTTTTCGCAATGTGAGACAGTACCGCCCCTACGCCGTAGGACGATGCATCACATGCCAGCTGCAATGGTGCCTTTGGGTCGTAGTGCGCAAGCACCCTCGAAGAGGCAAGAAGCTCCTTGACTTTCTTGAACGCTTCGTTACACTTCTGGTCCCAAGACCACTGAACATCCTGGTGTAGCAGCCTGCAGAGGGGGTCACTGCAGTTGCTAACTGCGGGACGAACTTGCCGTAATAGTTTACGGCTCCCAGAAGTGATCTCAGCTGCTGCACGTCTTCAGGCGCTGGTGCATCCATGATGGCAGCCGCCTTCTCATCGGACGTGCGAATTCCATCACAGCTTATCACATGCCCCAAGTACTCGAGCTGGTCTTGGAAGAACACACACTTTTCGCGCTTGATGCGAACACCCCGCTCAGCGAACGTCTTGAACACCTCCCCAGGCTTTGAAGGTGCTCCTCTTGAGTCTTGCCCATGATTAGCACATCGTCCAACTAGCAAGTCACTCCAGGGATGCCCTTCAGCATGTTGTCCATGATTCGTTGAAAGACGGCAGGCGCCGACGCAATTCCAAACGGCAGCCGGTTCATCAGGTACAAGCCCCGGCGCGTTGTAATTGTCAGCAATTTCTGTGCGTCCTCGTTCATGACAACCTGCAGATAAGCTCTGTTGAGGTCAACATTGGAAAAACTTTGACCACCAGCCAGCCCTGAGAAAAGTTCATCCACGCTTGGCAAGGGGTACCGTTCGACGTCCAAGACCTGGTTCACTGTTGTTTAATAATCTCCACACAATCTTATGGAGCCATCCTTTTTGGGCACTGGCACAACTGGAGTTGCGAACTCGCTGCTAGTTGTAGGTGTGATGACACCCATGGCCTCTAGCTTCGTCAGTTCTTCCTCCACTGCTGGCAGTAACGCAAAGGGAACGCTTCTCGCTTTCAGGAACTTGGGCTGGCTTCTTTCTTTCAGAAACAGCCTTGCCTCTTCTCCAGAGATATTCCCCAATTCGTCTGAGAGGACTTCCTGATGCTTGTGCAGAATCTCCTGCAACTTATCTACAGGCGTCTGTCCCCTCTTGTTTCCATGAAGCGTGTTGATGCCAGCCACTTCCTTCCAGTCGAGCTGTAGCTGTTGCAACCACTCTCGTCCAAGTAGTGGTGGTCCGACCTGGTCCAACACATACAATGGTAGAAGCTTTGTTTGCCCGTTGTGTGAGACCTCAACGTCGATAGCCCCACATGGCTGAACCATTTCTCCGGTGTACGTCCGCAGCCGAAGTGACGTCTGCCTCAGGTTCGTGTGACCACACTTCTCGTGGTACTGCCGCTTTGAAATCGCAGACACCGCCGCTCCTGTATCCAGCTCCATTGTCAACGGAGTTTTTTGTACAAGAACTTCCACCCTAAGTGGCTGATCTGAAGCTGCCTTCATGCTTTTGACATCAGCCTTTCCTGCTCGGCCTTCCAGCGAGAACGATTTTTTCTTCCCTCGCGACCTTTCCTTTTCACGGGACGAACGACAGACGCGCTGAATGTGCCGTACCTTTTTGTACTGAAAGCAGACTGCCTCTTTCTGAGGGCAAGCATTCGCAATATGCTTGGCCGATCCGCACCGATAACAGGTCCCGCCTTTCGTTTTGGTGTCCTCTTTGTGGCTTTGCAACTTGTGGACGCCGGCACCGTCGACCTGTGTGCCGCTGGCACTGGATCCATGCATCTCGGAGGCACTCTTTATAGCTGCATCCAACGCTGTAGCTCGGTCAACTGCTTTCTGGAACGTTAGTGTCTGGTCCTCCGCGAAGAGCGCCCGTTGAATGTCCACACGCCACAAGCCGCACACAAAACGGTCGCGTAGCGACTCGTCCAAGAATAAGCCAAAGTCGCATGTCTCGGCAAGCTTCCGCAACGCAGCGACGAACTGCGCTATAGTCTCTCCTTCTTCCTGCCCACGGCGATGAAACCTTGGCCGCTCCGCGATAATAGAGGGTTTTGGTTCTAGGTGGTCTCGCAGCAACTGTGTCAACTCTGCTAGTGACTTCGTTACTGGTAATACGGGAGCTGTCAACGACTTGAGAAGATTGTACGTCGTAGGCCCAATTAGGCTTAAGAAGGCGTCAACCTTGTCGGCATCCGGCACATGGTTCACCCTGAGAAACGACGTCAGTGTCTCCTCGTACGCAGACCAGGAACCCAGTGACGAGTCGAAATGCTCCATTTGCCCAATCTCGGACATGGTTTCCTCGTTGTTGGCTGCGTCGTTCAGCTCCACAGTGGCTTCGGTTGTCGCCGTCAACCCACTCGGCGTCGCGCTAACTTCTCTAGGACTCTCGTCTTGCGGTTCGTCAGTCGACGTCGAACCATCCTTCGTCGCCACTTTGTGTTGTGGTCTTGGCTAAGTTAGGCACATTAATAGGTGCAACATTTTATTATGACAGAAAATTAACGATGAGTAACTTGCTCGTCTACATTACAACCTAGCCACACGACGACATTCCAGAATGTTCTCTTCATCCCGGGTACCGGCCCAATGTTGCCAGTCTGACAGGGTTGTCAGACCAGAAAGGGACATCAGTCAAACACCACGGTATGCTTCAGGAACCCGCTAAAAAAACGGAACCTTGAGTTGCCAGTAGCATTATACTCTTCGAGTTTCCTTGACTGTGAGTGTCCTCATCTCGAATATGTTGATCACGTTAAATATTTAGGGGTGTTATTTGATTCTGACACGCCGTGGAATTCGCACTTGTCGTCTGTTTGTGGGAAACTTCGGAGTGCTAGTTGTACACTTTTTAATCATAGAGTTTTCGTGCCATTCTTCGTGAGGAAGTCAATCGCCTATGCCCTTGGCTATAGCTTACTTAGATATGGTATTACAGTGTTCGGGAATAGCGCGCAACTGTGGCAAATTAAAATTGACCGCATTTTAAGGCTTTGTTGAAGAGCGTAGGATATCAGATGGATTTTTACCTGACATTAATGTTATCGAATTTCTACAGATGCCAAATTTTTCTTCTATTTTTTTTTTCAAACTGTAGTGCTGTGACATTTCTGGAGTAATGACTTTAAGCGCCCCTTTGTACTTCGAAGGAGTCTTCGCTGCTCACCACGATTTATTACCCCCTCTTGTGTTACGCGTTACGGCAAAAGAGTTCGGTCTTATTACGTACCCTTCGTTTTCAATAAACTTCCGGAGAGTGTCATCATACGCTAATTCAAGGAGAAAGTTAAAATCCTTCTTGGCCAATGTAACAATTTAGTGCGATTCCTGAAAATCTGCCTCTAGTACTTTGTGCCGCTTCCGCTATCGAAATGTTGCCTACTGTTTATTTATTCATCTCCTTGTACTAGCCACTTGAAATTTTCGTCGTCCGACTTGCCGGGTCCTGTCCCACTAGCCCATTGTGGCTTGGACAGACCCGTATTCGTACTGTGTTTCTGAATTCCTGTCTAATAATCTGTATTATTATTATTATTATTATTATTATTATTATTATTATTATTATTATAATTATTGTTACTAGTAGTAGTAGTATTACGAAGTTAGCGCCGGACGCCACCTGCGAAGATATCCTCTCTCGTCTGTCTTACGTCGGGGTCAAGAAGCTGGGGTGCCGGCGACTGAAGTCCTGCTACGACGCCTATACTCGTGATTTTATGTGAGACTAGCTGCCGTGGAGTTCGCTAAACTATCAGACCCTGCTCTCTAGCCGAAGTCTTGCCTCTTCAAGCCCTTCGGAGGTATTCTTCTGGATGATTTACTCCACATGTCTGAGGAAGTGGCCAACGCCACTATGAAGAACACTGATGAGTAAGACTAGGCTGTTTTATTGAAACGTTCGTAATCTCCAAACAAAGGCCGACTTTTTTTTTTCTTCTCGCGTTACCGTATCTAATTATTTTATTTGAGAGTTTTCGTGGATGTTTTTTTTTCCGTCCCGCAACGCTTTCCGCAACCCGCTACGATACCCGAAACTCCACAGTCCAGATTATCAGCGCGCAGGTGCAGTGGCGGCTTTTTCGTTACGGAGGGCTTAGCTGGAGGGGGAAACGTAGTCTACGAAAACTCTCTATTTGCGCCAGTGGCCTTGACTAGTTTTTCGGGTATCGTAGAGGGTTGCGGAGGGCGTTGCGGGACGGCGAAAGCGATCTACGAAGACTCCCTATTACCTGTTTGACGGAAACGTGGTTGTGTCTCACCATAAGCTTTGAAGATTACTTTCCGCCCTAATTTGAAGTTTTTCGTCGCGATCGTGACTTCTCTCCGCGAGGTAGCACAGGAGGCGGTGTGATGAGTGCGGTTGACAGGCGGTACAACCCAAAAAGACGCGAGAATTAAGAGGAGTCCTTTAGTGTGTATGGTTGAGATCGAGTGCACAAAGCGAGAGCGTGTAATAATCGGAGTATTTTATCTCCCTCCTCAAACAACACCTCATGATTTTAGCAGGTGTCTTGTTGACATTGATAATACGATGAATGAGCTGCATGGGTTTTTTGTTTTTTTTAGTGAGGGACTTTAACACTTTGGGTACTAACTGGACAAATTTAAACGTTCAAACTGACAACTTTTTTTGCAAGCAGAACTACAGGCATCTACTGAACTTTGCTTCGTTTTTAGATCTTAGACAGCACAATTATGTCCTTAACAATCAGGAAAAGTTCTTATATTTATGTTTTTCTAATGCGGAACGCGTTTCCATCGTTCGGAGTCGATCCCCATTGGTCCCTGAAGATATATATCACTCAACACTTGATGTAGTGTTCTCCCATTTTCCAAGGAGGGGCACAAACAACAGTTTGCGCCCCTTCTTTTAAAAGATGCTTTCCTACACCTCATATAATTTATCGGCCGGTGACTTCATTGGAATGTAGCATTATTTTACGAATGTCAACTAGCCATCTCTTCTGGAGCCCACCGATGTAAATGACCAAGTCGCTCGCCTCACGAGCATTGTTGTGGGGGTTATGGACATATACACTCAGTTAAAAACGTCGAAGAATTCTGGCTCTCCCAATTGGTTTTCCTCAGAACTAAAACTGTCTTAATCAGAAAAGCCTTCTTGCACAGAATTGTAAGGCAAACCAGTCTCCCAATGTGGGAAGCAGAATTCAAGAACTGTAGAAAACAATGCAAGCATTTAATTAACCGTGATCGAAAACTTGACCGCGAGTCTAGAAGCAGATCTTGTGAAAGATCCAAAGAAATTCTGGAGGTACGCCAGATCTCGCATTGAAGATCGGAGATACCTCTGGATTTTCATGGAGGCGATGAGGGGAGTGTACCTGAGTTCTTTGCAGCTCACAATAGTTCAGTCTATAAATATAGCTTCGACTACGCGTCTCCTACGTTGCCTCACTTGACTGGGTTCGGCGATCTACTCAATAGCATTTATATCAATGAAGCACTTGTTGGGTTATGAATTAAGTAAATGAGAGCCACATTATCTGCGGGTAACCAAATAATTCCCTCTGCAATACTTAAATCTTATCATGAAAGAATCACGCTCATTTTGTGTGCTACATTTAATGACTCTTTGGGGTAAGGGATATTTCCGGGATCAACTGAGTGAGCTAATCCGACCTGGTGACCTACCGAAAAGTATTTAAATAAAAACCTTCCACAAATGAGCCCAAAACTTTTCTGGGAGGCTAGAATGAAGGCGCGCGTACGGAATATATATATATATATATATATATATATATATATATATATATATATATATATATATATATATATATATATATATATATATATATATATATATATATATATATATATAGCGTCTGGGTCAAGGGCGGAAAACATTTTGCAAAAAAGGAGGCAGGGTCAGCACTCGTTGGAGTAAACGCAGTAGACGACATTAAGAACACACGGTAGAAAAATGGCGGTTTTGTTTCAACAATGCGAGGACTTTGGGGTCTTTAAAAAATGGCTTAAAGTTAAGATACAGTTTTTTTTTTTTTTGCAATTCATGTTAACGTAAAATCTATAAGAAAAATATTGGATCCTTTTTAGCGTTCTGAATAATGATGTGGTAGGAAACACGGATGTTTTTGTGCTAACCGAGACTAATATATCTCAGGACTGTCGGAGTCAATTCATTCTGGTGGGCTACCACCCGTGGTTCTCGCGAACAAATACGGGGGGTGGAGGAATTGTGGTTTTCGTTAAAGACACTTGGGTTGTATCTACCCAAGAATTACGCTTTTGTTGTGCTGAAACTATCGCTCTTATAAAGTCGAAATATTTACTCTGATGTGTTTTTCCTAGCCTGTTACAGCCCTCGGACCCAAAATGTAAGGGGTGAACTAGGTGAACTAAAAGAAACGTTAGCAGCAGTAATCAGTAAGGGTCCATTTTGTCTCGTGGGTGATATAAGTATCGATGTAACAAAGAAGGATAGATCCGAAATATATACCGGCGAATGAAGGAGTAGAATGCGTCATTAATGCTTTTACCAGAGAGGAGATTTCAATATGTGTCTTTAACCATGGACCACATTTGCATCAAAGCTCAAAACACGAGGGTCATGTCGTCGGTTATTACTCAAAACCTGGCAGATCATTACTTCATAGCATGCCAGCTAGGGATTATGAACAAAAAAGGGTCAAAAGAAGATAAAAGGAAAAAAATAGAGATCATGGATAACAAGATACTCGACCGGCCGATTTCGTCCTTCGACTGGGGATCATGCATTTCGTGAGGCGGTATCTCAGTTCGATGTTTACGCGAAGTTCGCACAGCTTATCAAGTCATTCAAAGAATTGTCAAAACAAACAGTAACATTTCAAAAAACGCCGACCCGTCCATTCTTGGTTGACGCACGATGTTCTAATGCCATGGTATACACTGGATGAAGCTACAGCATTTTGGGGGCAAGTTCGCGAAGGCGCGCGGCAGCACTGCAGACACATGGTCGCTTGTTAATGTTTAACGTGGTTATAATCATAAGCGGAGAGTGTACGACGTAGTAATGCGTAGTCTCAGCCACAATTTGACAAAGATCACTAAGCGTTTTAACTCTTTCTTTGAACCCCCCCCCCCCCACACCTCCCCTTTCTCAGTGTCCCATGTAGGTATGCTGGAATCTTATAATGTAATAGAAAATAATGAGAATACTGCTTTCCTACTTCCTATGAACCAAGATGATTTGCACTGCATGCTTTTCAGTACTAAACCTACCAGGTCACGTGGTTTCGGTGGTATACCGGTTGGTTGTCTTTAAAGAAATTTTAGGTACACTAAAGAAGTTCTTATTTTTATGATCAACAGTTTTATTGAGTTGCGTGTGATTCCTGAACAGTTAAAGGTGGCAATAGTAAGGCCGATTTGAAAAGGCGGTGACTCTAAAAGAGAGAATTCCCGGTGATCTGGATTCTTCCGGTACTTGGTCACAGTTTTGCAAGGCACATTTTAATATTATGAATCATTTTCTGGATAAGTGTTCGCAGTTGTCTAGTAGACAGTATGGTTTCGTTTCTGGAAGTGGCACGTAATTAGTTCTAGATGATGTGGCAGATGAGGTGTACTCGGCTTTTGATGGTAATATATTTTCCTGTGCGGTGTTCTTAGATATCAACAAAGCCCTTGATACTGTAAATCACGAAATTTTACTAAAGAAGCTGGGGAAGTTTAGTTTTTGCGGTTCCTTTCACTCTCTGTTAGCTAATCTGTTGGACGGGAGAGGCGCAGGTTTTCACTGTAAATAATGTGAATGGAACCGTTCAGTTTCTCAAAGTTGGTGTTCCTCAAAGATCGGTGTTATCTCCTTTTCTTTTTAGTATTTATGCCAATGACAAAAAAAAAAATCAGCTGTTTCGGAATGTAGTATAATTTAATACACGGACCATACTCTGCTTGTATCACGACATGTCAATATTTTTGAGGCGGTGAACATTTTACAGGCGAATGCTACTATAGTCAGTTACAGGTTAAGAACAATTTTCCAGGGAAAGGAAAACTGGGGAGGTGGAAGCGGACGGAACGCTGGAGAAGGGAGAAGGTTTCCTCCTCTCATCTTCAGCATTCCGTTTGCTTCTTCTACCCAGCCCTCAACCCTTTCCCTCTAAAACTTTTTTAACCTGTAACTGCCTATAATTGAATGAATTGGTACTCTTCGAATCGTGTAAAAGTGAACCGGTCAGTCTAAGCTTATCTGCTTCAGAAATCCATTAAAAACTGATTTTCTAAATGTCCCGTTTGTTGTTTTTCGTTCGTTTTTTTTTTGCACAGTTTTGTCTGGAAATTTTGTTTTTGTTTGTAAGTGCCCTGGGTGGACTCGGCTGAATATATTGGCCTCATTTTTACATATTACATGTATAGGAATAAACGCATCGCTCATGTATGTACCGTTTTACAAAAAGTAGCCTGCACCACCGTTTAATGGTACAGGTAGAGAGGCAAATTTTATACTTATTCATTTAAGCACTTGCTTAGAAAATGTTATATAATGTATGATGTATAGCATAAAACTATTTGTGGCCTTCGGTGTTAAAACATATTATTATATATTGTTCATGCTCTTGTTTACAGCGTTGAGCGATATGATGTAACGATTCACGCCCGTTGCACAGCTTCTTGGGAGACTAAAGCAGATTATATTTTGAAATTAATCTTGGGTGACATCGCATATACTTCTGGGTTTTCATTTAGTGAAGATTTTTTTCCCGAGATTAGTTCATGCCGTTTTTGCATAGTTTATTTACTGAAACTGTATAGTGCGTCGTCACTTTTAAAACGACAGTTTTAAAAATGCCCATAAGCCTACCCGCTAGCCCCTTGTAACTCCTCTGTGTGATATTGCATATCATATCACCAGACATGGGAAGAAAATACGTCATCTTTATGTTCCAAATGTCTTTAATGCTCTGCCTGAGGAACAATATAATATCACAGGCAAAGCTAAATAAAATTTAAAAAACAATTATTCGTGTGTGTGTTTTTAAACAATTCAGATGTTCTAACTTGAAAGGTCTTTTCATGCTCGTGTTGATGGTTGTTATCTTGTTGTTTTTAGTTTGCCTTAGAACAGACTACAAGCTCTTTTCATTAATTAATTGCTTTGTTTTCTGCATTGTGGTTCTGAATTTTTGCCTCTCCCACTCGTCGGGTTCAGTCGTACAAGCCTATATTGGCTTAGGCCAATCCGTTAAATGTTTTTGCGAATTGTTGTGAAAATGAAATTATTATTGTTATTATTAACAATGTTATTACTATTATCCTAGACAAGCAGACTTTCTTTTTTTGCTCTTTAGCAAATCAACGCTTGTTTACAGCTTTTTTGATGAGGCGTGTAAAAGAAGATAAACATCTGCCTACTCTCTGAAAATTTCGGCTTTCAACACTAGCGCATTATACGAGGCAGCCCGTGATTTATTATCCACTACTTCTTCAAACACACACACACACAAAAAGAAAAAAAATGCAAGACGCAATGCTTGGCGTGCGTAAGAAAACGCGGTCTGGAGCCTTTACATCCCCGGAATTTTAACCTCGGCCTCGCTCGCTTTTCGTCCGTCCGCCTAACCATAACCAGCATGGGGCTGTCTCCTCCCATCACCTGCTCTTCTAAACTGAGAAAGGTCTCTCCATCTTTTAAACCAGTAAAACCCAAATAACAAAACAAACACAAAACCCTGCCACACGCTCGTTCCTTGGAACGAAGCCCTCCGCGGTAAACAAAAGAAGAAGGCCCATCATTACCGAACTCATCCCGCATGCAGAACATTTCCAAGCACAAATTCGGCGTCGTCCTACGTGGTACCTCGCAGAGCTCGTGAGGAGAGGCACCGATAATTATGATAATCCCCGACGCAGGCAGGCAGGCAGGCAGGCGAGCGAGCAAGCCGGCACGCAGAGCATGGCAGGGCCGCGGTCGCGTCTCCCCGCACGCTCTCGCAGGAGGCCCATCAGCTGCGCGCCCCGACGCCGCACGATGAATTGCCCCTCGCTGCGTCGCCCGATGATGAATGGGCCAATGGACGGATGCCGTCTCCCTGCGCGCCGGGGGAAGGAAGGTGGGTAGAACCGCCGTGCTGCCACCGCTACACCCACCTCTAGGCACCGCAGCGCCGCAGCTCTCGGGGCACCGTGGCGCCGAAGAAAAGGGGGCCGACAACCCCGCGCTCATTCTTCCCGCTTCCTTACTCCCCTACCCCTTCCCCTTTTTTCTCGCAGGCTGAGCGAGTTCGCCCTTTCTCCCTCTTTCTCTCTCCCACCTCCGCTCTTCATCCAGCCAGATCCACATCCGTTGGTCGGCGAGAGAAAACAGGCCGGCAGACAGAAAGGGGGAAGAAGTTAGGGAGAGCCCTTTCATTTTTCTTTCTGGTCTCCTTCCCGTGACCCAGCCGTCCCTCCTTTCTGCCGCTTCCAGGTTCCTCGCTGCTAGTTTAACTTAACACCGAAAACGGTGGAAAAAAAATAATAAGAGACATGCTTTGGTGTTGTTTGTGTGCGTTTCTGCTACTACAGTTGTGTATACGGTAACTTCTGCGTTGCCTCCAAATACTGGTATATAGCTTCAGCCAAGTTTTTATTTTATCTTTTCATGTTTTAATTGGTGTAAATCAGTGAAGTATTGATTCTGAGCACGTCCAGGAACTGCGTCCCATGACGCGAATTTGTGAGGATACCTACCACTAGTCTTGCTCTTGAACAAGAAAATAGTTCTGTTTTTGAGTGAAGTTGAGCCGACTTTGCCAAAATGATGAAGTTTGGCACACATGAAGCGTCCATAGATTTTGCATGTTAGATATATCATCTGCGCATAGAGCCTAACATACCGCTGTGTTCTCAGTTAGGAATACGTGTAAGTTACGTAAACAGGGCCTCAGAAGCTATTTGAGTGTTTCGGTTTGCAAAGCTTTCAATCTTTGTCTCTGCGTACCCACTTTGCCCGAATTAAAACTGTAAAAGTTGTTGAGTCCTTTGGTGCCCTAATTTCGTAGTATCCCTTCATCACCGCAGCCCGAGACGCAGGCGGACCATGGCCGCGTGCTGGGCACCAAGATCCACACAAGTGCTCATAGTGATTGTGCCAGCATCCGTGCCTGCCGAACGTGACAGAGCGACAAGCTCCGCTATGCTGATGAAAAAACATTTTCACCCTCTCGTCATAAAGCCTCAAATTTTCTGCTTTATTATTTTTTGAATAGGTAGAAAAACTAGGATGCACGCCACGTTTTATAGATTGGCTTTAGAAGCTAGCCTGTCGTGACAAGCGGAAGGGATCCAAAAGCCTGACGGATAGATCTGCATCACTACCCAACAAAGGTTTCCGGCTGAATTGTTGCGGACTTCGAGCCTGTAAACTCATTCCTAGCTACTTTGTTTCTTTGAAAAATCCGTCGTTTTTGTTGCCTTTGGTAACTTCTGCTGACATTCCGGTTTTCTCCGTTATTTTCTTTTCGACCTTCCAGCCCAGAACGTGCTCCCAGTTCCCAAGCGGGAGTCATTACTGGCTCCCGCAGGAGCACCGCCTTCCATTGTTTGTTTGTTTGTCCCCGGTCCAGATATCCGCCGGCGGTGGGGAAGCTCCGATCACGCAGCTCAGGGGGCGACAACGACCGTCTAATGCCTCCGCTCGTCCTCCAGGAGCTCTCTCACGCTCACGCCAGAAAAGCAGAGCCTCCGCTCTTTTCGGCTATGTGGGATTTTCGCGACCGAACAGAGGAGAGGGGAGGGGGCCTTGACCTTGCGTTGCAGCACTATTTGCGCACGCGCGTGTGGCCGTTTCCACGAGCGGGCAAGGTAAAGCACGCACGCAAAGTACCTACGGCCACGAGGCAAACAGACGTACAAAGGGCGGCCCCGTCAGCGTGGGCCTTCCTCTCCGATCAATCAGAGAGCGCTTTGGCGCGAGCGAGCGACGACCGCCATGTTTGCGCAAGTCCCTACACCACGGGACGGGGTCCAGCGGTCGAGAGCAAGGTCCGTCCGTGCCACACGCGGCGGCGCAACAAAAGTGACTTAGCATAATCCTCCCTCGCGGTTTTTTTGATAACGTCCCCCGCGCCACATTCGAGAGACAGCATGTAGGAAGGGGAAGAAAAATGAAAGGCAAAGCCGAGCTTTTGCAGCGCTCGACGACTCGGCACAACTATACTTCTGCTGCTTTCTCTTTTTTTAAATATTGGCATTGGCGCGAGCATCTTGTTTGGAGGAGGGATTAGAGAAGAGTACGAGTAACCACTGGTGCGAGAGTAGGACTGCTCCAACGTTCGTCAAACTCTCGACACCAGGTGATCGAAGGAGGGGTTCACAAGGGGGCGAGGCAGTGTGGGGCATGCTACTCGTGGGAGTCCTCCCCTCCGTTGCTTTGTCGTGCGTATTCGTTTCCTTTTTTATTATTATTATTTCTTGCGTACGCATTTTGGTTTTGCTTGCGTGCCTCGTCAAAAATGTTTGGAGGGTGGTTTGAAGCCGCGGGGTCGGAGAACGCTTCGAATGGCCATTCATCACGAACGTTTCATGCCCGCCACTGGCTGCGCCGCAAAACGGAGGGGAATGCACGGGAGAAGACGGGGACGAATTGACGGTCCGTCGTTCGCACAGGGGCCGAGAAGCAGGAATCGGTCTCGAAAACGCACATGCATGGGCGCATTGAATCTGGATGTGAAGGCTTCGGCGCCTCCCCGTTTGTGTGTGTTCTACTAGGCATTCTCGTGCGAATCTGTGTCGACAGCTTTCTTGTTTGGTCACATCTTGTTACGCGAGTTTTTAAAACGGAAGTTTTTTTTCTAGTGTCGTTTATTTGATAGACGGTACTTCTATTTTACTTTTCATTTTATTTTTTTCGTTGGTGGTATGACTGTTTAGAAGCAAGCTCGAATCGCTTACTTTTTGTACTTCTTTGTAAAATTACTTTACTTTTTTGCGGGTATAAACGCCTCCTGCGTACTGGCAAACAATGAAAACAGCAGGAGTGTTCACGATTTGGAGCTTCTACTGAAACCCACGAGTCAATAACTCCAGTACTTACTCTGCTCCACTACTAAGACGAAGAGAGCAGGTTGATATGGAATTTGAGCATTTGCATTTCCACGGCACGTCAATCGGCAATCACTATTGCATTGTGCTTTTCTAGATTAAAAACCAAAACAAAGCTGCGTGCCTGACGCGGGGTTATCAAAATTTACTGAACCACACCATAGAAAAGCAAAAGCTCGTGTTGTGTGTTAATAGAAAACCTCATTTGCCTTTTTTTCTGTCTTTTTTTCTTTCGATGTTGTTATTTTCCGAGCTCTACCGTATAATCAGGGTGATTAGATCTACATAGGCTTCACGGGGAAAGTAAACGCACCGGTGCTTTTATTTTATTTTCTTAAGAGTGCATAGTGCACGTCTCCAGCGGCATTAAAAAATACACCTGAAGACGGTAAAGGCAGCACACGGAGGTGCTGCTTGTGATTTGGGCAATTTCATTTCGTTTTGAAAGTATAATCATGCGCTTGACTAGTGCGCGTTGATTGAGTTTGACTGTATTATCAGGTTTTAATCTCCTTCAACGGTATGAAACTGTCCTCAGTTCAGGCCGTGCACCTACCAGCCCTCGCCCCCCGCCATGCGGTCCGCAATGTATCGATCCTTGGAGACTGAGACTTTGTTACAGTCAATCGTGAAAACATGTAAGATACAGAACTTAAATATCTTCAAGTGTGTACCTAATATGCGTAGTTTCTCTAAATCTGCTTTCTATTTTACATTTCTATAAGGTGTCCCAAATGTTGTGAAATCTGAACAATTTTTGTTTATCTGATACTGGCCTCTAGAGGTTGCGCTAATGTCACGCATATCATAATCATCGTAGTGTCGATAAGAAGTGTGGCCGCCCCATCGGCTCTTCATGTTCGCGCTTGAGACGCTGTAGATTTTTACGTTTGTCAAAGAGTATCACCGAAGAAACAATTGTAGCAGAAAATAGCGCGCGGCACTGTTCGGTGCTTCAGTGCAACCCGAATCGTGTTACGAACGTACGCCCGGAATTCAAACAATTGCTTGTGTCGATGCGTCGTCTAAATACACGATGAGAAGCCTGAATCCCCCCGATGAATGACTGTTTCCGGGTCTGGTGCATTATTTATGTGAAAAATTTGTTTATTTTCAAAGAGATGTTTAAATTAACTATCGCTGAAACGAAAAAAAAAAGAATCTAGCCGGATACTTGCATAATATTGCTAGTGTGGGCTGTCGAATCTCATGTTCTATGCATTCGTTTTACGCGCAACTCTTAGCTCTCGCTTAAATATAAATATTGCCCATCGAGAGAAGTTAGTGATGTATTACGAATTCTCGTGTTATTGCTAGCTTGAGTAGAGTCATTATTGTCTATGCAGCCTATGCTTTCTTTTACTGTGTCAAGGTGTGGGTCGGTTTTTCGCAGTCGTAACAATTCTACTACGTTGCGATGAGGGAAGAGTTTCTCTTCTACTTACGATCCGCAAACAGCTCGCTGGCACGATAACCAAGGAAAGTGAACCAAAATGTTTAAATAAATCTGACGAGAGTGGAATAAACCGAGTAGAATGGAGCAACGCGACATGGTACGTGTTGTTAGATGCTCTTCCCGGTAGTGTGGGTTCAACCGCATCGATTTTATGGGGAGGGCCGCGGATGCCAAGATGAATTTTCTGAATTTCTGGCTAAATGCTTTTGAAACATTATAGACTCTTTGCGGCTCGAGCCAAACAACCCGCACAATAACACAGTCAGCATCGGCCGCCGCGGCGCTCTTTTGCTGTTGAGGGCTAGCGACTCTCAGCAGACTTTCCGATAACCCTCTGCCCTAACTTCGTGCTTATCAGGGCTGGGCAGTTTTTTTTTTTTTTTTTTTTATTTAGGTATACTGTTAACCCGTTAGGGTTGTTACAGGGGTGCACAAGGCACGAGAATACATATGACCAAATACAAAAAGAAACAAGGACACTGTATCAACAACAATTCAAACATACAAAAATAGCGCTTGACATTGAATTTATAAATCGTCAAACAGCGACGAAGCAAAGACATCACACAATATCATCACAATACACAAAACAAAAGAAAAAATTCTCATGATTATACGTGAATAGGAAATACTAAGGATTCGATAGATATTATTGAAAAAGGTTCAGAATGCTTTTTTCAAACAAGGTTAGTGTATTTGCTGTTGTTAATTCTTGTGGTAGGCTGTTCCAATCAGTTATCGTTCTTGGAAAAAAGGAGTATTTATATGCATCAATATTTGCCGTATCTATTTGGTAGTGGTTTAAGTGGTTGCCTCTGAGAGGCCTGATCTGCCGAGCAACTATGTAAGGGTCCGTATTAAAATTAAATTGGCCATTTTGTAGCATATAAAAGAATTTAAGGCGTGCTATTTTTCTACGGTCACAGAGCGTTGGAAGGTTGAGATAGTTAAGCATTTCCTGTACTGATTCTGTTCTCTGATATCTCGACAATATAAATCTGGCTGCCATCCTTTGTATTTTTTCTAGTTTATTTATCTGATAGGCTCTAAAAGGATCCCAAATTATAGAAGCGTACTCTAGAGTAGGCCGTATTAGTGCTTTATATGCAGTTAGTCTTGTCTCAGGGGAGCGAGCTTGAGATTGCGCTTGAGATACCAGAGTTTTTCCTAGCAGCTGAGCACACATTGTCAACGTGCGTTTTCCAGCTTAAGTTTGATGATATGGTAAGGCCAAGATATTTAAACTCGTGCACCTGAACTAAAGGTTCGTTTCCAAGCTTGTATACGAATGGTAGAATATTTTGCTTTTTGTTAGTTATAGTACAATGTACAGTTTTAGTTAAATTAATTTTCATTTTTGACTCCTTACACCATTTTTCTACTGTCTGCAGTGCCGAATTAAGCCGGACCTGATCATCGTGGCAAGAGATAACTGAATACAACAAGCAGTCATCTGCAAACAGGCGCACCGTAATAGAGGGTCCTATATTTTCCACTATATCGTTTATATAGCACAAGAATAAAACAGGTCCCAAAACGGATCCCTGCGGAACGCCCGAGGGAACGCGGACATAACATGAGTTTGTTTTACTTATTTCTACAAATTGTTTTCTATTTGTAAGGTAGGCCTTGATCCACAGGATAACTTTATGGTTTATACCCAGTTTCAGTAATTTATTTATAAGCTCAGGATGGGGTACTCGGTCGAAAGCTTTCGATAGGTCTAGGCATAAGGCGTCGATCTGCCCTCTGTTGTTCATAGACGTGGCGAAGTCATGCAATGTTTCTGTAAGCTGGGTCACAGTGGAGAGGGATTTTCGAAATCCATGCTGGTTCGAAAGAAAGATATTCGAATGTTCTAAAAACTTAAACAACTCCTTTGAAACAATGTGCTCTAGTAGTTTGCAACATGCACACGTGAGGGAAATGGGACGATAATTTTCAACTGAATGTTTATCTCCAGATTTATAAACTGGAACGACCCTCGCTGATAACCAATCTAATGGTACTTCGCAATTTACTAGACTAGCACTAAAAATAACAAAAAGATATTTTGAGACCCACTCGGCGTAGCGCCTTAGGAAGGTATTGGGTATTTCGTCTGGACCGACTGATTTCTTTGTGTCCATATCTAATAGTAGCGCAAAGATACCCTCTTCTGTAACTTGCAATTCTGGCATAATCGAGTGTGACTCATGACTAAATTCACCAGCATTTTCGGCGAGGTCACAATTGTCTAAGAAAACTGACTGAAAGAAATCATTAAATGAATTCGCCATTTCACCTGGATCAGTGATGACATGATTGTCATGAGCCACGTACTGCACACTATCTCTCGACGGCGCGAGGTGACGCCAAAACCTACGAGGTGATGTTCTTATAAATTCAGGCATAACCTCAGTAAAATATCGTTCCTTTGCAGATTTTAGTTTATCTTTAAGAATACGAGATATCTCTTGGATTGTAGTTTTATTACGCGGCTTTTTCTTTCGTTGACGTGCTATTCTACGCTTGAGATGAATTATTTCTCTCGTTACCCAGGGGTTTTGCTTTGAAACACGTTTCACTTTTTTTGGAACGAACTTATCAAGACAGTAACGTACTATCTTTTTGAATTGATTCCACAACTGGTTCACGTCTTGTATATCTACGAAAGAAGAAAGGCTTATTTCTAAATGATCCAGAATACTGACGTCATCAGCTCTACTGTAATCATACACTTCAGTTGTCGGGCAGTTTGCGTTTAGTGATTGAGCGGTTAATTTGATGGACAGCAACACCAATTTATGATCCGACAATCCATCTTCAATAACCACCTCATAATTTTTCAAAGATTCTGACACAAAAATTAAATCTAGTATAGAACGGGAAGAATCAGTAATTCTAGTAAACTCTTGAACCACCTGTGATAGATTGTTAGAAAAAGCAATGTCAAGCAATAATTCACCGCTTTTAACATCTGTCACACCAGGATCTAGTTGGTCCCATTTAACGCTAGGAAGATTAAAATCACCAGCAATTATTATTTTAGATCTACAGGTGACATTTTCTTGTAAATAATCATAGATATTCTCTAAAAACTGCGGCGATGAATCAGGTGATCTATAAACCCCGCCAATTACAATGGAATGCCCGCCGAACTTTACTTGGCACCACAAACTCTCAGTAAATGAACACTCAGGCATCAAAATACACGAAAGGTAGTTCTTGTAAATTAAAGCGACTCCTCCACCACGGGAGCCTCTGTCTTTTCTGAGTATTTTGTATGATGGTGGCACAATCTCGCAATCATTTATGTGGTCATGTAACCAGGTTTCGGTAACTACAGCAATATGCGGGTTGTACAGCAGTAACAAGTGCTCCAGACTTTCCACTTTGTTAAGAAGGCTTCTTGCATTCACGTTAATCAGACGTAGGCATTTTTCTTTGTTATCAGGGAGTTATCTAGCTTGCTTTTGCGAACCTCGATGGCTGCCAACTTTTTCACGACAATCATCGGCATCGTTCCAGACGAACATTTGGTCATCTATCTGAATCTTATCATGAATAAGTCGTACGTGAGTTCCACTGGCCCTCTCCGATCTTGCGCTATCCCAAAGGTGTTTACGCCTGTCTAGGGTGACTTGGGAATAATCATTCGATACCGATATCTTTGATCCCTTTAGCTTTTTGCAATTCCTAAACACAAGCACTTTTTCATTGTAATCATACAGTTTTAAGATGACCGGTCGAATTTTTCCATCTGTCCTTTTTCCAAGCCTGTGTATTCGTTCCACTGTCTTCACAGTTACGCCTAGTTGTTGTTGGAAGACAGTATTTATCACACTTTGTTTCAGGTTCTCAACCGTTTCATTTGGCGTTTCAGGAATGCCAAATACTATTAGGTTATTTCTCCTACCTCTATCCTCAAGATCTGCTATCTTTTCGCGTTGTAAGTAGACCAATTCTTCTAGACTCTGAAGCGTTCCTTGTAGCTGCAATATCTGCTGATTACTCTTCTGGAGGACGTCAAGGGCTGTCTCAAGGTGGGTGATTTTATCGGCCATTGCGTTTTGTCTTTGCTGGGACGCTATCTGGTTTTCCTTTACTTCCTTAAGTTCACTTTTCAGCTGTTTTTGGTTTTCGAGCACTTGGGAAATCATCGTTTCTAGTCTCGTCTCTGGGCCCGGGTTTCGTTCGACGTCACCAGAAAGAAGTAACAGCAGATTATCCCGACACTTCATGGCACAATCAAAGAACACTTGTGGGCACGGCAACTTCGGAACCGACAAGTCATCTAACATGCCGCTCCTGTTTGTAATCCAACAGATGCTGCTGATATGCACCGCGTGTCCGCCTCACGGCCCGTCGTCGGCTACTCTCGCCTTGGGATCCGGATTCGTCCAGCAAGAAACCTTCGTCCCGCCCGTCAACCACAGCATCGCAGGCCTGCTGCACAATCATCGCGCAGCAACCATGGAACAGTGCCGGAGCAGTACAAGAGCGGATCCCGCGGCGGCAATCGTCACTGGGCACGGCAACTTCGGAACCGACAAGTCATCTAACATGCCGCTCCGACTAACCTTCAGATTAATCGGGTGATGCTTAATCACGATCAATTGTTTTAGCCGTAACATCGCAGTCTTGGGTAGGAAAAAGTCGGGCGAGTAAAAGTAATAAAAAAAGCAAATGGCTGCTTTATTATTTTTGTCGCCTTATTTCTTTTAGGACACAGGCTTCCACGGTAAACCACTTCAGCATTATTATGATAGTCATCGAGGGTTATTTTTCTGTTTAAATAAGAGCGTAGAAATTACTTCACGTTTAAAAAGGCTTCCAGTATTTTTATTTGTGTCATAAAAGTTTGAAATTACATTGTATACATAGTAAAAAATCTGTAGTTTTATCGTATTTTATCAAATATGCCTGGATAAACATTAACTAAAGGTTTTATCGATTGATTAGGGTGGCGATCAGTTGGGTAAATTTTTGAATCAGCTGCCAGCTGCAGTTAACATTCATTATTTTATGAAAGCCATGGCTTGTGCGAGATAATAAATATATGTAGGACCCGCGGTCCTACAAACCACAATTCTAAGATTATGGGAGCATCCGACCTATTATTTCTCCGTTTACGGAATTTCCACGCATTTCCACGTTGACAGCGCATGCGAGCTCCTGATTGTGCATACTGGTCATAGACGAATATGAGAAACATCAGCTATGAGATAAATCCCGTTATTTTAATATTACGTGAAGAGAAAATCGCGCTCGGAATCTCGACCCAAAGCTAGGCGCCTATGCTCTTGCCTGTTGCATTATACCGTCTAAAAAATTCGAAAAAATCGTAAGCGTGCATATTTACAATCATCTGTAGAGTCAGTTTATTAAAAAGAAGTGCGCAAGGGCCGCCGACCGCCTGATTTCACAATGAAAATCCAGCAGCCCAAGCTTGCCCAGAGCTTGGCCGACCCTGCGGACCGGGCAAGCTGCGACGAAAGCGCCACCACGCTCGCCCGATCGACGGGGCCGCCTTTTCGAAGCGCGGCTAATGCGGAGCATGTCAACTGAGCCGATCTATGGCCGGTGACAGGTCAAGAACGAACTGGAAGCTCCTCCCACCTCTTACCACTTTAGTAGTGTCGAACGCTGGAGAGGAGGCGACCTCCTCTCCACTGTTCGCTCCGCTAAAGTGGAAAGGGTGGGAGGAGCTTCCACTTCGTTCTTGACCTGTCACCGACTATAGTAACGTTGGCCGCGGTATCCACATTTGAGGATGTTTAAAATTTTGGCCGCACGGTTGCGACGCGGTTCGGTCTTGAGGCAAATATTAACAAATGTTTCTCGTTGAATAGAGTTAGAGATATGCAAGCCCTCATGTTTAGTTTTATTATCGTTTCCCATCCCTACCGAAAAACCCGGTCTGATTTTTCGCTATCTGGATTATGCAACTGGAAATCTATCTCGATTGTAACTGGATTTCAGGTTTTCGGAAATTAACTCTTTGTATGTAATCTGGATTTCAAGTTTCCAGAAAGAAATTCAGTTAGATTTCCAGTTCAATGATCCAGATGGTGAAAACTTATACTGGGTTTTTCGGTAGGGAGCTCCCATCAATATCTAACAGAAGATACCTGGTAGAAATTTCGCAGCATCAATAAGACGATAATCTTAATCAACAAGTGCAAGCATATATATAAACTTTATAGTTTCGATAACACCTGAATCATTGTCTTCAATGAGAAAACAATCCAACCATGTGCCCTACATTCTCGATGCTGCCATGAAAGGTAATTTTTGAGTTATGAGAAAATAAATTATTTTAAGTAACAAGGGCTTAACCAACACATACGCATTAAATATGCTCAATTAATGGAAAGAGTACATAGTAAAAACTAAAGAGACAAAATGAGATTAACCACATTCTCCAGAGCCTTTCTCTAACAGAACGTAAATTCACGGATAGATGAGAGTAGCGCCTCTAACTTGTCTCATCGGCTTAACGCGAGCCTTTTATTCGGTCCGACATATTGTCAAGTAGTGTATACAAAAACAAAAAATTTAAACCTGCAAAATGAGGAAGAAAAAAAAAACAGAGAAACTAGAAAAGACAATAAGTGCAGTTTGTATACTTCAGTAATTTGTATATTTCAGCAGTTTGAATATTTCAGTGGCCATTCATCATCCGTTTATTCAGCAAAAGTGTGCCGTTGGAATACGTAAAACAAAACCGCAAACACCGAATGGTTAATAAAGACGAAAAAGGAAGTGTTTTATTCGAACTCTACAAAATAAAGGAAAAATGTAAAATATTTTGATAGCACCCGATAGGCTTCTCCCTGAGCCAATACACAGATTCATTTCGATAATGTTTCGCTCCGAAGAGCGCTACATAATAAGAGCGAACAGCAAGGGGAAAGCCAATATGAACAAGGGTCCACTGGAAACATGATTGGCATCGCGAACACGCTATAAAACAAGGATGTGGTGGCAGCCTATGGTTGATTATCTGCGTTAAATCTTAGTTCACAATTCAAACAAAACACAACAGCAGCAAAAAACTGGTGAAAACTTTTCGTCTAAAAATCATGGTCCTTCCCCAAAGAACTGAGCCACAAAGAAGGAACCTCGTCTAAGTGGAACCTGAAAAGAAACCGATTTTACAAATTTTTGTTGAAAACAAAAAGAAAGCTTTAAAAAAATGCTACCCACAAAGGAAGAGATCTATTTCTCCGTGTCAAACGTACGCACGCAAGAAAACAAGCATGTTCTGCAACTCTTAAACGGAAACAGCTCCCGGAAGAACAACAAGACGCAGGCGCACGCGGCATACAGGGGAAAAGCATAATGCAGAGAGCTCAACGTTTCATCTGTCAAGAACACTGGGTCGTTCCCGTATGAATTGCGCAATCTCAGAAACCGCGCAGTCTTTCTTCCCCCTCTTTATGCTTTTTTATTTATTTATTATTATCATTGTTTCCTTCCTTTCCTTCAAACCGCGCCGCCAGCACCAAGTTATTCCAGAAAACAAACTCGCGCACTCGACCAACTCGAGAGAAAGCAAAATCAGAAGGTATACACTACATCACAAACACGATTAGAAGGATCTCCCACGCAGCAAAAGGGGGAGGGCAAAACGGGAGATTGCAAATTAAACGAGAAAGGGAAAGTGGGGAGCAACCGAAAAGTAGGAGGAACGTAAAATAAAGAAGACCCACGAAGTAACATGGTACAAATAAAGGAGAAAAAACAAAACAAAAGTAAGCCGAGCCGACTGCAGGAATATAAAAAAAAATGCGAGGAACAAAGAAGCACCCGAAGAAGACGAGTGCGCACCACCGACGGATACCTTTCCTTCCGTGACCGCGCGGCGGGAGAGGGAGGAAAGGGTAGACGGGATGATGTGGGGAAGACGGGGAAAGGGGGGGGGACATTCCGAAATTGGCTGCGACAGGAGGAAGTTATTTTAATGAAACGCAGAGAACAAACGACGTTGTTTTTCGTTTTGTTTTTTCTCCCCGGGAGCGGTTCGGATATCAACAAATCGATACGGCATATACATACCTCGAATGTTTGCAGCGCCGAGAAGTGCGCCGGGCGACGGCAACAGCGCCGGAAAACGAATGGGTCCGGCTCGGGATGGAATGCCAGTGCCGCCGCCGACGTTCTCCCGACTTGGGCTCTGTGTGAGTGTGTGTGCGTGTTCGTGTGCGCGCCCGTCGCCCACCGTTCTCCTCCGCGCGTCCGTTGCGCGACTTCCCGAGTGTGCCGAGTGGAGCGTCTGTGCACTATTACTTTACGTCGGCGTGCAGATACGTCTGTATGTGCGAGCCGCTCCACGGGATGTGCACTGTGTGCTCCGAGATGAAGAAGAGAACAGGGAGAGAGTCGGGAAGCCAGCATGCAGCTGGGATCTGTATTTATTTTATTATTATTATTTATTTTATTTTTTTACTATGTCGCCGCAGCTCGCTTCGGAACCGCCGTCGCCGTTGCTGCTGCTGCTCTGCTGCTTCTGCTGCAACTAACATTTCTGGCTGTTCCTTTTTTTTTCTTCTTTCTGTTGTCAGCGTGACAAAGCATTCGCGGTATTGTGGCTGAATTCCGAGGCGCGAACGTTTCAAAAGTTTCGGGAGATGAAAGGGAAGTAAACAAAGTGTGTATCTAACTTTGTTCGCTCGGGTGCGAACAAAGGTGAAAACAAAATTTGAGTTGGCAATACAACAAGTCACAAGGTAAAAGGAAATCTGGATGCGCAGACATTACATGTCGCTCCTCGTCAAATCCCCCGGGGAAAGAGTTGCTGGCGCCCGATGGGAGATTTGTCCGACAAGCTTCAAAGGTCTCTGCTTTTCACCTTGACGCTGGGAAACTGTCTCGGGTCTCACAAAAAATTAGACTACTGCATTATATCTATATATATATCTTTTTAATTCAGAAAGATGTCTAAGTATATATTGAGATCTTGATTAAAATGTTTTATATGTCTAGGTAGGCTCCGCTTCACTCAGGAACTCACTCGAAACCTAATCAAAACTTTTAGGCCTTTTTTTTTATGAAGCCCTTTTTATTTAAGCATGAGAAATAAATCTAAGGCATATAATTTTTTAATTTCTTTTTTGCAACTATAGATTAAAAAAATAGTATATATATGATGGAGTGAGAGAAAGTTGATAAGTGCAGCCGTAGTAATGGTGTAAACGAAGAGGGAGGGAATGATTATTAAATGTATTCCATTATATTAAATCAAAGATTTATATATTTATATGTGTGTGTGTATATATATTTACAGTATCACTAAGAAGATGGTGGTTTATATGCGAGACTTTAAGGGGTCATACGGTATCTGCCCAACCCATCCACCTGTCGTCCATTGCAAGATCTCCGCATTACTGCGTTGGAAACCTCACTGTAGATAGCTGGAGCGCTATCGGTTACAAAAGTGATAGTGTTTTTTTTTGATGATTTTTATATAGCACTGCACTGCGGGCCTGTTCAGTGTTGCATATCAATTGTCGATAAGGGTATAGATCACAGTTAACTATCATTTTCTTGTTCCGGTATGGTTGTATTTCCAGTTCAAGGAATGCGTAAGTTCATCACGGATGCAACTCTACAACTCGAAGAATATTTTAAACACAGCCCCTCCCCCCCCCCCCCCCCCCACACACACACACACAAGAACACATATTTTAACCGCAAAAATCAACTACGAGTCGCCGAACGCTAATTCCAATACCTACGATTCCCCGATAACGATACCCGATAACGACACGGTGCAAACGCAAAGGCAGCGGCGGAGTATTAGATATCGTTATCAGGGTCATCGGAGCGATTTACTAAAACTATCCATTCTCTGACCCAATAGAGCTAGCGGTTTTAACAAGGTGCCAAAGTTTCACAACAAACCATTATCTTATTCAAAAGTTTTAGGTGCTTTTATTAAAATTTTCATCTGAAAATGGGGCCCATTCTCGGTAGCTGGCGTCATACAGCTCCATTTTATTCGAGGACATCTTGTGCCGCCATTTTCCCATTCATATTTCCATAAAATAGGGTATATAAATTTTGAACATTATAACATTTCGTTGTGAAACTTTGGCATCGGTTTCGAACCGGTAGCGTGGCATTTCTGCATAAAATAAGCGACCGGCGATGCGTCGTTTACTCTTGCAACAAAAAACAAAAAAAAAAGGAACTACATCGAACATGTAATTTTTTTTTAAAGGAGGGCACAGCATGTGTCTTCTCAGAACGTCACTCGTCGCACATCCGGCGATCAGCGAGGCCAGCAGACCCTCGCATTGTCCCCGACGTCAATTCCACGAGCTTCCCTAGCCTCTCCGCAGCCGTGCGCGGACTCACGGACGGGCCGCAGCAGCCAGCCGGCGAACAAGCAAACTGCCGCGTGGGGCCACTAGTGCCAGCGTGGGCCTCCAGAGGCGCGGCAATCGAGTCGATCCCTCCGCCTTGGAAGCTGGCTTTCCCGGCGCGCACTCGGTCATCCATCTTCCCGCTACCTTTCAGGGGAGCGATTCTCGCCTCCGATGGGGAACAGCTTAAGAGCAATTCCGTAATGCATTAGCGATTAGTCGGCCCGGCCTGATCAATAAAAGACCGATGACTCCCGAGGAAAGGGCGCCAAAGGGAAGAAGACGACGCCGTTGTCGTCCGACGCTCGCCTGCCTTCCGCCCCCGCTCGCCGAGGATGCGCCAAGGGATGGGATGCACGCCGAGCATAACGGCGCTGTCATCCCACTCGTCGAAATGCTCAAATTTCAGGAAAATCGACCGCTCTAGAACACTCTCAGTAGGTAGATACATCAAAGCATTAAAAACACTCAAAGCTTGAAGGAGCTCCTGCGGGTTTTCGAGGTACCCAAACTAAACTTATTCTCGGAATTCCCAGGCTTCACTCTTTCCAGTGTACTATTTTTTCTATTTTGAAAATAGCGATTGAGAAACCGACAAACGAGGATGCTGCCAAAACAAACATTCAAATTGTCCCCTGCTTTCCAGTGGACTGGCGTCACATTTTGGACAACTTGCAAGTGAAGCAGGCAGTCTAAAAAACACATCATTTCGCGCCTGCCCTTTTTTCTTCTTTTTTGTTGCTGATTCCTGTAACCCGTCGGGACAAAGCTGCACTGCATCATCTGACGTCACGTTTTTATTATTTCCAGTAGAGATTCTGAACATCTCAGATCAAATCTAAAACTTTACTTACTTCGCAAAAGAAAAAAAATATTGTGACTTGTAATTTTGGATATTGTTCAAATCTGTTTATTAATGTGTTCAACCAACTTTGAGATAAACCAGTTAGCGAAATTTCGCCATTTTAAAAACGCAGGCTTGCTTGATTCGTGATTCGTTTTTCGCCATCCTTAGCTATTTATGACGTAATCTTATTTTAAGCTGTTAGTGGCTTTGGCGGGGTGTAACAGATTAGTCAGTTTTCTCTTGCTGCGATCATTTCGAAATAGTTGCATACTCGGAACAAAATAATTTGAGAATTTTGACCCCGAGGGATCACATCAAAACGCATTATATAATAAAAAAAAAAAAACAAATCTTAAAAAAAGAAGTTGGATCACCAGTTTTAGACAAGGTATTAATTTTTAGCACTTGCGGAACCTTCTGGGGATATCAGCGATGAAAATGTGTGCTATCAAAATTTGTAGACTTCGGTCAAAAGATACAGCAGGGAATTAGTATCTCTCACGGGTGAGTGATTGTGTAGTATGTTCTAAAAATTGAACAGTTAGAATTGTGAGCAAATGTCCCTTAACTCAGAATGATGATCACCCTGCTGCCAGTCATTTCGGGCCAGTTGGTCATAATTCTTCTTCTTTTTGTAACAATAAAATTCTTCTTTTTCTCCTCTTTTATAATTTTAGGTCGATATATCCCTGTCATATCAAAAGGTTTGCGAGCATTAAAACTGGTGATGCACTGGGGTCAGTGCGACCGACATCCCACGTACGCCGAGTTTATCGAGATCAGCGCAATTTCGTTCTGTAGCGAGATAGGACATCCAGATAAGGGCCAGCTAAGCTCCGAGGTAACGGTCAGTCATGTCGGAAGAGAAAAAAGAATAAAGTAGTCGGATCTGGGCCGGCCCACGGGTGGACAGCTCACATTCGCCGGCCACACCACCTCCAACTCGGGCCGCGCGTAGGGCCGTTCTGCGAATTCGGAACGGCCCCGTGGTCCGGCGGCGATGGCTATCGGCTCAGACGTTGTGACAAATGCGAGTGCCGTCCGTTCGCTGACCGGGCTCCGACCGGACGCTGGTCTCCTCCCACCGCGCCTCGCCAACCCTGCCTCGGACGCAGATGCGGACTGCGATTCCACAATGAACGCCCCGGCAGAGACCTTCGGAGAGCACGCAATTGCGAATCCAGTCGAGCGCTTTGTCTGTGGCTAACAAAGCGTGAGCCTGCATCGGTCCAGACAGTTTCCGTGTACGCAGCTGCCGGACTACTCGCGTGCCTGATCCATCGGAAATGCGAAAGGCAGATTTTGCCGTTCGAAACGGGCACACGAAACTCGGCCTGTGTTCTTCTTCTTTTGTTTTCGTTTTAACTTTGGATTAGAATCTGTAATATTTAAGATAATTAGAACATCAATAATACTCGCCTTCAGTGTGGCTTCTGTTGTGATGCGTAAAGAGTGTACAGTTAGGTCGGGTTACTTTTTCGCTCTATGAAACGAAAGGCGGTCTGAACTCCTCATGCTCGCTTTTGCTTACACTCTAAGCGGTCCACTTAGTAAGAGGGACATTTCTTCGATTTTTTCCCACTTAACTTTAAGGGGGGCGACAGACCTCTTAATATTACATGGGGATGCTCCCTCTTAATTAAGTGAGACACCACCCCTCTTAAAGTAAGCGATACGGCGTCTCCCTTAAATTCGAGGTCAGTCCCACTTAGTAAGAGGGACATTTTTGAGATATTTTCCCCCTTAAATTTGGAGGGACGGTGGCCCGCTTAAAATGTAGGGGTATATAGTCCCCCTTAAGTCGGGGTCGCATTGCTTATACATCATACAAAATACCCTGCGCAGACATATTCCAAAACGAGTCACCACGACATCCGTGCCTCGTACGCCACGAGGCAACCAATTCAAGAGGTAGCTTTGTTGCATGGCATTCGAAGCACGGATGTCGCGGTGACTCGTTTCGGAACATGTCTGCGCAGGGTATTTTGTATGATGTATAAGCAGTGTGACCCCGGCTTTAGGTTATCTCTTTTATTTTATCGTAGAATTTCTGCTCCTTCGTGTTTTGACTGTCAGCTGTCATGCTGCACTGCAGTGATGCAATTCGCGCACTTTCGCTGATATTGTTTAGCCAAAGTTATTTTATGCTGCGTAGCAGAATTGAAAATTGATCGGTATATTATGTTTGATAAACGAAATCAATATGAAAAATAATACAGTAGCAATCTTTAAAAGTAAACACTTGTTTTATTTGCCATGACACAATACAATATATATAAAAATAGTAATTTTATAACGATGTTCTGGTAGCTTATACAGATAAAAAAGACGTTAGAACGACGCCGGAAATTGGCGTTTCTAAGGAACTATCACACAAACATTTCGTGCTGCAAAGTGACTCTTTTTGGCTATCATAAGCAATAACAATGCGACCATGCTGAAATTGCTTTTTTTCAGCGGCTATCACAAAAAAAATAACACTACACTCTAAAAAAAGCCCGTGCGTCTACTTTCCCGTACAACACTTGGAAAGCCAATCACCATAACTCACGGAGGCAGCTCAGCGAATGTCAATGAAAAACGTATGATTATACAAAAAAAATGCAGTCTGAGTTGTGATACTAAGCAATGCAAGCGTGACTTTTTCTATTGCTTAATGTCACAACTCAGACTGCGTTTTTTGGTCTAATCATATGTTTCGGCATCGTGATTCGCTGAGCTGCCTCCGTGAGTTACGGTGATTGGCTATCCAAGTGTTGTTCGGGAAAGTAGATTCATGGGTTTTTTTAGAGTGTAGTTACCTGCTTTATAGCATTAAAACAAATTACGCGGCGTTTCTTGCAATCAGCAGAAGCTCAGAACTTCTGTTGTTTTTGAACGGCCATAAGCAATTTTCTGAGCTTCTCCGACATGAATTGAATCGGAAACTCGTCATTTTCAACGAGCAGACACTGGAGGAGCCCAAGGGTTTGTCCATATGCCGCAGGGTAGGAAAGTCCCCTTATGTAATACACGCATAAGCACATGACTAGTGCCTCCTCCAGAGTCGTGCTAGAGGAGAGTTTCACTGACTGCTTCCCAGAAACGATCTGTTTTTCCGAACCGAAGAAAATCTTGGGTCCTGGAACTCTTTCGTCTGGGGTACGCTCGTCCTGCAAGCAGCAATTGTTCAACAATTGTGGCAGCGTCAAAATTACATTTCTATTTTTGCATCCGCTTTTTCACGTACCGTGGTGATGAGAGAACTTCTGGCCAATCGAGACCGGAGGTGGTCTTCAATGTTCAAAAATGTTGTTGGGTCGTCTCCGCAGAAGGCACTTTTCACCTCCTCCAGTTTTCCCAGCATGGTGACCATTGTGCTTTGGAACCGAAGCTCTGCTTCCACCTTTAGCTGAATGAGAAACCATAGTGTTTTCCTTTAGATACAAAGAGAGGGAATTACAATGAAGGTAATGAAGCGCTTTCACCTGTTTTCAAGCAGGCGGTAGGAAACAAGTGCGAAAATAAATTGCAAACAGTTAAAAGATTTGAAACCCAATCTGTAGTGACTGAATAGATCATCTAAATAAGTATAACTATTAAATATTGTAGGTAATATGCAAGGATGTATGATTTTACTGAACTTTATGGCACCAAACTTCGAACTTTGTGGCACCAAAAACGTATGTTCGTTTTCATATAATAAATTTTCTAAATTAAAGTTCTAAAAAATTACATCAAGCCCAGGTCAAAATCAAACCTCGTAAAATTGTTTTTCGTGCGAGTACTGACTCGCACGAAAAACAATTTTACGAGGTTTGATCTTGACCAGGACTTAGTGTAATTTTTTAAAACTTTAATTAAAAAAATTATTATATAAAAACAAACATACGTTGTTGGTGCCATAAAGTTCGAAGTTTGCGGAGAACGAGGTTTGCTCAAAATGGTAGTCAACCGAACTTAAAGTATACTATAGCGGACAATGAGGTAGTGAAAAGCCGACCATGCTTATTTGGAGCCCTTGAAAGTGTTCAAATACTCCCTGGGTCAAACTAGGGCTGGCATTCGAAACTTAGGTTCTGGCTTTTAAACCACTCGGGGACCACAGAGAAAAAGTCCAAATGAAGTTATGATGCTCATATTGTGCGTGGATGTAGATTGTCAGGGAACGCTCAACCTTGCACGCGCGACTTTAATTTATTCGGGAAGAGTAGCGCCTGTATGCACTATAGCGTTGCCTAACTAAAGTGTCCTTCAGACTTACCACTTCCTCTTGACAAAAGTAGTTCGGCAAGACATCAAGTGCAACTGATTTTCTTCTTTCGATTGTCGCCTTCAGCAACACCACCACTCTTGTTATAATCGATGGCCCCAAGGTTTTCGCCGAAGGCATTCAGGACCTGTATCAAAATTGTACTTTACAAACACGAAACACACGAGGAAATAAACGTACATCAAGCTCAGCAGACGCCTCATCAGTGGAGATGGCCCATTGAAGGTTTTGAGACAATCACATACCTTTGAATATGCCAATATGGTAACAGTTCGTTGTGAAATCTTGACCTGTGGTTAGGGCTGCTTGCGCTACGTTATGCAGAGATAGCGTTCGATATGTGCATATTTTCTTTTCATTTCAAAAACGCAAAAAACGCTGTAATTCCTTTGGGAAACAAGCAATACATTTTTAAACAAAATTCTAGCACTAGCCCGGACACATTACGCTTTAGTTTATACGATGAAATAGCAAGTGACATTAGCTCATGACGTAACTTCTGCGACTGTTGATATTTGACACGAGAATTGACTGCTATTTTAAGTATTTTACGAAAGTCGTTTTTGTATTACCAAGACAAAGCGAGAACACACTTAGTAGTAGCGGCACATTATAAGACCCATATGCCTTGGAAAACATGAATTTTATTTGCGGCTTAAAGCTGCAAAAGAGATCTGATGCATTTTTTGTCTTGTCTGTTTGTCTTCAATGTCCCTCTTTCCTTATCGTAAACATAATCAACTAAGCAATTCATTCATTTATTCTTTTTTGTTTCTTCACAAACAACGTTTATGGCAACAGAACGTGAATAGAGCCTACCTACATACCAGAATACAAAAAGTTCATACTCACCGAGTTCGTTGTGAGCGGTGGGCGGGTGGCCGCAGTAAGCACACCACTCCGGGTGGTGCGTTCCACAGTGCACAGGGTCCCGGTAGAACTCTTTACACGAGCATTCCGTGCAGAACCCCCGACTTATTCCCCTCATGTCAACGTTCGTAGTCATTGCCCCACTCTGAAAACAAGATTTGTAACGGTCATTTAACGGCCGTTGTCAACCTCAGCCCTAAGGCGCTTGGGAATACAAAAGAAAAAAAAAAGCAATCTTCCGTCTATATTTTTTGCACGTTTGCGACACAGAAAAAAGAAATTCAACCAGCCACAGAAAACAAAGCCGAAAACAAACAGCATGCATAAAATCTCCAAAAACAAAAGCATGGTCGGCGCCGAAAAAAAAAAAAAAGAGACCGGTAGTTTTGCCGGCGCGACCGTCAAAATATAACGAACAAAAAACACGCCAGGGAAAAAACAAACAAACAAGAAACATGCACTCCCGGGCCACCGCTGCCCCCTTCCCCTCTTTCCGCAGACGGTCGCGTCGTACTGGACTAGACGCTCATTGCAACGCAACGCGAACGAGCGAAATAACTTTTTTGTTTTTTGTTTTTGTTTGAATTAGATGCTTCCTCTCCCCCCTTACACACACACACACACACACTATGGCTTTTTGCTCGCCTCCCACTTGAAGCAAACGTTGATACTTGATACCCTCTGCAACGCTAACGATGTCTACCATATACGGTTACGAACACTGACTGCCCGACGAGCTAGGGTACCTTTATCTGCACTTTGCTTTAGGGAGGTTGATTCCATCCTTTGTAGTACCCGATGCCGACAGTGCACACTCACGGATAAAGTACAAAGAAATTGCCGGTAATAAAATGGCGGGGTAGCAGTCCCAAAACTTGCAGCTCGAGCTGGGAGAAGATCGAACGCGCGTTCGAAATTAAAAAGTAGACAAAAGCGTCGGACACAAAATGGTCTGATATCACCAGCCTAAGACAGACGGATACACATTGGGACACCCCAGCCCGAACAATACCGCTAAAAGTGTTTTGTGCGAAAGACAGCCATGCGGCTCACGGCAGGGCCAACGACGGGCGACGCTTTGTCCTATAGCTGAACGAGCAGGTCCAGGAAGCGACCGCGGACTACTGCAGTCAAGCTGAAAACTCTCACTCTACATGCAAAGCTCGTGCATTTCACAGCCAGCGTGAAAATATTGATGGCTCGTTATTCCCACCCGCAATGTACTCAAAACAAAGCGTCAATATAACAGGATTACTCACCCGAGGGAAGTCAAACGAGCATCATGACGCTTGCGACTCTCCGGCCACGACCGTTTCCAGCTCCGTGAATTGGCGCCAAACCTTAGCACCGTCTGAACTCTTTGCCGTGGATTAGTGCGCCGGCACCTCTCCTCTTGACCGAACTACATTGGTCCAGTTAAGAGGGACGAGTCCCCTCTTAATATAAAAAGACAAGCATGCATTTTTCTGTCGGTCTTTCCTACTCAGAGGGACCAAGGAATCGGATTCCTTGGTCTCTCTTAATATGTTGGTGTCCCTCTGGATGTTGCTATTTTATTTTTCCATTTCCCTCTTAAAAAGAACTTTCCCCCTGAAAGCATCGTTGTCCCCTCTAAAATCAGAGGGACGAGTGTTTTTTATGAGAGACCGGTTTTTAGAGTGTAGCTTTTGTAGGTGTGATACTTTCATCCAATGCCGCCTCGCACTTTGATATTGTCTGTGTGTAGATGTTTCTGCAAGTTATTATACAGATCGCAAGTTATCAAAATGTAAGAAGATTACAAAGTAACCATGTACAGATATGTTACCATATTAAGGACTCAATCTGCACCTTCAATATTTTTGCACATCCCAGGAAAAAAAATTGTAGACAATATATACTACGCGGGATGCAAATAACCAGTCCCTGCACCCCAATTATTAGCAGTCAGTCATCACAGGAGAGATGTAGACTTCCGAGGATTGTTTCAAATCACTTAAATAAACATCCTTTTTGCCGACCTGTTATAAGTCCTTACCTTACCAAACATAAAATAGCACGTGCATGAATCACGCGTATGCCTTACGACGAACGCACAGTTGAACTTCTGCCATGTTCCACTGAGTGCTCCAATTTTCGAAAGCTAGACCGTCGAACAAGCCTGTAAGCGCTAATTATTCAGTCTTTTTTTTTTTTTACTTAAAGGCGTTTTTTTTAAATTATTATTGCAAAGCAAGAACGAGTTCTGTTCTGTATGGTACTTTTGAATACCAGCAAGTGAGATACTTTTAATTATTATATTCCCATTCTTCTTTGGTCAAGATGGAGTGAAAAAATAATGTTAGATACAATCTTATGCTGAGACAGTACGTGTATTTTCGTGTATTTTACCTCATATGGCTTTCTCTGTGATTCTAAAACAAGATCACCTTTTTTTCAAAGGATAATTTTGCACGTAATTAAAGACGCATAATACTTTTGATTAAAACGTTATAAATTTTAACAATCCTATACTCCTTCAAGTATTCTGTGGCCTTGATAAACTTAACAAATGAACAATCCAGCTGCGTATTTAATAGTATTCAGCAAGCTTAGTCTGTTTCTAACGGGATGAATGTATTCAAGTTGGTCACCGAGAGTCGCGCTTATCAGTGCTCAGTGGGACCAGTCATTTGCAGACACACGTTTTCAACTAAGTACCACTCAATGTTGTATACAAGTTCCTAAAAAAGAAACGAAAGCTCGTTCCTCGTTCCTTCTGGTTTTTGGAACGCGTTCCCGTTACAAGTTTCATATGTGAAAAAGGAACTCGTTCCAGTTACAGTTAACAAATGGAACGTATCGTTACATATACGTTTCTTTTGTATTCTGCTAATTACAATATATCGTTAGTTCAAACTAAGTTTCTCTCTCTCTCTCTCTCTCTCTCTTATATATATATATATATATATATATATATATATATATATATATATAGATTCCATCAATTCGCAACATACGAATTTCAATGCCGTGATGGCAGGACACCAGGAGAAGAAATAACCGGATGCAAGGTTATATTTGTTGAGATATTCACCTTCAGAAATCTCAGCATTTTGCAATATTCCTGTTTGTGGTGGCCGATTCAGATGAGCCAGGTGTACTGTGAGCTGGGAAAAAGGAAGCGGGGTTAATTAATCATTCCTTATTAAAGGGTTACCTCACATTGCACGAGCGTTTTACAGCTGCCTCACACGTTCCAATATGTCCCTTGTTTGAACTTAACAACAGTTGCTTCTCGGTGTTGCTGTATAGGCAAGACGAGTGAGTGGAGAAGAAAGTTGGGCTTCTGAAAGCTCAGTCTTTAAAACTACCAGTCCCTCTTCTTGAAGGTCGGATTCCTTGTTCAGTTTAAAGGTGGAGGAGAAGGGAAGAGGGAATAAAAGTTAATTTTTTGTGTATATTTGATGTGACCAATGTTCGAACTACAAGGGTGCGTTTGATGCCTGGTAACCTGGTCTTTTGTTGTAACTGTAGGTCTCTTAGTGGACGTTCAGTGAGGGCTGTAGTCGACCTCAGATTTCTAGGTGTATGAGGATTCGTGGAAGCAAAAGAAAGTAGCTGAGTTTGACAAATCCCTCTCTCTGTGTCGTTTTTTTTTTCGACTAAGTTTTCTTTGTTGTGCTGCAGTCTCGGGCACTGAAAAAGGATTCAATGTCCGCCAGCTCGCCTGCACCCGGCTGTTACCAAGCGAGGACCCCACAAAAGAAACCCTAAAATAAGTTTTAAAAAAGTTAACGAGATCCCGCTCTTCGTGAAGTTACGGTTTATATACTTTTTAGAGTTAAAAATAAAATAAAAATTAACTAACTGGACGAAAAAAAAAAGGGACGCCATTCCTTTCTCCGTTCCAGTATATATGTAACGAGTTCCCGTTCCAGCTCCACCGATGCAAAATGGAACGGCGTCGTTCCTTCGTTCCTCCTAAAAGGAACGCGTTCCAGGAGCGCCGTTCCTTGGAACACCGTTCCGGACAACACTGGTCCACTGGCAAATCGACCGTGTGTTTCGAATTATCAATTAATTGTTTATTTTGTTTGTTACAGTGAACCCAATCATGCTGCCTCCCAACGAGGGCGGTGTCAAATCAAGACCGAATAGCATTGAGTCTGGTGGGTCTCCGGGTTGGTCCACCAAACTTAACTATAAAATTATCCCTTCCAACCTTTCTTTATTCCCTCTGCTATACCCCCTACCCGTCCCCAAAAACAGAATGACGAAGATGACCCCTCCTAGAAGACAGACTACACAACTATATTATTTTTCGTTCTTAACAATAAACTAACGATTCAGAAGTCAGCTCTTCCTAGACAACGTAAGGCGCTGGCATTACTCCTTGATCAGATAACAAAATGTATTAATAAATATTGTTACACCAAAAAAGAAATTTCAAATGTTTTTTTTTTTTTGCGTCCGTTAAATGACGTAAACATACTTTGCCCAGCGGGGCGCACTGATTAAAGAGCGACAGTATTTCGCAAAGTAGGACGCAGCAGCTGCAGCCAATCGGTGCTCCGGCACCGTGCAAAGTGATGTGGTGTATTGTGCTGGGTGAGAATACCTGCGTAAACGTCATGTCTCCCGTTGTTGATTTATTCTTTACCAGGCCTGCTGCATAAACCAGAAACTGATATGAACGCATGACGTGTGCATTACAGTTTGAAATTTAATAAACTGCGTTTTAGCTGTAACTAAAAAGAAAACAAAGTAAACTGTCAACGTGTGCTAAATGTGTCTTAATTTTACACGGGAGCACACAGTCAGTGTGCTTTATTGCGATTATATTGTCAGATAATCGATAACTTGACCACTAATTTAAAGAAAACACTTCCTATTTTTCAGCATCTATTTATTGCATTAAAATTCCCCCTCGACAACAGGAGACGAACGAGACATATCACGAGGCACGATAATCCTCAATCTGTAGAACTGTAGAACGCTATCGCAGTTGTATGGCAGTGTATGACATGATTCGCGAGCTTACTAAAGCATGCCATTTAAGTTATGACTACGACGATTTAATTACTTGAAACATCGATGAGACGCAGCAGTTTGCCACTGAAGACAAGAAGGAAACTTTTGTGACAATTGCATCGAACCTCCAACCCGTCACCCTTAGAAAAATTAGTTTAGTTCCCACTTGTATGTACATCGGTACTCCACTCGTGGTGATAGAGTACCAGAGAAGTTATTCGTTCGTCGAATAGCTTCTTAATTTTCACGGATGTACACGGAAGAGTGTCGAAATTTTGTAGAAACCCCTAAAATGTTCTTCTCCCAGGACATCGTCGACTGGTTTGAAACAAACGTTGTAAGATCTTAGCTTGTGAAGAATTAAAAGGTGTCTGTGTCCTTTATTCCCAAATATTGTTGCAATATTGCATACAGTGTTAATGTTCCTTACCTTGAGGTAAGTTCTCGGCGACACAATTCCAGAAGAAGCTAGGTAGAAAAAGATGTGCTAGGTACTTTGTTATCAAATACCTCGAAAGGTTTCAGTGGGTGGCGACATACAGGCCTCCGTGCGCACACGAAGAACGAAAACCTTGAGATCCGAATCCAGCAATTGAAAGAGAGGTGTGTTCGTGCGAGTACAATACGCGAATTCTTGTCACCCCGCAAAAATATGAAACAAGACAAAGTCAACAGGAAATCTAGAAGGAGAGAAAAATGTCGGTTTGAAATGTTCTACGCCACTGCGTACACAAAAGAAGGAAGTGGTCGAGGGGCAAAGAAGAAGGAGCGAGACAGCTAATGGTCGGTCCGTGATACCTAATGGGACAAAATTCCTGCATTCCCTTTTGAACCGTGCGCGACTCGCAGCTTGGAGTAATCATTTACCTTCATGATGGTTTTCGTTGCACGTCCTTTTCGTCCTTGCGGCAGCCAAGTGAGCCAGCCCTCATCACCGCGTGACTTTGGTCCGGGTACGCGCCGGCACCGAGAAAAGGCTTCCATCCTAAGACCAAACCGCCTCGCATACTCTGGAAAAGAGCCCAGAAGCGGATTTCAAGGTCAGCTCACATACTTCGACAACGAATAATAAAAAGTCGCTACGGCGGATTTATAGTATTTGACTGGCTGACCAGTGGCATTACACGTTCTTTTACAGACCTTGTGCTCTTCTATAGGGTATAAAGAGCAAAAAATATTAGAGGAAAGCATTGCAGAATCTAGGGTTCTGCTTGTGGTGGTTGTAATGCAAAATGTTTAAAAGATGTTACTTTTTGATGTATATTAATGCGAAAGCCTATATTTTTTATTGTTTGTTGTTTTCTCTGCATGCCGGATTGTTGACTAACATATTGTCTTGATTCAGTTTTTTATATTGAACCCTGTAAAACGGTACAACATTAATATATCAGTTTGGAAATTTGTTAGCCATTTTTATATAAGGACTAGGACCTCGACAATCTGCAAATTTTCAGGTTTTTGCCTCGTCTCAATTTTTGTTTGTGAATCAAAGTAAATATAGATCATTATTATTATTAATTATAGTAGTAGTAGTGGCAGTAGTAGTAGTAGTGTCATGTTACAAGGAATGATGTACAATGGTTGCATGAAAAGTAACACAGCCATCTTCGTAAGCCGCGAACAAATGGCAGCACTTATCCACAAAAAGTAAAGAAATGTGCAGGTTCTCCTCCAGCACCTCACTTCACGTGACCTTGTTACAGAAACGATTGTGAATATGTGCTGCATAAAATGTAAACCTCTGAAGGACTCTCGTCATTGCGACTTAAGCAACTTGCTGTAAACGAGTTCTTGACAACAAAACGGGTCACTCTGCAGTTGAAATTCACAAAATAAGACAAGCCATTCATAGTGACTGTGTCGATCTGAGCACTGTGTGTGCAACAGTGGGGTAAAATATGTAGAGATCGCCCGTGGCAAATATATTCAAATCACATCCTCAGCTGGATACGATATGGCAACCGTTTCTTGGGTCGCATATGGTGTTATTCAACATTGAGTTTCTATAATAAAAAAACAATAAACTCCAAACCTTACGTTTTGATGCAACAAACGTTCAGACAACGATTAAAAAGGATTCGACAGAAAAAGAGACAAGGTTTCTTGTAACGTGCAATTCCAGATCACACCACCAACGAAGGAATAGAGGGACTTGGTATCTCCACCCCACGCCATCCAGATGTATATGGTCCAGACTTGGCGCCCAGCGACATCTACAATTTCCAGAATTCCTCCTGGACATTCACATCGCTATTCGTCCAAAGTTGTAATGGCTGTCAAGGACTTGTTCCGGATACAAAGAGTAAACTTCTTCCGTGACGGCTTTACAAAATTTATTTATCGTTGGCAGAAGGGTGTCCTGTTATATGGTGACCATGTTTAAAAATGAGTACTGGAATTAATGAAAAAGTGCTAACGATTCTTTCTTGCTTCATTTCTTGAAATACTTCTGTCCAGTCCCGGGTAATGCTCAGGGAGGCATTAATTTTAATTCAACCGTCCTATGTAGAATGCTTGCCCCTCTCTGCAAGTAATGTCATGGAGCAAAGAATCCTTCAGGAATTTGTATCTAAATAGAATTGTGGTAAGTCCTTCCCTGTGATAAACAAGAACTCCTGTCACTACTAAGGAAAAAACAGTTACTTCATATAGAAAAAAATATTTCGACGCGCTCAACACAAGATCGGGCATGAGCTGTAACAGCCGTAATGACCCTTGTGATTTTGTTATTGGCACTACATACACTACATAGAATAAATATCCCAAGAATTAGCTTTTTGAAGGAAAAAACAGTATGTCGTATTATAACCACCTTCCCATTAAGGTGACAGTCCAGTTTCACCAAAAGAATTATTATAAAGCAGTTAAACCGGAGCTTAGGCCCTAAAATTACAAACGTTTTCGACGACAGGCAAGCACTAGATATCTAGACGCAATGTCCATTTAAAGGTATGTGATATGTAGGAACCTATGACCCGGGTGCTACATAAGAAAACAATACAACAGAATATGAATCATGCAAGAGCAATTACTTCACCGTTTTATTTCATACGATAGGCAATGAAAATGTATCTGAAAAATAAATGCAAGTGCGAATTAGAAGTGTTACATGAAATCCTTATATTAAAAAGTTACTTATTGTCTACTCTATCCATAGACCTACCTAGTCTCTGTATCATTATTTTGATTCCCCTTCCCCTTTCCTTCAGACGAAGTAACATACCACTGTGATGAGCAAGATTGGCCACGTCTTTCTTTTTTCATCTTTTTTATGTTTATTTAACTGGTCTGTTTTTTCTTATATAATATTCTAAAACCAAGAGCCGTCTTTGCAGTTTCTCAATTTTCGATATCCCATTACGCAAAACAAAACATGAGAACTACGCTTTAAAAGGAAATGGATTTCATTACCTTTTAAGAGTGTACAGTTCGTACACTCTTAAAACATTCGTAGATATGTTCTACATTCGTAGGACATGTCTACGAATGTTGTGCCATTTTAAATAACGCAAAAAGCTGAAGATTGGCAAAGTCTTGTTGGCAGTTCAGGGCATATCATTGAATAGTCAGAGGCACCAAGTTCTGCGAGTTATTCTGTCAGACAAATATTAGTATTTCCAGTTTTAGGCGCTTCCCTGAACACTATGAAGATGATTAAAATTGTGCAAGCAACGACCATTTATGTGTTAATCTACTTTGCACCATACCCTCCTCTCCCCCCCCCCCCTATCACCCCCAACGGGCCTTACCGGAGGAGAGTAATCAAAGTATCAAGGCACTTTTTTCATTTTGTAACAAATCCACTCTGCACAAGCACACACACAAACATCAATAAATCCTGCTACTAAGGAAAAACACACAATGTGATATGCCCACATTTAGAGTAGTCTTTGGAGCGATAACATGCCCAGGTATTGCACTTTTAAAGCAGATATCTATCTATCTATATTTATATATATACATATATATAGGAGCCCTTAAAAGTCAAAGTCAAATTTGGGGTTTAGCGTGCCAAGCCAACGAAGGGCATCTAGCACGGCACAGTGGAGGACTGAGAATTAATTTGGACTACCTGTTTTCTTTTGTGTGTTCGTTTTTATTTTTTTTGTACAACAGAAAGCTCGGTTACACGGCGCCTTCTCTGCAATAACCCTCAGCGAGATTCCGGGCATCTAAGCCGTGATCACCCCCGGGAAGCCATGCAACCAAAGCGTGAAGAAACTTCGTCGGCATTAGAACGACGACGTGATTATATTCAAAAGTTACAAATAGTATAAGCATAGAAAAGTGGCCCGCAAGAGCGTTTAACAGGCTGTAAAGTTCTCGGTAATTTTTCTTTTCATATTTACGCGTAATTTAGGCGCTTCACTGCAAGCTCATTATGAGATCTCGTAGTCGGCAGGATTTGAGTGAATCAGTCATAAGTTAGATCATCCTATTAAATGTTTGAGAAGCAAGACGGGGAATAATATGTGTTTGTTCCCCATGTCAAATGGGGAGCCGCTTGATAAGAAAAAGCTAAATAATTTTTGGAAAAGGGCTCGTTGGACCAGGGTAGTGAAAAGTAACGAGGTAAAATAGAGTAAAGTCATGAGAGAGAAACTACAATGGAGGTGACGAAAGTCTGGTAACAAAGAGATTTGCGGGGCCACCCTTTGAAACATGTTAGTAAGGGATTGAATGTAAGGGAAGGGACGAGAAAACTTGTTGGCCATTGTTAGTTCATTAGGTTCCATAAGGTGTTTCAAGGAGTTTTACACCTTTCCCACTCAAACGTGTTAGCGTAGACAAAATCGTCCACATTTCGTGGACATGGGAATTGTCACCATCCCAAGAGTCGTGTCCGTTTTTTGACAACGCCATTTTGGGAGAACATACAAAAACGAGTATGGCATAAATTTTCAGCAAATAAAAAAATGTTTTTTTACAGGCTTAGAAAACGGTCGTCCAAAAATGTAGTGTCCGCATCGTGGTTTTTATATTGCGAAAGGCAATTGTACTACTTACTGGGCGTATGGAGCGCCATCGGGTGTGGGCTTCTGAATGAGGAGGAGATATACAATTTTGAAAGTAAATGGCTACGCAAATACAACTGATCTAGCTCTATCAACAACACTTTAGACGATGCAAGCCTAACTAAATATATAATCTAGGAATATAAAAAGCGTATTGATTCAGAAGCACACGTCCGAATCGGAAATGCAAAGTGCTGCGTAAACATTCCTTAAAATAAGGTAAGGGCGTCGATTAAAAATGTTTCACCGGATTAGTTTCTGCACATTAATCGAATAAATAATTCGTGTGCCGGTTATGTTGACCGCTAAGTATTGTGTCTGAAAAAGTGTCATAACTACACATTTTTCTCTTGACTATATTTACTATACCATCTTTGTTGTAATCAACGCCTGACCGCCCATCAAAAAAACAAAAACAAAAACACGGGCATTTAATTTTAAAAAGTGCGATATTTCACATTATTATTTGAATCTCAGAATCTCTCTGGATGACAGTTATATGAAATGGTAGAATGCTTTGCCAGTGAAGACGCCCTTTTCTGCTTCCTATAACAAAAATATTACCCCCAAACTAATAAACCAGACATTTTTCTTATCCCAATGAATTCAATAAATTATTAATCGAAAGGTTAATCGATCAATTTTCCCAGCTCTACTCTATGTCTATATCTGCCCCGCCTATAGCTATATAAAGGCGTTGTTTTAGTATAGTAGTAATTTATTCCTGAGTATCCTCGTCCCTGGTCCATTTTAAACAATCGACTCAACACAACTAACAATACGAACCCACTGATCGCCCTCATGCAAACATTGAATCGTTTAAAAAAACAATAAAAGAAGACGTTTTTAATTTTCTGTAACGCCGAATTAGAGCGCAGCACTTGAGGAGGAGGAGGGGAGGGTACGGAGAGGAGGGTAGGGCCTTCCTTCCCTCCGTACCCTCCCCTCCTCCCCTCCTGCTCGGTGTCCATTTACCGGAAAATTTTCGCTAAGTTTTCCACTAAATTTAGCAAAAATCTTAACACGAAATTTAGCGGGGAAAATTCTATATTTAGTGGAGAAATTTTGCCGCTAAGATTAGCGGGAAAATTTTTCCACGAAGTTTAGAATTTTTCCCACCACAATTAGCTCGGAAAATTTTCCCATAACACAACACGCGGTTACGCTCGCTTGCATTATTCCCATAATACAACGCGCGCGGTTGCGCCAACGCCGACAGCGACGCCGCGAAATCCGGAAATGGACGCCTGAAGGCGCATTCACACTGCGGTAAAACGCGCGTCGTGAGGTGACTCTTTTGTTTGTTTTTGTATTGAGATAAGTCGCGCGCCGAGAAGGACGACGCAGGGAGACGCCGTTTCTGGACCCAATTTTTCCTTCGACGCCCGTGCTTGAGTCAATCAGCGAGCGACCGGACGTGACGTGTCGCCTTTTTCCGGTTTGGATACGTTTTCGCTGTTTTTATTTTCGATCCACAAGGAAGGCGGAAAGGCAGAGGGGTCGAGGAATTCATGCAGTCGCCAAACGTGGCTGGAAGCATTTCAGCGTGGAGAGAAGCAAGCCGATTGTAACACCTGATTATGAGCAGTGTTTTATGTGCGTGTACGACGCCGTGAAACTACTCTTCATCGTCTGCGCGAAAGCCGCCACCGAAGTTCGCAGTGTGTTCCGACTTCCGACTATGCGGGAGTGATCACTCCCAATATGTTTTGTGTATTCTGTGAGTGCAAGCCACCATTACGGAATACAAGAGTTCTCCCTCAAAAACACTACCCCACAAGCTGGGTGCAGTGTTAAAGGTACGGACGCGTAGGGTAGCACCGTGCTTTGTTTGTAGAAAAACGCGGCAAAAGAGCACCATCTGAAGCTGCCCACTTGAGTCCGTGCCTTTCGCATATGCTGCATACAACCGGAGTGTAAACGTATATATGTAATCATAGCCGTTGTCCATACAGTAAAAACGGTTGTCTCCGAACGCATATGCAGTCGCGAAGGCAAGGCAACAACAATCGTATACGAAGCTGACGAATAAAAAAAAATCCCATGTGCTCTCGACAAATGCGGAATTCCCCGAGAAGACGCCGGGTGGCCCTGTGTGAATGCTTCGTCTTTTTCGACGCCGGCGTCGACGTTGAAAGCAACGCGCGTCTTTTTTCTGAATGTGAATGCGCCTTAAAAGCTGCGCTCTGAAATAAATGTCGTACTTACATATAATTAATGTCAGCTTGTGAAAGGAGCTACGCATATCCGGTAATTTGTGTTCCCACTATGTTCAGATAGCGTGAAGTTAGTTAGCCCAAGTGGGAATCGGTATCTCCACTGTGGGTAAGAAAAAATTAGCCTGTGCGGTACCACTGCTTTCCTGGGGTCCTTAACGTGCATCACGCAGTAGTGATACCCAACCGCACGCCGGGACGAGGCGCATCCAGATCAAAATGGCAGGGGTGAGGATTTAACCCAGGATCCCTGGGTTCCGTAGGGAGAGATTTCGCTCCACGTGCTCCGAACTGCGGCGCGTTGACGCGCTGGGACACCGATTCTCCCGCATATTCAGTGAACGCGTAAAGGCTTTATTGCAAAAATAAATCACCTACAACTGGGTAGCAAAGTACCGTGGGAGAGTCAAACAATGGTGTCATTGTTTCACCTGCCCACGACTCCTTGTTACCCAGTAATAGGTGACTTATTAATTGCCGTTACCGTGAGTGTTTTAAGCTGCAAAGCTTTTTAGCTTTGGTGCTTTCAGGCAAACGATTGCTAGTCTGCATTTTTCTTCCTTTAGAAGGATTATGAGAAGCGCAAGAAGACTGGTGTTCGGTGTCGTTTGTAGATGGCGCCACCACCTACCGAATCCGAGAGCGCCCGAGAGGGAGGGAGGAGCGTGAAGGCCATCGCGCGATATGAAAGTGTATGGTTTTTATTTGTTTTTTTTTTTCATGATATTTTGAGAGTCTGTTGTGCATATCAGTCTGCCTAGATGTTCAGCTTAAAATGCGCAATTGAGGTCACTTCATGGAATGTCAAATAAAGTAAATGAAGCATTGTTAGCTGGGTATCTCGACATCTCAGTCTGTGTCAATAAATAAACAAAAATGACACTGCTGGTGAAAAACTACCTGCACAATTAATGTATTAATTTCGGAGCGCAGAGTTTTTTTTTTTTTTTTTCAGAGAACAACAACGGTTTCCCATTTTCGAGCTGGCCAGGCGCGTATAGAAATACCCACATACTAAGTTGCCACATTTCCAACTTCCGGACCTTAACTCTACGCGGTGGAACGACAGCAAAAATAAATTCCTGCAACCACAAAAAATTTTTTTTAGAAAGGTTGCAAGGGGCTTACTTTGTCCATGATTCATTCTTGCTAAAACGTTGTTAGTTTCCGACAAATAGCATGGGAGTAATAAAATTATACAAATATCAATTGCAATATCTCAAATACGGTTAATGTTCTTGTTTCTTAATTATAAGTAGTACCAGTATTTGTATTGTTTTACGGGAAACGAAGATGAGCATAAATGCACTTTTGCATTTCAGAGGTATCGAGATCTTGGTTCTTGAAAATTCCCTGATCATTTATTTGCCTGTAATAATGACCCACAACTGGAAGCAGTCGTGTTTGTGCCATCAAGATATAGTGATCCCCATTGTTCGATGGAGGCAGCTATTGTCTTGCGCGGCACTCGTAAAAGGCCAAATCATCACTTTAAATCTTGGTTAAGGCATTTGCCCTGCTGCGCTGCATTGTGTTGCGTTGCCGTCCATTGCGACGTAATGGGCAGCCCTGGTTGCCATGGTAACGCTCACCGTAAGCAGTCATAAGTGGGTGTACGTCGTACCGCAGTCAGTCATAGCCAAAACGAGGATGTCTCAACCGACCTTGATATCCCGAGCTTTTAATATTTTGAATGTACTATTGCCCAGCAGCAAACTATGTTGCCCCAAAAGTTGCAATGGGCTTGACTATTTATATCCAGCAATCTTAAAGTAAAATCTTCGTTTAATCCGTCCTTGTTGAGAATCCACAAAAAGTAAAGCATAGACATTTATTGAAGCGAGTTTAGTCCATATGCTTATTTCTTTGGAAATAACCTGTGTATTTTCTAAGATCATTCCCGTTCTAAAACCGTGATATTACCGAGAAAAAATAAAGCGATTATTTAATGTCAATGCGAATTATCTTGATGGAAGTACTAAGATATGGCACTAAAAATGTCCCGGTTTCACTGTGGAGGATGTAAAAACATTTATTTTTCTCCAGAACTCATATGTGTGTTTCTTGAGAGGTGTATATGAAATCCTGACTTGGATTGTCCCACGGCGCTCCACCTCACTCCCACTGAGTGTTTTTTTTTTTACAGTTATATTTGTCTGGAGTTTAATGCATTCCGCATATTGAATCGTAATTTTTTTCGTTCTTTCTAAAATCTGTATTCCTCTAAACTGAAAATTTTACCCCGACCGGATTTGGTGCTGAATTTTGTGTTCATCGGTATTTTCGGCGTCATGTTTACATGAAGTCCTTTTCCAGGCGGTAGATGACTGGATATGTACGTCGGAGCCCTTGCAAAGCAATGCATAACTTGAACGCTAACGAACATTATTTGTAACTGAATATTATATGGGGGCAGTGGACTTTGAATTAACATTAACACACTGCCTTTACATAACTTTGAACAATAAAAAGAAACTTTTATATATTCTGAATAATAGGTGAAGACAAGTAAAGTATGCCAACCGATAGGCTCCTGACTATTTGAGATGGTAATTTTGAGAAGTTGCGTCCATACGTATCAGAAACCAGTGGAAGACTATGACGCACCTAACTCGATTCCACGGGGTAAAACGTGAATGTACCAGAAACATTGAGGGGTTCAGAATGCTTTACTGGATTCCTAACCTTGCTTTCAGAGGCGAGTTTCAAAAACTAAAGAAAATATATGTTTATTGACGTTGTCTTTAATAGGCGAGGTTTTTTGCCTTGTGAACACATCACTTGGAGTGTAAAATAAAACCCCAACAACGTACTTCATTCTATTTATTAATGAACGAACACTCGTTGACTGTATTGGTTGATGGCGAGGGGCTCTTATATTGGCTATTTTCTTGGAATCAGCACTTCCATCTATGGCACATTTAATTTTACCTAATATTTAGCTTGAAATCATCCAGAAGTAATACTGGAACCATCAATATATTCGTAGCCTCTATACAGGTCTAGCACAATTCGTCGAAAGCCCATTCTTCGACGGACAACAGATAGAAGGACAATTCGTCGAATACGGTAATTCGCACTAGGCCAATTCGTAGAACGGGTGATTTGTCGAAGCTGGCTGATCGCAAACAAAATAATTATTCGAATGTAAGTGTATAATGCACTAAGTAATATAATATTATTACCTGTTTTTCTACTCGGGCCCAAATTGTGCGTAATGGGTATGTACCATATCTGGAGAACATTGCAGAAAAGTAACGAGAAAGCCCTGAAAATAAACTGCAGACAAAGAGAGGTTGCATGTTCAAAATAGGCTCACTGAGACTGCTTGACTGAAAAACATGCAGTAAATCATTTGAACTGACCTTTTCTCCCGAAAACAGTGCACAGAGACACAAATAGCATACACGGGCGATTATAACGGTTTTATTATTGTTGAAGCTTAAGCACACACTCTGCAACCTCACATTTCTTGCAACACTGTTGAAAATCCAATGACACCGTATTGTGAATAAAACGAGTAGATATAGGGAACACGCATGTTTCAGGGCTTGGTATTCGCAACTTGTTGCCGATTGTACGTGTCCTCCAGAAACTTGAGCAAGCTTCAGTCTTTAGGTGCTGTTCTTTATTGAGGCATGACAGGAACGTTCATACGCTCGTCCACCGCTAGCGTACGTTTGCCCGAATAAAATGTGAATCGAATAGGCGGTTGCTAATCAAAATACAACTCTTAGTTCTCAAAAAAAGAGGACAGGAAGGGCAAAGTTCAGTAGCATATGTTAATCTAAAACAGCAAATCCAAATCTTGCATTTATTCGTCGGTACTATCTTCTTTTTATATATGTCGCTACTCAATAAGCAAATAATTCCCCAGTAGATGTATACTCAGTTCGGCGCTCTGGATTAACGCTCTGGCGCCAGTCACGTGGCGCTCCTCTCATCCGTTGTCTGTCGCTCTACCTTTTCTATTTTCGCGGCCGCTTCTCATGGTGATCTGCCAGGCTTTGTCAGTTTATACTATATAGGAGGCTATGGTGTACCTCGAGCGCGCGCGCGCTGCCAAAGCACTGCGGACGGCATGAGGGGCGTGCTGGAGGCCGGCCGTTCGAAATATATGCCCTGCCGTTCTCATTCTGTTAGTGACCATGGCAGATCTTTAAATGCGTTCTGGAGGTTCGATGGCGGCACAGAAACCTAGCGATGGTATAGTATCTCAACGCCAAAGATATTACAGAACACCATACATTGAGAGGAAAGACACGAGCACCTGATAAACAGTAGAACACACTGAGTCCAGAAAAAAGGAAGAAAAAAGGTCACACCATAGTTAGCCTAATTAAAGAAAGAAAAAAAAACTACTGACCTTTCATGGTGGCACATGCGAAAACCCAAAACGAAGAAGAAAGAACGAAAGAAAATCTGCCTATCTTTGTGTGAAAGAGGTGTGAAGTTTTTTGAGAGCGCAGCTCTTAGGCGCCCGTTTCCGGCTTCAGCGGCGTCGCAGTCGGCGTAACCGCACGTTGCATTATGGGACGTTTCCCATGACGTCACGTATGACGTCACATGGAGCCTAAATTTGGTAGAAAATTTTTCCGCTCAATTGAGCGGCAAATTTTCCCGACTAAATTTAGCGGAAAACTTTCCTACGAAATTTAGTGGGAAATTTTTCGCTAAATTTGGCGGGAAAATTCTTCGGAAATTCTTCCGCCAAATTTAGCGGGCATTTTTTTTCTGCTGGATTTAGGGGGAAAATTTCTCCGCCAATTTTTTCCGCTAAATTTAGCGGGGAAGTTTTTCGTCAAATTTAGCGAGGAAATTTTCCTGCCAAATTTAGCGGGGAAATTTTTTCGCGAAATTTAGCGGAAGAATTTACCGGGAAATTGTCCCACACTTTCCCGGTAAGTTCCCCTCCGTACCCTTCCCTCTGAACTGCGCTCTAATTCGGCATTACAGAAAACTGTAAACGTCTTTCTTTTTTTTTTTATTTAGTCAATATATTGCGACCGTTATTTTCCTAGATAATAGGGCGATTTCGTAGATGGTTTTCGCCGTCCCGCGACGCTCTCTGCAACCCGCTACGATACCCGTAACTCTACAGTCAAGGCCATCGGCGCGCAGGCGCGGTAGCGGTTTTTTGGTTGCCGAGGGCTTAGCGAAGGAGGAACGCGGTCTATACGAAAACTTCCTAATGTCCGCCAAGCCCGGTAAATGCATGGTGGAAACCGTACCCGTGTAAATCAGCCACGTTTTTTAAGTAATTTTTTTTCAATATAAATCAAAGACGCTTTATAAATATTGCCAACACTCGAATGCAAATTTCATCGACTCACATTCCTGTTTCATAACTTAGTGCGTTTGCTGCATTTCGACATCCACAGGATTGCTTGAAATACTTGTGACATTCGCGAATTCGAGGTTAGTGGTCAGCCAAGCCTTTGTGACTTTAACTTGCCGACAATCCCGTACGCAGTAGCAGCTGTACACTTATCACACGTTTACACGCAACCATCAAAAATTGAAGATGAGCCGCGTCCTCAGTCTTTCCTAGCTCAGCCGACTGAACTCCTTCATGCAAAGCCTAATTTCTATTACTTACCAAGGACGAGTGCGCCTTTCGCGGTGCACCACCGGATGTTTCTAAGCACTGTATTAGACATCTTGCGACTTTCACAGTTTACTTTACTTAGCCTAGCCTAGTGAACCATGGGACCTAGAATGTCCCATGGTTCACAAAATGGGGAGCCCTATTGTTGACCCCCGATATGCTCCCGAGAAAAAAGCCAAGGTTTCTAAAAGGTCGAGTTCGAACAGTTCAAATTTTTTTACAGGTCCTCCGAAAAATTCTAATCTTTTCGAATTTATCTAAGATTCAAGTTCTAAAACAATTGAACATTTCGAACTTTTTTTGAAGTCCAAGGTTCGAAAAGTTTGGAAGTTTCGGTTTTAAGTTCGAAGTCTTTGAATTTCAAGGACGGATATCAAATTCCGCAGTTTTAAACAAAGTTTCCAGGAATTCATCTAAAAAATATATCCACTTGCAATACAAGTTTTTGAAAATGTTGCCCATTTCTCTAACTCCGTGAATGTACTCCTTCCTTCTCAGTGCTGTGGTGCAGACGGTACTACCTGTACTACTCGTTATTTGACGTTACTTAGGAAACAATTAAACTCGTTAAACAGTTCATCGAAAAGCCCTGAGAAGGTCAGGTGGATGTACTTTCTACTTATTTGCGAACTAGTAGCAATCCCATCAAACGTCACCTTAATGCAACGCTGGCATCAGACAACTAAATATACAAGACAACGCATGCACATCAAGGCATCCAGGCTTCCCGAAAATTTTTCTTCGTTCTAGCCGTTTATTTTCGACGGGATGGGATCACCCCTGCTATGGAGAAAATACTGAACACAGGAACAGCACTCGACATAAGTCAAGGTCGAGGATAATGCAAACAGACTAAACTAGGGGACCACCCGGCCCCCTCAAAAGCCGCTGACCAGGTCACGACCGGTTGCTATCGGGCTAACCATTTTGCCACTGCCTGGAACTTTTTCATTGAATGGAGATATTGGCCGCTCTAAAATGCAGCCCGGTTACTAATCAAATTGAAGTGCCGATTCAGCGTTCGCTATAGCGCATCGGCGTCACGCTCCGCGCGCGCCTTTCCTTGACACGAGGAACTCGGGGACTAGCGTTCAAAAACAATTAATGCAATGGTGGACGCTCCCAGCGAAGCGCCTCGGTTGAATTTCAAGCCTTCAGATTAGGGATCTGTTGTCCGACAGGTTACTACGGGGCAATTTACGGAGTTGTGCGCGGGAGAGGCTCTGTGCGGATGTGGAAAGAAAAAGGTGTGAGATCCTGAAAGCTATCATTCAGTACCTTACAAGCGAGTCGTTTGTAGCACAACCAGCTAAGTAAGACCTTAGTGCGATTTCAACTCTACTTCACAGATTGACATTTTGTATTATTTATATTTGTTGCCTTGAATCTATGAGGGTAAACTTGGTTCGGACTTCGTCAGACTTTTGTTCAGAAGTTCGAAGTTCCTGCGAACTTTTGAACTTAGCAGGTTCGAAAGTTTCAAAATCGTCAAATTTCTTAGCGTGGCAAGCTCGAAAGTTCGAAATGTCGAATTTCATAGCGCGAAATATCCGAAGTTCGAGATCAATCGAATTTCTAAGTGCCAAAAAATTTAGAAGTTAGAAAATCGTTGAATTTTTTCTGTAATAAGTTGACGTTTCGAAACTTTGCGAACCTTTCGAACCCTTGGTTCGATCTTCGAGCCTAAGGTTCGCGAAAGGTTTTCACCTTCTCTAGTCATAACGTTTAGGGAGGGGGGGGGGCGCAGGTTTCGCCATCTAGGTGATATTGACTTTGTACGATAGAACAGGGACAGCGAACTAACACGGAGTCTCAAGCTTCAGGGAGTATTCCCGGCTACCTCCTCAGCTGCCACAACCGGGAAAGATGGGAGGAGGGTAGTGTTCCCAGTGGATGGAGCTTCACTACAGGTTCTGAAGTGCAGAGTGAAACCATGTTCACCATACTTCACCTCGACGAACCTCGAGCGAAAAGGCATTGGGGCCCCCAGAAACACTTGACCTTTCTGTGATACGCTGTAATTAATATTGTAAATATTTTATTGTTTCCACGCGGTTAAATGAATACAAAGTAGCGCATCCTTTGTGTTTGTCTTACTTATTGTAACAATCATTATGACGAACACTATCGCATCTTCATTTTAAGCACTGGAAGGAGTATCTCTTGACGAAATTAGTTTTTACCTTTCGTGTCTATTCAACTTACATGAGCATTTTTCTTTGCCTGACTCTCAATCTCATGGTGTATTGAAGTTAATCCCTGGACAATTGCATAACTTATCCTAGAAGGTTCACACCATTGTTTTTTTTTTCGATAGGATATCATAAAATCAAGGAAATATGACGCCGCGAAATTAAATGTACGGCACGCTACCCAAACTTTGATCACCATAACGATGCACATCTCAGGTGTAAGATCAGACCTCCATACCAAATACGATTTACAAAATACTTTCTTGTAGAGTAGTACTAGATATACAAAAACGAGCAAACAAGGGGAAAAAATAGCTGAAACGGTTCAAAGTCATCCACCCACCTGGATCCGCAAAAGAAGCTCCCGCGCGGTGTCTTTAACGACCGGAAAGGAGTCACCGGAAGGCCACTGGGGCAGCGTCCCGCCACCGAACTCTGGATGAAGACGACAAGCTCGTCGGCGAACGGACGCCCAGCGGAGACGCGGCGAAACGCATCGAATTCGACATGCGTCCACGCTGCATTTCCGGACGCCGCGCAAGCCGACCAACCAACCCGCGGAACACGCGAAACCCCCAGAGCGCCGTGTCCTCCGCAGATGCGGGCATATGTGCGTAGGCGGTCAGCAAACTCGCTCACCTCCCCACTCCTATTGTATGCCACGAGGCAGGAATGGTCGCGAAGCCTGAATATTTTACTTTTCAGGTGCTCCCCTATAGATCTTTAAAAAGAAACTTCTTTTCTTCTTGTTGTTGCTGTTGTTATATCTGGCTCTCTCCGCAAGGAACGACTCTCAGTAGGGGTCATGCGTATAGGCTATTTATTTGTAAGGCAGAGAGAAAATATGACGCTCGCACGGGTTTTTGGACGTTGGGGTCGGTTTGAGAGAAGGATGGTCTGGATTGTGCCGTTCTTGCTGGCAGGAAAACCTGTCTGCAACTTTTCCATTACTGTTCTTTTTTTTCCCCTCCCTCCACTCCTTCGGCTACAGGGAGCGGGCTAAGACGTTTCAGAAACCATATTTATCGTCCGGACACCAGGTGAAGATGACAATAAGCGACTAAGTGCGCGCATGCAGGATCGTCCAGCGGGCTGCCGAATGGGAAGTTTCCCTGCTGAACGGCTGTGTAAAATAAACGACAGGGGAGACTCTTCGGCGACCATGTGTTATATCTGCGAGCTGACCCACCACGGTGTCAGCTTGCAACTTTAAAGGGACGGAGTCACCTTGTTGTTTACAACCAGAGATGCCCGGGCGACCATTATAGGCGTGTATCTGGCATGGAAGATTGTAGATGGTATCGTGTTGAAAATAAGTTCACACGTGACTTATATCGGGAAAAGAAGAAGAAAATGTGTTGCTTCCGACAGGTTGCGATGATTTCTTTCGGGAGTGCTGGAAAATAGAACACACTATCGTAGCGCGTCAGAACTTCCTCTGTGAATTTTTAGAAAGCATGGTTATAAATTATTAGTGTAGCGTGACAATTGGAACGATGCGACTTTAAACAAGATGGATGTGAACTTTGGATTTTGTCGTCAATCATTTGGGGTAGACACATTTTTCTGTGTAGCGCACTAAAAGAGTGCCTTGGGGTCTATATGTCTACATGTCAGTAGCCTCATGAGAAACACATATTCATTTGCTCGTTTATCGCTTAAAACAGGAGTCTCTAACACGCGTCCCGCGACCTGCATGAGGCCCGCGACTCGCTGGGACGCGGCCCGCAGGCGACCGGCTACGAGTCCCGGTTCCCTTGAGCGTTAGAAATGGCATGCGCCAGAGTGATCTCATCTCGCCGATTTAATTTCCCTCAAAAAGTGGCTTTGCTCTTTTGACGTTTCTCATTGTTCATACTTATAGTGGCTCTGCTCTTTTAACGTATTCACATAGCTGATACTTATCTGTGTTCGTTTTCCCTTTGTTTCGCTTTATATTTTGCTATCTAGATTTTTCTAATGCACAACTATTCCTCTTCTAGGCTGCAAGCGCAAGTTCTTCCTTGAATAATGCATCCCGGCTGCACGAACTCTCGAACACCAGGAGCAACTGCCAAAGATAAAACTAAACTCAGGACTCTAATTTTCAAAAAAAAAAATATCGCCATTAAAATAGATGTTTTTGCTCAGTGTGTTGAAATAAAAATCAACAGGGAAGTATAAACTATCAAATTAACTGATTGTTTCTTCAGGGGCGTGTTGAACTGTGTTAATTCCTGAGTGAATTGAGCAACGGGAACAATCGGGTACTTGGTCTCTTGTTCTATTAAAAATGGCAGCACATTGACGGGGCACTATAATCCTAATTCTGTTTATCACATCAGGTCAGGACCCCAAGTAGTCATATAAACAAATCAAATCTAAACATGTCACTGGAAATACTGTGAGCTTACAAAACGCATAGAGCACGAGGTCTCTTCATTTTTAAATTTTTTAACCCCCCTCTCCCCATTTCTACCAGTGTACAGTCGGCATCAAGAGTTAATTAGTGTAGTCTTATGTTGGCCCCCGACGTTCCCGTTGTGGAATATATGGCCCCCACACTCAAATGGGTTTGAGACCACTGGCTTAGAAGATTCAAAAAGGGGTTCCCATATTTTATTAATGATTAATGAAAAGAAATAGCAACATAGAAATAGCGACTGATTCAGTCTCCCTTGACCTTCCTATCACAAAAGAGCTCTCAGGATAGGATTCGCTGCGTCACCCTCACTTGTCTCATTGAGGCATAGGTGACAATTCTTCCCGAACGCAGGTTTCGTTGGCCTAATGTGAGGTAAAACAACACATCTGTTGAACTTGAAGATTTCCTTAACTTCATTAAACTCATTATTCTTGCCCCTTTCACTATTACTCGTTTGTGAACATTCCTCATTAAGCACATCAATATTATTCTCGTGGTGAATATAACCTTTGTTTAGACTAATGCTTGAGGATGGTAGCTTCAAAGAGCGTTTGAAAAACATATGCTGTCTTAGACAAACATGCCTCGTTTTGGTTCCGGCTCTGCTATAGTGCTGAGGCTGAACTAAATTTGTAATTAATAACAACAAATATGGTTGTACTTGTTAAACTGGTGACAGCGTGCGTGACCGATGCTTAAGCGAAGAGATCATCCTAATGTTGAGATGAGATTTCAAAAGCTTAATTTAACTGGTTTTGGTCTGCCTAAGCTTAATAAAGAGCGCATTGACGGGATTCCAGACATCTTCAAGGTAATCTTTAGTAGCCTTTTGTCTGGCTTTTCAGTATATAATAAAATAACAAAACATTGACTTTCAATTGGAGTTTAACAGCTTTTAAATACCTAGTCCAAACGATGTATATGATATCACCTATAGGCTATAGACCATCTGCGTACCACCTCTGGGCTAGATCATGCTCATAATCCGTTGTGCGCTGCACGCACAAAGAGCACGGTGTTAATGATATATCTACAATGAAGCATACTGCACAGTTCGCAGAGACAAAATCTTGTGGTACGTTCCAAGTAAACATGTTCACCATTGAATCATGGAAAGTAGACAATATGTAACTTTGATACGTCCTTTGAAAAAACAAAATGCAACACAGAAGGAACAGAGAATCATTGCTAAATACAACTGCCAAAAAATATATGACCACTAAATAAACGGGAACCTATATCAATGCATGTAACCATGTTATTATCCCTTCCCCTCTTTCCCCTCCAGAATCGGAATAACGGGCGTTAATCTTCGTTTTCGCACCATCAGCCCAGGCGAAGGTACTGACCCGCAGATCAAATCTGGCGCCCGGCCCCCTGCGCCCGTCGCCTCATAGCCGCGGGGTCCTCCCAAGTCAACCACCGAGAGGGTCCCGCCACCGCGGACGGCGGCGTCACCCCCGCACAGACGGCGCCGCTCGCCAGTCCATGCACCAGACGGACATCGGGGGGGACGCCTGTTTGCTTGTTTACCAATCAAGAGTTCCGGCCGTTGCTCCCTGTCGCATGCGCGAGCCCATGGGGCCTGTCTACAGACGCTCATTTCCTGGGCCAGTTGGCGTCGGCCTCCGACACTGTCCGGCGTCGATCGCCCGCGTGAGGCGTCCCCAAAACGACTCGATTACAAAGGTGCAATTTATGGCCACCAGGAAACAAACAACGAGCCCCGGGGACGGCGCACGCGAGGACGCGGGCACTGGACCGGCGTCCCTGGCCGCTGCACAAAGGAGGGCCTCCCGGTCAGTACTCTTTATCATGCAGCGCCGCGAGTTGTGCCCGAAATCCCTCTGGTAGGTGACTCAGCGGGAGTCATTAATCACGGGGAGGCCCGAAGAGTCCAAGACAAGGAGGCCCGTGCCCCTCTTAAATATATATAAGCCTCGCGGGGGCGTCAGTGGTCCTGCCACGCGGACGTGGCGCTCGCTGGTCTGCGGCCGTGGAGACCCCCCCCCCCTTCCCCTCTTGAGGACCACTTGATGCTCGCCAAAGTCCAGTTGCGAGGGCCTTACTTTTGGGACGGGGGCGTTGCTGACTGGCGCAGAGCGGTGATTGATCAAAGGACGTGTCTATTCATATCAGTGACGCACATCGCGTGGAATACACGTTGCCGGGACGATGGCTACACACACAAGAAAAGCTCTAGGTTTATATATGTGAACTTCCAGTTTGCATTAGGCCTAATATTACTGCTGTGATGCTCGGATTATGTCCTGCAACAATTCAAAAATCGCCAAACGTGTCACGAAATAGGGATTCATTGTACTGTTAACCCATAATTGTGGGCTTGCAACAACAATTTACTACGAATAGTACGGATACACTGAAGGTTCAAAAACGGCCAAATGTACTTCCCTTTGTACTAACTTTCTGATGACAAACAAACCCATAGAATTAGCTATTTTATCTAGAATGGTGAATGAGCATCGCACTTAGAATGTTCCGCTTCTTCGCAGCGTGGTGTGTAGTGGTAAGTCATCTCGCAAAAAATTATACCCAAATCTACTTTCGGGTAGGAATTGCAAATGATTCACTAGATGACAGACAACAAAGAATATCATGCACACTGTACATTGCATATCACCCAGATTGTAAAAAGAGTTTACGATCTAATTCGGGATTCGTGCTTAGTAGACTTCGCATTGAACGCATCTGAAAACTCAGTGTGCCAGGTGTACGCAGTCGAACGTAATTCTATATATCATTCGTTCTTACAAGCCGCCTAATAACAGTTCAGATACAACTTCTGGCGGCTTAATACGGCTGTAAGATTTGGTATCGTAGAGTTAAAGCCCGTCGAACGATGGCCCAAAATGTTATTTTAAACAGGACTGTCTCAGGACGTTTTATATTAAACGTGATTTTTCATCGTCATTTGAGGTTTCTGAGGGCAAATAATTCAGATGCCCAGAAATAGCCGAAAATGGAACCGTGCCAATTAAGGCAGGGCGTAAATTGAATATTTATATCCGATTAATAGCTACATTTCAATCAAGTAATCCGCCGTTTAATTGGTTGCGTTGAACTCTAATCATAATATATAAAAGTGTCAAAGCTACAGTTTTTTTTTCTTTTACTGTTTCTTATTATATTATCAATAGTGGAATGCGCAGCCTCCTTTGATAACTGACGCTGTACCGCCCATATGTAGCAAGGCAAACCGACCACAAATTCAGATATCTATGCTGAAGTGTTTTACAGTGGAATGCAACAGTGCTGTCTCATAAAGTACATGAATGTTTACGAAGTAGTAAAGCGATCATCTTTATAATCTCCCCGATCATAGGCGTAGACTATGGGGGCAACGGGGCTCGTGCCCCCCCTGGTGAGATCCAGGGGGGCAGAGCCCCCTCCGGGCTCGGGCCTTTATTTTTTTTTTTTTTTTGCTTGTGTTTGTTGTTAGTTTGTCTTTGATAATTTGTATTTTGTCTTAAATGTATAATACTTCACCCATGTTTGTGCACCACACAATAGAACGCTAGGTTGTTTGTGGGCACTGGAAAATAAACCATTATTATTATTATTATTATTAATTCCGAGACGCTGTTTACGCGCCATGTAACGAGCTTCTAGTAGTAGGATGTAAACAAAATAACGCCCTCGTTGCCTTTATTGACATAATACGTGGGAAATGGAATCCCAGCGTGCCTGCGTTAGCTTCAATCTCCAGTTCTGGCGAAAACAGAACGCGCAGCACCCCCCCCCCCCCCCCCGGGGAACTTCTCAGCTTGCCCCCCCCGGGAAAATGGAAAGTCTACGCCGCTGTCCCCGATATTTCTAACTTAAAACTAAACCAATTTACCCGTTAAAAAAAAAGATCGCGATTAAAGAACAATTATTTAATCGGAAAGTTAAGCTATCTGCTTCCCAGCCCTGGTTCCAATAACGCAAAAGAACAAACTGCAAATAAAAAAACAAAAAAACTTATAACCAGGTTTTGTTACATCATATTTTATAGCAGAGTTTCATTCACTTGAAATGGTTAGCTATCTTCACATCCCGATTATAGAACATATATGATGAATATGTTATATCGCTTTTCCCAGTCAACATGGCCATCATTCCGACATATTCCATCTTGCGTTTAGGTAATGCCCCACGTGCCGTCTAAATGTTAACGGTGTGTTATAAGCGTATCATACTACCTATTCTATGACCATGAGCATTTGTAAGCGTTGTTTAGTTCAGCTGCATCCATGTGCAGGGAGACAATTGGTAACTCTACAGGGCTAATACTCTGGTCAATGCGAAAAGTTCATGAGGAGCAAGTATTGGCTCAAAATATGGCTAAATTTTAATATTTGTATACGTACCCTGCTACGAGTCTCAGACTATTGCAACCCTCGGGATATGACGTTTCCTAAAAATAGGGGGCGCAAATTCAATTCTTTTTTCTTTCAGAAGTGGTCTATAGGACTTGGTAGAAACATACATGCCAAGACTAGGAATGAAATATATGCGTATCTGAGTTTCTGAATAAAGTCACTAACGGATTAAAAGATGCAAGGCGTTTTAGCATCTTCAAGCTTCTAGATTCGTGATTCGTACTTCTGGAAAAAGATCCAGTACTTCTGGAAGAAAAGCTTATTGTATTGTATTGTATTGCATTAATAAGACTACCTGCATTTTTTTTTAGACAGTCATTAATTTCGTAATAAATAATTTCTTAATATTTCCGTATATAAGCATTCCGAGAAAATTACGAACTATGCAATTGTTCGGCTTAAATAACTTTTTAGAGATTTTTGCTAAAGCATTCCAAGGAAGGACAGGAAGGTTGAATGGCTTAGAATATTGGGGATGATGATAATATATTTGAGAACAACCTCAAAAGATAAAATTATGTGCTGGTGTACATAAAAACTTAACCATGTTTGCTTCATATTTCCAGAAAAAGAAAATATAGTCCAGATGAAAACTAAAATAAAAACATATATAATTGAACGACGCACACAGTCAGCGGAAGCTGAGTGGTAACAATCGCGTCAAAATATCCAGATTGCATCCATGTGAGAATATTATTCTCATACTTTTTTTTTGTGAATTGTTTTTATTTTTTTTAAATTCAGAGCATCAGAAGCAGGTTTGGTTTAAAAGCCTCTAAGATGATTTAATATTCTTTTTTTTTAATTACCGATTAGCAAAAATGTTTAACAAATTTTGACTGTTCCCACCTTGTACTTTATAAGTGAAATCCTCTGCAATGTTTAGCGTCACTTTTAAATATTCCTCTTGAGAAAGTCAAAGCTAACTTGCAACATGTTCAAAATCAATAAACGTTAAAAATAGTATACTTCAAAGCTTTGTATAGGCAAAACACAATATATTGCATTTACTTTTTTTTTATTCTTTTTTCTTAGGTGTAATATTTGCGGCCGTTCAAGTTCGAGAATTTTGTAATCTAGAGTTCGAGTCTATGAATACGCACAAGAAACCCTCGCGTATCCTTGCATTTGGCGCATTTCCCATCTCTAAATATTCGCGAAAATTTGGGGCTCGCAAACACTAATGAGTTTGTAGCATTGCGTTGAATTATCTCAGAACTACAAAGCATTCAGGTGTTACCTCATATTGCGAGTGCAATTGTTAATACTCTCACAACGTTTCTGGCCCTTCAGGGTTGCCTTCAATTGAACTCAGTTGGGCAATATTTTTTGGCCCACAGGTAAAAGAAAAAAAATATTTATAGGCTTTGAAATGCAAACATTAAGCTACCAAAAGCACTTGTACGTTCGAATTGTATTCTGCTATTTAAACACTTATAGTCATCGAAGACTATCGAAATATATTTTCGACAGAAGCTTCACAACTGACACCATCGTCTTGGGGTCAATATTTTTTCAGGCAGCATTTGTCGAAGAGCAGTCAACCGTGCCTTAGGCGCACGCCATGTTCTAGAATCTAGAGCAAATAAGGGAAACTGGAGCCGCGTCGAGCTTTATAGGATCAATGCCTAGAACAAATTAAGTCAACCTTTCTCAGGATGCTTGCCTGAGGCCTGCATAGGCAGATGCAGCGCCTTCAATCTGTTTAGCCCAGTAGTTCATTGTTTCAATGGACCTGCCCACGATTTTGTTTGCTCAGTGTAATTACGCGTACCTGAGAACATTAAAAGCAAGATTATAAAAATTCGCTTTTTTTTTTTCAAGTACTCCTTACTATTTTTACTAGTTCATGAAGTCGACCATCTCCAAAGCGGGGGGAGGGGGGGTCTTCTATGAGTACTATGAAAATAATTGTGTCATCTTCTTAAGACTGCCAACCAATAATACTAAATACTCCGCCGATGAAACGTAAATTGAATTATAATGTACAAAAATAAAACAAATACGTCGATCTATTTTCCAACACCTAAAGGCTAGGACAACTGTAAAGATTGCAGTAAAGTGTGAATATGGATGATTTGGTGCATGATCAGAGAGAGAAAAACAGCACAAAAATGAACACAGGGACAAGTAGAAGACACAGACAAACACAGCGCTGACTAAAGACTGTCCTTTTCTGACAGTTACAGTCAAAGTCACGGTCACCGTTACTTGGACTGTGACTGCGATGTAAAAATGTCCCGTCTAGTTTTCTTTCTTTCTTCTTCTTCAGTGTCAATCTATTTTGTTCTTAAAGAAAACGATTGTCGTTAGTCAGAGCTGTGTTTGTCAGCGTCTTGCTTTGTTTTAATTTGTGGTTTTAAATACTTATCTTAATAAAAAGGAAAACGCGAACGATAAATGCAGGAATTCATGTGCAGTTCTCAAGATATAATCGCGTATATATGAAGAAAAAAACAGAATATAGGTTACACTTTTAAGTTGGATGTCCGACGTGTTTTCGGAATATAGACATTTGAAACCATGAGTCAAACATACTTTATCAAACTCCATCGTGAGAGATGTAAGTAATATTGTCACAAATTTATGCATAGAATTTGATCTGGTGGCCAAACTTTATGTAGCGCTATATTTTGTAAGCATTTTTTTAACTACATCAGCTATATCTAACAGCCAATTGTAAAAAATCGTTTATTTATATTGCTACACATCCCCGATAAGAGTTTGTGGGGGTCTGCTACAGAGTTACAACAATAGACTTTAGGGAACAGGAATCAAAATAAAATTGAAATAATTGTAGAGACACGAAATAGATACTGAAGTTGGAGTACGAAAGTCTCGTCGCGTTCGAATCATGCAAAAATGAAGCAAACTAGTTAATGAAATCGTCATAGCTTGCAATTCGACTTTCTTTCACCTTCAAAACACGCCAAAATAAAAAAAATAAAAATAAAATGGGAGTTCGCCGCAACGTGACTTCAGAAAACAAAGAAAAACACAGAAGAGTTAGTCTGAATTAACACCTGATTTTTACGAATTTTTAAATACCTTGATGGAGGATCGCTAAACATTTGGCAAAACAGAACTTTCGAGATACGTAGAATGGGATAACAATTCCACGGAATATATTTAAAATCACAAGAAAAAATGAATGCTGCAAATTGAATTTTTCAGTTCAACGTCCCTGAGCTGCCAGGAAGCACGGAGGTGCATGCTGCGCTGAGTAAATGAGAAACAGAGAAAAAGAGAGAGGTAATGTTTTTTTTCATTATATACAGAGATTCTGGCTACAACCTTCTAACCATGGAGGATCAATTAAACGTGTCCATATTAGAACTTATTTTTTGTGTGGATAGCCTTTAAACAACCGACACTTGTGGTTTAAGCTTAGAAGTTGAACGAGCCCCAAAAAATAAAGATCGCCACACCAACGAATTCTGCGCCCACGTTAGCTTCCGTATTCGCCGGCCCAACGTGGCAACCTCCGAGAACAAAAATCGGCTTGTACGTCTAAATTCCACCTGCAGAGGCCGCCAGCTCTCGAGATCGCGCGTAATGGAAGCGAGGGGGAAAATGAACGAGAAGCAAGAGAAAAGAAGCAAAAACTGGTCAGTCCCAGAGAGTCAGCCATGCGAGCGGCCGAACACTGAGTTACGCTGGCGCTGCTGCAGCACCCTTTCCATGTAGGAAAGGAGACCAGGTACATCAGCCGCTGCCGAAACTTTTTTTTTTGGTCTTATCTTGACGGTTGTGCGGCTTGCTCGTCTTGTGGCTATTTTGTTTTGTTCTCGCTCGCGTTCCCGTCGACCCGCCTAAAAGCGGCTTTCTGATTGGACCGCTCTCGTCGTCCAATAAATTTGAGGTTGTAGCGCCATTTCGTATAGGTCCCCTCTCTGGGAATATTAAACGCGGAAAACAAAAGTACACCAAGAAAAAGAAGAAAAAAAAAACTGCGGAGAGAGAGTAGAGAGAATCCGCGAAAGGCAGGAAGGAAAGGGGAAACAAGTTTGGGGACGGCCTTGTGCTATCGCATTTACAGTTATGTAATGCCTTGTTGGGATTACCAAATCCTAATTGGCAGAATGGATGACATCTGGGCGGACGGACAGGGTGAGTAACTCTTAATTGCAAGTTTCCAATGCATGAAACATCGACAGAAACATCGAACAGAAACGCTAAGAAAACCCCGATTAATCAGTCGAAAGTGGACCTCGTATCTTCTTCATAAAATGCCAACAAAAATACGCATCGTTTTCTTTCTTTCTTTCTTTTTTTAATGGTGAAGGCAATCAATCGCAAGCTGGAATATAAAAGAAAGTACGCAAGGTATTTTTAGAGATATGTCGTTAACATGGGAGAAGGAACTGAACGTTAAATTGATTCCACACCTTTATAGATTGTGAATTTCCGCTAACTGTTTAGTACTTTGCAAGTTTTATAATTCTTTCGCGTGATTTGAGTCCTTCGTCGTATTGAAACACTGGCATTCAAAACACTTCATATTGGAATAGTCGATTAACTATATATATACATTGTTTTAAAGGCCAAAAAGAAACCTGCTATTATTTTTCTTTCTAACACAGAGTCGTCATTCTCACTACTTCTCTCACGAACCAATAACCAAGGTGTGGGGCCACTATAAGCGACAACTCGTTCTTCCTCCCTTCCCTATATTGGTGCCAGTTAACATTGCCATCGGCGCCTATGGCTGTTCGCGGTGTCCCTTCGCCAAGACACAGAGCACAGCCCGTGAAACCTCCGATGGTCGGAGCGAGAACGCCGAGAAGGAAGACCGGCAGCCGCGCAGGAGAACGACGCAAACTCTCGGGCGCAGATAACGAAGCGGTCGGCCTCCCACCCACCTGTCGACGAGTCGCGGCGGGGAGCCGAATTTTACTGCATCCCATAAATTCCGGGCACCGAGAGGGCGCGCGCGCTCTCGAGGGCGCTTCACACCTCGCGAGCGCGCGGGAGGAGGCCAAATTTATTTACCACACAGCGGCGTCGATTTGTAGCAGTTTACGAGCACGCATTTGTGCAAGACTGGCTGCGCAGTTACACGCACTCAGTCGCCGCCGCGCACATACAAGCCGCGACACAAAAGCTTATCGCGCTTGACCTTTTTTTTTTTCTTTTTACCTCGCTGTTTCTTTCGTCTCCCTTTTTTTTTTTATGGTCGGGCTGTGTCCCGCGTTTGGTTTGAGCGGGCCCGCGGCGGACCATTCGTAGTTTGACGGTAAAGTGAGCTTAGTGGTCGACCATACATTACAGCACCGGACCCGAAGTGCTGGGAAGAAGGGGGAGGGGGAGAGACGCATTGGCGAGGGCGCGGAGGGAAGTAGAAAGAGGGAACAGAAGGGGGAGGGGGGGGGGCAGATTGGTGTCGGTTTCGGTGCTTTTGAAAACGCGCGCTCCCGAACACATTTCTCGGCCCTTTATCTTCTTTTAAGAGAGCTCATAAACTAAGTCGACGTTGTTACGTCGGCGGGTCCTTTTCTCTCTCCTTACAAGGCCATAAAACCCTGGGAGGGCACTTGCGGTTTTGAAGGGGCACGCGTCGCGTGCCTCTTGAGAGTTCGTTTAGGGAGCAATGGAGCGTGCGCTTGTATCTTGTTCTTTCTTTATGCTTGTTTTTCCTTCGCGTTGCCTGATGTGGAGGTTTTTATTTGGGCACGAACGGGCGAGACGCGGTGTAGGTCTTTCTGTGCAAGGAGAAAAATGTGCGACGATTTTTAACTGGACCGTATGTATCTAGGTTGTCAGAAATCAAGGTCAAGGACAGCTTTGGGACTTGACTTCAGATACTCTCCTATTGCAAAATTTCGATAGAAATTGAGGCTTATTTTCATGGAGACGTATATCGATAGGCATCTGGGTTTATTTTATTTTATTTTATTTTTTTTACCGAGAAGTGTGTCTTAGAGGTGAGGGCCTTCTTTTCTGCGTTACAAATTCAACTCTTCTCACTTGATTCGCGTTTGTAAAAATGAGTTTTAGGTGGAAGGACCGTTCGGGCATGACTGGTTTCGTCCAGTATAGATCAAAGAAGCGATTTTTTTCCTCTATCCAAAAAGAATGCAAAATGGCGAACTTTGTTCGTCGTGAGGTAGACTGTCAGAGGATTCCGTCTTCTATATGCGTCAGTCAAAAAAGAAAAAAAGGTTTCTGATTTTATAAAATAAGGAACTCTCGGTGTGAAGTCATCACGAACCGCGATGGAATTTCACCACAGCTCTACCTCACCGATGAGATAAACGGCCTCCATACATTGTTAGAACCCGTAGGTCCTGCGAACTTATCACATACGTGGCGGGAGTCTGCGTACATAGACAGCGTTGCCCCTGATGATGCTCGCCTGCACAAAGGTGCAACCCCCGCCCGTGCTGCATGATAAGGCAAGATGAAGCCGAACGCTTCCTCTGTTCGCCACGCACGTTAGCGGCCTTCTTTTCCCGTCGCCGTCTCCTTCCTCGTGCGAGAGTGACACGCCGGGGTCGGGACGCCCCCCGCGACCGACGCTCGTCGGCCCCTCCACGCACGCTCACGAACGCGCACGTCGCCGCCGCTGCGCCGGGGGCAGGAAGAAGACTCGCCGGGCACGCACAGGTAGGACGTGGCGGCCGAAACACAAGCGCCAACGACCACAAAAATAAAGAAAAGAGGCGTCCGACCAATGAGAGCTCTCGGCGGGACCTTCGTGGAGGCTGCTTTCCTGTTCCACTCACTTGGCCGGCGTGAGGGGGCCTGCATCAAAATGTGCGCGAGCGAGGCGGAGTTGAATCGCGCAAGGGGGTCGCACGCTTCCCTCCCCCGCCGTGCCCCTCGCAACCCTCCCCCTTCCCCCCCAGGCCGCGGTGGCGCCCGTCCCCCCACCGGGCTGCAGATATTACGCGTCCCTCGAAAAAAACATACACCTCCGCATCGCGCTGCCGCGACGGGCGACGGCATCAGCCTGGTGACAAGCGAGCGTGGACGCTCCGCGCGCTACGGGCACAGATTCGCCGCCGTCAACCAGCGGCCCGCCGCCAACGGCCAGGACTCCCCGCTCCGACGTACGGGATTCCCGACTTCTTCATCTTCTTCGCTCTATCACCTCCCGGATTGCATTCTCGGAACGCGGATTGCGGCCGGCGCTGCCCAACCTTCGGGGCCGCTTGACGGACGCGCCGACGGACAGGATCGGACGGCCGACGCCACGTCGGAGGCAGGCCCTGCCCGCGGGGCGAGGCGCGCCCGCCGGGGGTTCCTGAACGGGACAGGGAGGCAGGAGAGGGACCGGAGGGACTGAAGGGACCATCGGCCGTACCTGCCCCCCTCCTCCATCGGCAGGCCGCTCCGCCAGGAGTCTTGCCACCCCGCTGCGGGACGTGTGCTCGTCGAGCGTGATTATTGTGCGTGTCGGGGCCCGCTGTGAATTGTTCTCCTTTCGCGGAGGGGGTTCGCAGTGACCGCTCACCTCTTCCGCTGACCGATTGTGGCCCCGTGGTGCTCCCATTGGCCGCTCGCGACTGCGGCCCCCCTCCACCGCGTGTGCGCGGACCTCGTGTGCGCGAGGAGGTGAGGCGGGTGACGTCCGGTCCGGGGCCGAGTGTGATCGCTGTGTGCGCAAACAACAAACATCGGCGGCGAGAAACGGGCCCGGAATGAAGAAGAAAGGCCACGATGGGAGCGACCCGCACATCTGTCGTCGTACGGCGCTAAATTTAGGAAGCGCGTCGTGGTGTTCCTGGTGAATTCAGTGGCGGCGGTGCCAGCGACGTGGGGCTGCACCGACGGGCTCGCGACAGCCTCGGCCAGGTAGTGGGGCTCGGAGCTCGGAGCGTGCCAGGTCGAAGAGAAGCGTCAGCTGTTTTCTTTCTTTCCGTGGCCATGGAGATACGACTCCGCGACGAAGCACCTATGGATGATTCGGCCGTGAGTACCGCTATTTCTCTTGACGTTGAGAACCGGTACCAAACTGCCGCTATCGCTGTTTTTTACCCTGGCTGACACTTATTTTTGGTGGGGTTCTGAGATATTTTGTTTAGCTGCAAACAATGTTCTTGATCCCGTGACAAGTGGTCAATCCTGTACCATTTCTGAGACTAAATGAAGGACTTTAGAGTTCAAACATAAACCAAACTCGTCGTGATTTAACTTCAAAGAGTAGTTAGAATGTATCAGCCCTGGGCACTTCCTTCGCAATTATCCCGAGCAGCGAATGAAGTGAGCCTGTCAGGAGAAAACTAACCAATCCCCGAGATCGGTTAAAAACTGCGGGTGTGAGCCCAATTAGTAATGTAAAACCACAAGAAAAGGGGCAACAAGCGGTTCCGCAAAACCAATTCCACGTTGACTAGACGCTGAACTAGTCGATAGAGACGCAATCATTTGTAACTGGATAGCCTCCAGAGGTGTTCCCAGCGCAGAACTATCCCGTGAGCTCAGCGAGGTAACCCAATCCGTCAAGGCTGGACACCCTCGCCCAGGGCTTCGGAAGCACGAGCGCTGCCTCGCCGCTCGCTCCCCTGACCATCCCTCCTCCCCATCATTTTCCGAAGCCACGCCGCAACGTGGTTTCTCGACCAAAACGCGTGTAGTGCCCAATTTTTTTTTTTTTTTTGTATGTGTGCATGGTTTTGGTTGTTTGAGAATAGCGAGACGTCTCAAATAGCCTAAACGCAGACGAAAAACAACAAAATAAATGCGTCGTAAAAAATATTGTTATGAAACAACAAAATAATACGAGTGTACGTGGGTACCAAGGAGACGGAAATCTCTAAGTGGAATCGTGCATTATTGCCTTGCTTGTGGAATATATTTTTCATTTTCGCTCTTTTCAGCGGATAAGGCATAGATGGCCGAAGGCATGTTACGTTATCCCTGATTCAGCAATCCTTATTTTCCTGGTGTAGATCCATGCCGATAGAACCTATCGTTGATACATACACACGCTACGGGAAAATGAAAAACAAAAACGTGAATGAAATTTAGGAACCTAAAATTTTGTTCCTTAGTTCGGATCACGTTCGGAAATCTTCTCGTGGAAGCGAACTTTTTTTTTTCTTTTTTTCGCGACGATATTTTTGTTTGAACGGCGCGGAGAGCGACGTCGCCGGCACGCGACCGCGCCGGGGTCGCGCCCGTGCGGCGACTGGCGTGTTCGCGTCACGGCGTTGGCAGGGGCAATCACGGCCCGTGACGTGGTCGTGCGCCACAATTCGGCAGCGCTTCGAACCGCTTCCCCGTACGCGCGGCGCGAGGGCCGGCCCCGCTGGCACGCTCGCCGCGCCGTGATTGGTGCGCGGCGCCGGACATGGGGCACTCTCCGCGCCAAAGGTGTATTCTTCTCTCCGGACCGTGCGTGAGTGACTCCCCTCGCCCAGTGTAACTTATAATCCATATCTCATCATAAGCATTTCAGCTGCCAGGTCGTTCGGCTGACAGACAGACGGGCTGCCGCTCGCTCATTGGCCGTCCGTGATCGTCACGTGACGGGCCCACCTATTATTATCGCGACCCGCTAATTTCACCGGGGCTTGCGGCGAGAAGGCACCTCTGGTCGTCGGATGCTTCTGCCGCTATTGTTTCTGAGCCGCGTCCCGCGGGCCCCCGTCTCTCGGGTGGCGCCCTCGCCTTCCCCGCAGGGAGTCCAGTTGCCCGCTGCGCCATGACTGCTGCGGCCGGCGGCCCCCCGAAGCCATGACCTCGTACTTCGGCAACCTGTCCCCCGGAACCGCGGGCTGGGCGGCCAACGGTCAGGACCCCCACTTCTACGCCACCCACAACTCCAAGTATGCCGCGGCGCACGCGGCGGCCGCGGCCCACGCCGCTGCAACCGCCGTCGGGGTCGCGGGTTACTGCGAGCCGACGGGCGGTCCCCAGTACGCGCCGACGTCGCCCTTCGCGCAGGGACGCTACTCGTACGCCCCGCGCTTCGACTCCGGCGCGCCCAAGTCTCCGTACGACGCCGCCCTGCACCACCAGCAGTCGCAGCAGCACCACGTGCCCCACCAGCACCCCGGACTTCCGCCGCACCACCACGCGCTGCAGCAGGGGACATGCTACGACGCGGGTGTTTCGCCGTACTACTCGGCGGCAGTGCCGTCGAGGCCACCTACGGAAACTGTGCACGTGGCGACGTCGACCGCCGTCAGCGTTGTGACCGCCAAAGAGTACGTCAAGCAGCAGGGTGCAGCTCAGGGCGTGGGGGCGGCGGCTGTGTTCTCCGCCAAGCAACAGACGCAGCAGCAGGCCTCTTCCGGATACTTCGGGCAGGGACAGCAAGCTTCGTCGACGAGCCCGCCGACCCCCGCTGTGACGCCGAGCAGCAACGGCGGTGGCGGTTCGCAGTTCGACGGTCCCGGCACGCCCGAGAGCTACGCGGGCAGTGCGGGCAGCGGGGACCAGGGGGCCCCGGTCGACCGCCAGGGCTCGCCCGGAAGCGCCCACTCGCCCAGCAAGGCGGACAACTTCTATCCCTGGATGAAGTCCTACTCAGGCGAGTGGATTCGCCCGTATGCCTCTCGAAAGAAAACTCCCTCCCCCCCCAGTTTGTGGCTGTTTTTTCAGCTGAGGCTGGAAAAACACACACGAAAAAAATGTATTTTTTTCGGTCTGAGGGATTTGGGTTGTGTAGCAACTGATCCAACTAGCTACATATTTTTTTCTATTTGCGTAATTATTATTTCTTTTGTATTAACGGCTTCGTGGACAGCGCACTGCGCGTTATTAGTTTTTTTTTTAAATACTATACGTAGTGGGTTAAAAGTAGGCTAAAATTTAAAGGTCATCTTAAGCTTTAGGTTTGTTCACACTCTTGCGACAGCATACGACCGGAGGGGCTAAAAACCTGTTTTTAAGCCTTTTATGACGACTCACGACAGGCTCTGCAGAAGCGCATCCGGTTGTAAGCCGTCGCAAGAGGGTTAAAAACCAGTCTTGTCTCTGTCGGTCGTACTCGGTCGCGAGTGTGTGAACGGGCCTTTAGACTCAAAAATAGCTAAGGCTGAATGAAGCTGACGAGTATACGAATGGTTTCGTGCGAGCTAGACAGTCGTAACTACTACTTTGCTTGTTTTCTCGAATGAATTTGAGAATTCGTGTTTGTGCAGTTCTAAACCAGTCCTTATTCTAAACCAGTCTCGGAGTTCTTCGTAATTATGTTTAATTTGCTCCAGTTCCTTTGTGCATTTACTTTTTATTTATTTCAAGCTATCATCCGCCTACTCGGGGTTACATTTTTAAATCTCTACCGTCAGTGTACGTCACCTCGTTTGCATAAACACGTTCTGTTTCTGAGTGAAATATTGACGTGTTCTCGTCGCGTGCATGAGAGCTGACGTAAAATATTCATGGAAATATACAAGCAAACAAAACATTTTTACCTCTACAATGTTTCTCTGTAATATACTGCAAAAACTAGCGCCATCGGTAAGAGAAATAACTTCTTCCGGCAGTACATTGAATTTCCCGATTGTTCGTACCAACAACGAAAAGAATAACAGTCTGCATGATATTTCTACTTCTTTTATTATAATCCATGATTCAAGACGGATGATGACGCACTGGCAGGATGTAAATACCTTTTTCGATACCTTGTACTTTCTTTGTCGTTTTCATAAACAATTAGCCCTATAATCTCTCGAAGATGCTACATACTGAATCGTGGGAGCACTACAATTAGAGTAGGCCTACCACTAAGCAAAATTAAAGGTTATGCCAGGTATGAGCAAAATACTTTAGAAAGTGTACTTAAATACAAATACAAGATAACTGCGACAAAAATGTATTTAATTACATATCCAATTGCACTCTTAAGAAAAGTATTTATGTGCAAAATACAAATTACAACGAGCGTATTCGTTATCTTCAAATATCTTTTCAAATACATTTTGTTCTCAAAAACCGACCTCTTATACTTAAATTTTACCCAGGAAGAAAAACGATGCCCAAACAAAGAGATGTTTATATATAAAGAATCAAGTGCTTAGAAATATTCTCGTAGCTCTAAAAATATTTTGTTTGTCATACCTTCATAGATGGATGAAACATAAGGAAAAAGAATGTATTCATTGTAAGATTAATTTAAAGGTTGAGTTAAGGCATCACAGCCTTTTCAAACAACATGTAGTTAACCCGACGTGTTTAAAAAACTTGAATCACCATGCCAAAAGACAATGATTGCACTCGTCTTAGTAATTCGTAATTCTGTACTTCCTCTTTTCTTCAGTCTTCATTCTGCGTAAAGCGCAGCAAGTTTAATGCCCTTTGTACATGACTCCCTTTGCTAAAATTGCCCACTGTAACACTTTGTTACGAAAAACAGTATCCAAAACTGTATTTCGGGTTCTTTTTGAAGTACTCAAAATTAAGTATTGAAATACAGTTGACAAACACATTCCGCAATATGTAATTAAATACGAAATACAAGATACCCAAAGTATTTAAAATACGTATTTAAAATGCTTGTAATTAAAATACTTTCCATATTTGTGCAGTGCCTTGCTAAGTCGTCTTCGATATTTCTGCAGTCAACTTTGTTACCCGGAAATTTTTAATCAGCATAAAAAAGCAATCCAAACAAGACAAATATTTGAAGCATTTTTTTGTCTGTAAATTTAGTGTTTTAAGAAGCCAAAGTGAAGCCACACTTGACCTTCTTAGACCAGAATTTGCGTAGCTTGATCACAATCTGCGTATATTGGCTCTAATTCGCCAAACAAGTGCTGAAGTTAGTCTTTACTGCTGGTTGTTCAGTTTTTATGTGGCAACTTTGGGAATAAATTGTCACACAAGTGCCACATTTAGGCTCCACTGCTGCTTCATTAGTTCATGCGTGAAAAGTTGAGTTCCAGTCTGGCACTTTGGCAATAATGTAAGGAGCCAAAGAAAAGCCATAAAAAAGTACTCTAGCACTTTCTAACGCCTTGGAACAAAACCAAATACTAGGTCCAAATTAGGCCTCTAGTATTGCCAAGCTTGTGCCAGGTTAGGTGCTTCTCTGGCGTGCCATCTGGGGCTTAACACGAATATGGTTAGCGCACATCGTGGATGTTTGCACTGAGAAGACTAGAGTATTGCGGTCATATTTGTCTTCACAATTTGACAATTTTTTTTATCTTCAGGAATATTAAGCAAGGGTGTCCCATCGGGGTATAGTGTGTACCCCAAAAAACTATACATGGTTTTCTTCTTTTTCTTTTTTCACAGCAAAAATAAGTTTTGCATCACCGAACGCTCATTCTTCGCCCAAATGTATAGTGCTAGAGGTCCGAATCAGGTGCCAAAGTTTCAGCACCAAAATTTATCTCATTGAAAAGTTATAACCAATTTTTTATAATTTTCAGTAGAAAAATGGCGGCCGATGGACCTCTTATAATACACGGAGCTCTACGGCACCAGTTACCGAAAACGGGCGAAAATGAGCCCCATTTTCCCATTCAAAATTTCAGAAAATCACTTATAACTTTACTTAATAAGATAACGGTTAATGCTGAAACTTTGGCATCTACCGCTAGATTTGGGCAGATAATGAGCGTTTGGTGATGCATAGGTTATTTTATGGATAAAAAAAGAAACCCTATAAAGTTTTTTGAGGGACACCCTGTACATGAAGCGAAATTTAAAACTTAATAAACTGTGCAAATACTCACGATGTAAAAGAGGAAATGAGAAAAAGATTATTTTTATTAGGCGCACGCAGTGTTATATGTAGGCGTTAACCCCTAAAAACGTAACAAAATACGTTACTTGCTAATAAAAGTAACGCATCACCCTCCTACGTTACTTCAAGATAGAAGGAACGGGTTTCCGTAACCTTTACTGATAAAAACTAGCGCACGTTACTTTTGCGGTACCTTTTAAATTATGAATTAACGCAGTTTACTCCTTTGACGTTACAGGTATGCACAAGCGGCATATTTCAAGATTTATGTCCATGTAGAAACTGAACATAATTACTTTAACTTTCTTACGGTTTCACCTAAAATACTTACATGAAACAAACACACAAAGAAAGCGCGAAAAAACTAAAAAAAATTCACATAGCATGGTGCCTAAAGCACAAACAAAATTGAAGTGTAACCTTTTCAAGACTTGGGAAGAAAAGTAACGAGTAACGTAACTCCGTTTACAGTTGCTCGAAATCAGTAACGTAAGTACGTTACCCGTCACTGTTTTGAAAAAGTAACGAGTACCTTACACAATACCGGAAAAAGTTACGCGTTACCGGTAACGCCTTTACTTTTAACGCGTTACCGCCAACCATGAAGCACAAGCTGCTTTCCGGCAAAAAAATAAATAAAGCTACGATAATATAGAAAACTAGTATACCCTCTCTCATTCCCCGTAGCTAAAGATCTGATACACGAGACCTTCTATTCATAAATGATTTAAACGAACCATTTGTGCCACCGTATTTTTCTAAGATCACAGACATTCTCAAAATGTTCAAGTTTGGTTGTCATAAGCAAATCATGAAAATATATTAGCTCTCATCAATAATATATATTAGACAGAGTAGAAATCTAGATATCAATAAATTTCATTTGAGTCAACTAGGTGTGAGTTTCATTAGGCAAAGGCCAGATCGAGCGTTCAGCAAACAAATGTGGGATGGGTAAAAAAAGTAAATAACTTTTTTTTCTATTTTTCAAAGGTCATGCCATCCAGAAACGAGCTTACTAGTGTTTATTTATTTATTTATTTAAAATACTTTCAGGGCCCAAGGGCATTACAGAAAGGGGAAGTGGTTTTAAATTTGCAGTGAACTTTAATATAACGTTAACAAATGGCTTTAACGGCGTCCTTGAAGTTGGTAGCGTCCGACATGGCGACGACGGATGTTGGAAGATGTTTCCGGTCAAGGCTGAGTCTTGGAATGAAGGAATCTTTGTACATGTTAGTAGAACGCGATGGAATGCCGACTTTTGGGTATGGTAAGAGCGAGATGAGATGTAAGCTGAATGATGAGCGCTTCATTTAAAACGATGTTATGATAATAAATTGCTTGAAGTGAACGAATGCGGGAATATTTGTGGCGCAAGGAAAGGTCATGCAGATTAAGGGTTTGTTTCATAGCAGTAATGCTAGCATATCGGGAGTAATTTAATAAAACGAGCCGCACGATTCTGAATAGCTCCGAGTGTGAGAGAAAGTATTATAGTTTCTCTCGCACTTAAGTACGCATACTTCGCATACGCACTCAAGTTCAGATCGGACAAGTGTTTTGTAGTGGGTTAGTTTAAGCGGACTAGGCACAGAAGAGAGATTGGAGCGAAATGTGAGAAGTATGGCGGACGCTGATGATTTGTTATGAGTTCTTAAATGACTTGATAGGTAACTTTCAATCTTACGTTTTTACGAGTAGTTTTAAATATAGCCACTAAGTGCCTTTGTGGAGCATTATTAGCGACTGCAACAACACTGAACCTGAACTAACATAACCTAACCCAAACGCCTAAAATCCTGTCCAAATGTTATATTGAATTAAGACAGCCGAGAGTAAAAAACCCAAACTTGTCACCGTTTCAATCAATCAGGAACCAGAAACCATGATACTCCAGCCCCATGTCCCAAAATATTACAGACCCTCTTTAAAAATAGAGATCTTGACATTATGCATATTAACGTTGGGTAATATATCCAAGGTGGATGTTTGCAATTTTGAACAAGTGGAGAATTTTGGGTGTGTGGTGGTTTGCGTTATCTACATATTCCCAACGCATTTAGCACAGGACAAGGCTGTAATGTTTGTAGTATTATTTGTGTTTGTTTTAAGTCTCGCATTCGTCCAAGCCCTAAATGTGCTGGATAAGTACAAAATATATTTGTTACTCTTCTTCTCTTTCATTCCTCCCACGCCCTACTTAAAAAAAAGATGACGAAATTGGGCGAATTTGTTTCGATATCTTGGAAGTTCTGTTGGCAGGATGAACGAGACTCCTATACCCCTCTTGTCAAAACACCCGGTCCCGCGCCTACACCTCGTTTTCAGCAGAAAAGGAATTGCTAACACCTATGTGCCTTCTAGAAATATGACTAATTTGTGCTATCCTCAAAACCTCAAATATAATACTGCAGCTGTGTTACAAATTTGTTCCCTACTGTTCATTGATTTTATCTACAGGAAAAATTGAGTCTCGAAGTTAGTCGTGTAAAAAGTGTGCAATGAAAAGAAACAGCTTCTATAATTATCCAACGCAATTTCTACGATTGTAAACGCTAGTTGAGGCGCACATATGCGTCAGTATATCACAGTGCAGATTGTCGAAAAACACAAACTCCGATAGAGGCATCACATTTCTTGCGCAAGATTGAGTTTAGTAAAGTGTATTAATCGTATTCGGCACGATACGTCGACCGACGAAATCTTGTAAGAGACTTCAGCCAAACGGGTCGTTCCATTAGACGACGTATTCAGCTTAAATCCGCTTTTCCCACCAACTTGGAAACCCCAAGTCTCATTCACACAGTTGCGTCGACCGCGTTGCGTTGCGTTGCGTTGCGTTGCGTCGTGCAGTACAGCGTCTCCCCATTGGCTCGTCGTAAGGGTCGCCATTGCAACAGCTGGACTCAAGTGGTTGCAGCTGCACTCGAACGCAACAGTGTGAACGAGCCCTTAACTGATCTAAGAGCTGAAACGAACTGGAAGGTTTCATATATTTTTGCATTTTGACTAACGTGATGAGTCATTCCCACTGAAATGCTACCATCCCTACTTCAAATGAGACGGCGATATTTTAGGCAAATGCGGGTATAACGACAAGTGTAACTAAATTATCCAGTCCCCGAATGATTCATATTTTTTCTAGCTCCGAGCTTTAAACGCAGCAGTCTTGGTCCATATAGAGTACTAAGAGTAGCATACATTTTAGTTTAGAAAGATGTTTCACGCATTAGCTTCCCCCAAAGACTAGCCTTTCTGCAAACCTTTGGTGGCTGAAGCTCTCTGGCTGTGTAAATTTGACTAAGAAAGCAAATATGACAACAATATCTACAGCAAACGAGAGTAAAAAATAAAATCGATTCAAAAGAACTTAGTTGCTGCCAAATTATGTTCTGAAGACAAATATAATGTTTTCAATAAATGTGCAATATCCATCTCTTATGCTGCCCAGAACAGGAACGTTATTAAAATCACGATGGCAAAATACAAAAACGTTTTGAACAATGAAAGGTGGTTAACAATCGTGTCTTACGGTTTAGATGATGATATATTTCCTGCTTGAAATACGATAACTTTAACAACCTCAGGCCACCACGATTAAATCGAAGTAATCTCCCAAGCACAAAAAGAAAATATCAATCAAAAACATACTTCTTTTTCCTTCTTTTTTCTTCTTGATGTTCAGAGAGCGACACGCGAATTAGAGGTCTACAATGTAAGGATGAACAAATTACTGGGAAAACGCATTGGTATTCAGATGCTTTTGCTGCGAGAACAACTCCTAGATGATGAAAGCAAGTTCCTAGCTTCAAGGACGCGCAATATTTATTCCTGTATAAGACTGCCTCTTCCGGTCTAACTTGACCATATACGCCATTTACCTTATGCCGACGTTATCTGTTCATGATACATCATATTGTGCCAGATAATAATAATTATTGCCCGAAGTTGACCCACAATAATATTTGCTCAAAATAATATTTAGGATCAGGGGAATTTCAGATCCCATTTTATTTATGGGTAGCGCAAGGTTCCAAGCTTTCCGAACACACGAAATAATCAGCCTTATATGAATAGCGGGTTGCATTAACCTGTATCCCGTTTCACCTTACTACGGACAACAGCGGACGCTCATCCTAGCCCTTCCATCACTGTGAACGTGTGGCGTGAGTGCGCACTTCGCACATTGTTGCGTATCTCGGAAAGCTCACGTTACACTCACGTGAGGCTGGATTGGCTTCGGTGGCTGGTAGCTCGTCCTCTGTAAAGTCCCTAGATAAGAGCCTCCTACAAGTAGCGGCATTCTTTGAAGCGCCGACTGCGTGACGGTGCAGGTTTTAGGAAGCGAATGGCGAAGCACAGTAGAAGTTTGAACTGAATGCCGCCATTTTGTTCCAGCGGAATGTGCTTTGTCATTTGTGTTGGTTGCCGTTATTTGTAAAAGAAGTATCAAGGGACTTTAGTCCTCTGCGGTTCGTCGCAAGAGGAAAAGGAATATAGCTCGTCGCTTTCACGAGACAGGAACGGTGGCATTGTGTCTCGACATACCGCCAATATGTTCTTTAACTAAAACTATTGCTATATCGTTATACACGTCCTATATACTTCCAGCTGGGTAATTTGGCACTGAAACACGTTATATTGTTGTAGTTAAAGTTACGAGTTGCAAGACAGCTATGTTACATGTAGAGGTGATAGGATGATGCCGCGCATGGTATATTTGTCAATCGAAATTGATTGAATGGTAAAATGGGGAAATTCCCAAAACGACATAATATCCCGCATACTAATGCCAAAGAATTTATTTCGTTCACTTTCAAGCAGCGAACAGGGCATGCTATAGAACAAGTGTATATATTAAAGAAAAAAAAAAGGAGCACGACTACGAGGAGTGAATGAAAAAAGTAATGCTTCCATGTTCGTAAGTAGTAAACAGATGGAAACAGTGACCCGCAAACAGTAGTAAAATGTGTATATATATATATATTTCTTACCGCTTCGTTTGTTGTCACAGTGACTGTTTGCTGGCTTATACTTTGAGAAATAGAAGCATATGCAGGAACCTTTTTTGTTGCAATTTAAGAAACGTGATGTCATCGAGTTGGTGACAATAGAGGGTATCATCACTCTATAGGAAATTTACCGGAGAGGGAAGACCGCTTATGGCGACGGCGTCGATCTGTGCACTATGGGATGTTAAAACAATAAAGCAAATATCATCTAAAAATCTAATCACAGGCTTCAGCCGAACACATTATGGCAACAATGGTTTGGGATGCAGATACTGTTATCCATGTTACTTTCCTGAAGTGTTGCATTTTGACGCTACAAACCTTATAACCGCAGTTAATGAGGATTGGGAGGTAAAATAGCAGATGTTTTATTAAATGCAACATGGCAATGCGAGGCCACACGCTTCACGCGCCACCAGCGGAGCAATTGAGAGACTGAAACTCGCCGCACTACGGCATTCACCATACAGACCGAGACCTAATACCCTTCGACTCTCATCTGTTCCACGAAACTTACAGTAGACCTTCGTAAACATCACTACCGATTCACTGAAGATGTTGTGATAGCTGTCAAGAGCTGATTTCAGAAACAGAAAGTGAACTTCTTCCGTGGCGGCTTTACAAAACCTGTTCATCGCTGGCAGAAATTAGCACAGGTTTTCTTAACCTGTGCTAATTTAGGAGCAAACGGAGAAAAAATCCCCAGGATTACTTTGATATTTCATGTATTAAAATATTTCCATTCAATCACGAGTGGTTCTCACGAGGGCGTTGCGTTTAATCTAATCACGCCATAAAATAATGAACGAAGACATAAACTGTTTTATTGAAATCAAACGGACACGAAAGCACACTGGGAGAACGCCATATTTTAACATGGCTTTATAAGTTTATATAGGTGTAACGATTGCCCAGATACATTGCACTGGGGGTATAAAATACCAATCATATAAAATGCATAAATAGTGATGTTTGCCAATTTAAATACACGTGTTCTTTTTTTCACATAGCACTGTTGCGACTTTCGAATGGCAGAAATTACACAAAACATTTCTTCCTTTGTGATATAATAACCCAAGCTAAGTTCGAGACCTTCGCTTATATCAGTTCTTAGTTTTTGCTCCACCCCCCTGTTCTCAAGGGTAAACTGAGAGCGTAACGTTAAGACGTTGATTTCTGTATATCTCGATGCTAATATTAGTTATCAAAGCAGAGCAAGGACAGTAGCCGACGCCTCTGTTAGGCATTTTCTCCATTCAGAACCACGAGCTAAAATAATCCTTCATCTTATATTAATTCCAATAATCCATCTCAGCCTTGAGATAACAAAATATTTAATTGAAGGTAAAAATAAAGTTAATAAAAAATCATTATAGGTAAATTTTCTATAATAAAGCGTAAACTGAAAGCACCAAATTTTCAACTGATTATTCGAAAAGTGCGCATGAGGCTAAAGAAGAAAAACGATGCAATTTCTTTTGTACTGCTTTTACATTTTATTTGGGACGTCGCGCGTAACAATAAAAGGGTTTCATTATTTACTTTGCGCACAATTATCAGTGTTGGTGCATGAATGCTCTCCAGTTTTTACTTTATTTTTATAGCACAAATATAGGGTGTCTGAAGGCATCAGGCACGATCAAAAATGGGCCGTGAAAATCGGCGCCTGCACGTAGCAATCTAAACTTTTCGTCAAAGGTGTATTTTACAGGTCGGTTTTTTCATGTAAAATACAAAGCGCAGCTACCTTAGTGTAAAAAATAGGGCCAAAAAACTTGCCAGGGTCAACGGCGGGCGGGCGGTGACGCAGACGACCAAGTCGAGTGGCGGGGCGCGTTTGGCTCATGCATTGATAGATGGCGTTGGGAGTAGCGTCAGATGGTGTAGCCGGTCAGCGTATGAAAACAGATGACACTCAGACGAAATCCGTCGGCAGCAAAAATAACGTTTCATGAAACCGCGTTTTTTTGTCTTTCAGGTTTTGGTGCATTGCAAAACGATTATGTTCATTTTAGTGAACCACGGTCGTCGCGAGCAGTCTAGATCAAGGAGTAGCACCATCTATCAATACCTGCGCCAAATGTTTCCCGCCACTCGACTCGGTCGTCTGCGTCGCCACCCGCCGTTGACCCTGGCCATTTTTCGGTCCAATCTTTTTACAGAAAAGGAGCCACGCTTTGTAATTTTACATAAAAAAACCGACATGCGAAATACACCTTTGATGAAAAGTTTAGACTGCTACGTGCAAGCGCCGGTTTTTACGTCCCATTTTAGACCGAGCCTGGTGACTTCAAACACCCTACATATATATATATATATATATATATATATATATATATATATATATATATATATATATATATATATATATATATATATATATATATATATATTAGGGTGCTTCACAAAAGGTGGACAAATTCGATCATTCGAAAACTACGCATCGCAAAAAAAAAAGTCTTGTGTCGTTTTGATTTTGGGCCAGGAGCCTATTTAGGTAAATTATTAAAGTCCGTTATAATTAGGTTGTTAAGGATTTTCGCGTAATTAACTTTTTTATATTGCGTTTAAGGGCATAGTTTCAATTAGAAAATTGCTCAGAATCATCGAAGAACACTAAATCGACAAATTGCAGAACGATAGAAGGCACGCGAAGCATTTTTGCTTCGCTGGCCTTCTGGCGTTCTGCAATTTGTCGATTTAGTGTTCTTCGATGATTCTGAGCAATTTTCTAATTGAAACTATGCCCTTAAACACAATATTGAAAAGTTCATCACGCGAAAATAATTAACAACTTAATTATCTTGAACTTTTATAATTTTCCTAAATAGGCCCCTGTCCCAGGACCAACACGAAACAAGCCTTTTTTCGTTGCGATGCGTAGTTTTCGAAATATCGAATTTGCCCACCTTTCGTGAAACACCCTGCATATATCAATGATAAAATGTCTATTCGTTTAATTGCTGTAGAATTTACCCTGTAGAGATCTTTATGTTGTCATAACCTTTCGTCGACAGCCATACAAGAAGGCATGTCATCCTGATGAATAAGTTTAGTCCACTACTTTTATTATCAGACAAAATACTATAATCCGGTGATTACTACTTACCACCATCCCCCCATCCCCCCCCAAAAAAACACACACACACACACACACACACACACAAACACAGTTTGGGATAAAGCCATGTCGATATATCAGTAAAAAAAGACTTGATTAAACAAGCAGCTAATTTAGATCTAGAGCTATTCTTTAAAAAAAAAAGGTCTTGTACTTACTCCTAGGTGTACTTTTACGTTGCATGAGCATGACGTCTCCACGAGAAAAAGTGGAATTGGAGACCAGGAGGTGGGTAGATAAAATATTATAATAAAATGATGCCTCCGTTCAGAAATTGAGAATTAACAAATGAGTGAGTGAATTGAATGAAAATAGTGCTCTCGAAAACAGTCATAAAGCGAAGGGTGAGCGCAAAGAGGATATCGTAAATACTTAACGTGACTAAACGTAGGCAAAGAAGGTTTCGTTGTTGTATGGTTAGCGATAAATCTTTATTTGTGCTGCTGTGAAGTGTCCTTTCGTCAAATAACCAGGATTCATATACAAAACCTCGAGACATGGGGCGTTACTTGCAAAAAATTATCCATGCACCGTTTAACCAAGAACAATTATTCCACCCAACACCCTACACTCCCCTCGGGCCCCATATCAATTTCTTCTGAAGATATGATGTAAAAAACCCAGCCAGGAAGTGAATATTTCCTAATATCTTTATTGTCCTAAAATGTACCGTCGCGCTTTCAAAATCTATATAACGAACTGGGCATAGTTTATTTCTGCCAACACTAGAATAAAAGGATATCAATACTCTTTACACCTCTTTTTTCGCACATCCGCATGTTTGTTAGTAAGTGGAAAGCAGTCATGTACGAGTTACTGAAAAAAGGTAAACGATTACAATTACAATTACTTTATTTAGAAATGTAACTGATTACAGTAATCACTTACTGCATCACAAAAGTAAATAAAAATTACCAATAAGTGAATTATTACTTTTACGTTACGTTTTAAACTTTTAGTTACAAAATCAAAAATACATACATATGTGTTAGAAGTGGTTACATTTGAACAAATTATTAGGAAGTACCGAAGACAAGTGAAGATTGCCTGCCCATTTTATAACTCTAGAGAGAGCACGTGACGATCTTCGCTGGGGCATTGAGAACAAAATAAGCTATTGCTAATAGAATTCGTCACTTCCTTCAGTTTGGAGATAAACATTATAATGCTTCTGGTATCTTCCCTACTAAAAATACAAGTACAACTTTTCTCTATCTGGGTTATGGAACTGGAAATCTACCTGAATTTTATCTGGATTTCAGGTTTTCGGAAATTATTCCTTTGTCTGCAAACTGAATTTCAGGTTTCCAGAAACAATTCCAGTTAGATTTCTAGTTGCATAATTTATATTATTAAAAGTTATACTGTTATTTTTGGTAGGGTCGTTATTCTTTTTTAGCTGTTTAGTTGTAAAAAGAAAAGTGTCCAAGGCGAGTGACGCACGAGGAGACAGAGCGATTTTTTAAGTAAAAAGCTCCACTTAATGATTTTAGTTTTTTCGGAAACATATAACTGATTACTCGTAATTGATTGCAGAAAAATAGTAATTGAATAACAGTGCAGAAAAAAGAATTTAAACGTTAAAATGTTACAATAATGTGTAACTCGTTACGTATTATTACGCTGGAAAGTGAGCATCTGTAATATGACGCAACATTTACATTTCCTTGCAGATTCAGCCCAAGGGCCGAAACGAACGCGGCAGACCTACACCCGCTACCAAACTTTGGAGTTGGAGAAGGAATTCCACTTCAACCGCTACCTGACGCGGCGGCGAAGGATCGAGATCGCCCATGCCCTGGGGCTAACAGAGCGCCAGATCAAAATTTGGTTCCAGAACCGGCGGATGAAGGCCAAGAAGGAGAACAAACTCCAGGGAGGACTGCTAGTGCCCAAGCCAGTGGACGAACTTGGCGGTGTGCTCCAGGACTCCAAGGGACTAGGGGCTACCACGTTAGACGGCGTCGTTTACAGCTGAGGAGCACCACTAAGTCGCAGCAGTCAAGCCGCCATCACAGTGTACATTCAAGCCATCTCATCCAAGTCAACATGAACTGACATGCGCACGCCTCTCGCACACTGACATACAGACTACCAGACCAACATAGCGTCCTTGCAGGCTCCAAAGACAGCGGTGACCCGTTTAGCCACCTACGGAAACTACAAAGTACAAAAAACAAACAAACGATACTTTGAAAGGACATGCATCACCGACTACAGCTTTCAAGGTGAAAACGTTTCAGGGACGACCTTGCCTCTTGGCAAGTGGCGCATTCATCATCACATTTTCCATGATTCTGATGAGCGGAGTGTTATGTGCTTGGGCATGAATCGGTATGCACGCTTGTATGGTCTTCGGAAGATACGTGCTTTCCTTGATAGGAAGACTCACAGACGCTGACAGATACGGGGAACTCGGGAGCGGTAAGAGGGGTCTACAATGGTAAGAGACATTCGATGGGGCGAGGAAAAGGGAGAACGCCGTCAAAACGTTTTGAGCTAAAAAACCGCCGTCACGCCGCATGAACACAAAGCGAGTGCCCACGAGCGAGGCATCTGCCGCCAAGCGCACCCTTCAGGTAGCTCCAAACCCTACCGCAACCTGACAGTCCAGCTCTCCTAATTTATTACTCCGACATCCCGGCTCAGGTCCTCTCTCCCTTCCGCCTTTTGAGGCGAACGGGTGACGGCCCCACACGATCGCTGTAGTCTCGGCCGGCGCCGACATTCTTGCTCTACGCGCCCCCTGCACGACACCGCAGAAGACGCTTTGCTGGCCATTTCCAGCCCTTTCTTTCTCGACAGATCTCCCCGCGCAGATCGTCCTTCACGAGCCACATCCAGGCACCCTTCGTTCAAAAAACTATTTTTCAAACGCCGGACCGACAAGACTAAAAGGCACTGGAGACGCGCGGATGACACGGGCTGCGTACAGGAGGAAAAGAAGGGGCCAGGTGGTCGTCCGTGCTAGTTCCTGTTGCCGTTTTTCTTCCTCAGTCGTCTCCAGTGTTCCCTGATGGGTTTATGACGCCCCGCGCTCATTGTCTTGCGACCCACGCTCGTCGTCGGAACCATTACCGTAGAGGGGACTCGCCGCATGCTCTCTGGGCGCCGCTCGAGACGATAGGGGCCCCTCGGTGTCTTGGATCCGGCTGCAACAAAGACCCCCACATTCGTCCCGCCATTTAGCGACCCATTTGGGAGCGAAAGGCGGTTCTCAATGGAACCCCTGGGAGTCCCCCTCCCCCAGTTCCCAGGACGAGCACCTAGGGACGACCAAGACGGAGAGACCCAAGGGTTGCTGCGTGCCTAATTGCGGAAAGAGGAAGCTCAAGGAGACAGGTCACAAAGGGACCCTCGACCCCGCGCCCTCGGCGACGCCGGTGCCGGCGCCTACGGACACAAACTGGAAACTGCATGCTGACGTGCCGCGCTCTTGCTCAGTGTGAGTGTCAGTGTGTGCCCGGGCAACCGTGGGCCGCAAGGCTCCCGCGCAGTGAAGGTAGAGAGTGTGTATAAGCTATATCTGGCCTCGGTGTGGATCTCCTCTAACGTGTACACGGTTGGCGGTGTAAGGAATTGCGTACCGTAGCTGGCATCAAGACTTGTATTCAAGGTAAGGCGCATTATCCTCGTGTTTCGTGAGAGAGTCGCCGTTGAGAGACAGAGAATGGAACATTATCGTTGATCGTTCCTAGCCAAGAGTACTTTGAGAATGTGAAAAGGACGCGAGTGTAAAGTCAAATGTTTGTTCCTAGTGTATCCGTGGCTTGGTGTTCAGTATCGCGAAGGACTCGATGCGCCGCTCCGCTCTATTTATGAATGTTTCGCGCACCTGAATGTACAGACTACCTCTCGCTTGCGAAGAAGCGTGTTCATAAAAATCAAAACGCACTTATTCCGTTTTCGTTTCTTGACTTGACCCAACAATCCCGAATTACTCCTATGAGTTGTCGCAGCTTTGGATTTGGGAAAAGGTCAAATATTATCACAGGAAGTAAGTCCGTAAGAACGACAGCAGAGGTATAAATGCGACTGCCGCATATAGTGCCTTGCTGTCGAACTGCTCAAAGTTTCATTTGATGGAAGATAACCAATAAACTCCGGTCTGTTCATCTCAAACCCTATGTTTGTATTTAGTCCGCGATAGCCACTCACATGCGAATCTCGCATTAATGTGCTGAGAAATACGTATTGTTTATGGCAGTGCAGTTTTATTGAGAACGTTTATCCGACTAATCTGTAACATACAGTCGAATAATGAATTCGTTTTTCTGTGTAACGTGGAGTCTGATAGAAACCTTAAAGCACTGTGAAATTATAATGTTATAATTTGGAAACATATTTTCAGGGATTCAAAAGAATTAGCCATGCCCGAAGTGCATGCTTAAAAAAAAATCATTATATATAGTTTTTTTTTACATACTTTTTAATGTTATTCGCAGCTGGAAGGGCTAGAGGAGAGGACAGCACAATATATGTACAATAAAACACGTGTGCCCCCCCCCCCCCCAAAAAAAAAAAAGGAAAAAAAGAAACGAAAAAGAAATTAATAACAAAAAATGACTGCTGTTCGATCTAGATTACAAATCAAATTGAAGATTTGTCGAGGCAATCATAGTCGAACCATGAAACCGGCTGTCTTATAAATATTTCGCTGTTATGCATTTGCATAACATTATAAAAAGCCAAGCAGTATATTCAATTCATCTCCTTATATCACACATATAGAAGCTATACATTTGAAGATTATAATAGCGGTGTTTTTTTGTGTTTTTTTTTCCACATTTAGGTATAATATTTGAATGACCTAGCATTGAAAGTTTGGTGAAAAAATGTATTATCCTCAACAAATGAATGACTATGTGCGGCCAGGAACTGAGGGAGAGGAGAAAACGAGGGCGCGCGTAGACGTAACAACGCCGAGCTCTGATTGGAAGAATTAGTGGGTAGACCTTAAGCTAGCTGCACTTATCTCCACTGCACTCGTCGAACGCATTTGAACGCGGAACCCCGGCGTCTGGTGATTGGCTCTCGCCAATCACAAGACTGGTTGGATTGATTAGGGCCTACCTCCAATCAATCCAACCTGAGCTCGGCGTTCTGGCGTCCTCGAGCGCTCACGTGTCCTCCTCTCCTCCGTTTCTGCCCGCATAGAGATGCACCAGCGTAATACGCTGATTACGGAAAATTTTAATTCTCCCTATGACCGTGTCAACAACTCCGGTGCCCCCGAAGCTTTTCTTCGGACGATACATATATATATTTGAATTCACAAAGCGACAAGTCACATATGGGAAACAATAATCCAGCAATTTGCAAAAGAAAGCCCTCTTCCTTAGAACCACTATGCTACGGCGTCGTTGTCATTTGTTATTTATGATCGAGAAAGAATTTTATTTGATTCCTATTGCGCAAACGAGCCCCTCATCCGCCATTGTTCAGGGGAAATTATCTTATCATGCAACAACTAATAGTGACAATGTGTTGCTATTTAGTAATTATTTCCAGCCAAACAATCAGCATGAGTATCACCCGTTTGTAGGTTGAACCTGCTAAAGGTGAGTGTATTGAGTGTTTTTAAGCCTGCAGAGGAATCTTGCAAGTGAAAAAATGTTTGTGGGAATCACTTTGCATTTCTTTTTTCGGCCAGCAAACTGAGTTATTACCACGGCTTTGATAAACGGCCTAGCTGGAACCGATTATGGTGAGTTTGTCTATAGTCTATACTGATAATGGCATAAAGGAGGAAACGCCGCGTTTTTCTAAAACTCGAACCTAAGGTCTTGGTGAAGGGACGGAAATCCACTTGCATACACTGTCGACTGACATGCACTCCCTAAGCCTAGACTAACATGCACAATCAGTCGATGCTTAGGGAGAGCAAAACAATCTAATATTAATGTTTATACTTTTCGAGTGCACCATTTGTCGTTGAAAAAGGTCAACATTGGTAAGCGCTCAAGAAAGCCACGAAAATGTGAGATGTACTTTGAGGTATTAATGATATTAGACTGAATCGGGCTAGATTACTTTCTCGGATAGCACAGTTCTTTAAGCCAATTTTTTTTTCTGGGGATGTAGGGGTTTGGAAGGTCCGAAAAGCCAAGGTAGAACCGAACTTCACCTTCTTCGGCCAGAGGCTGGGTATCTTGGCCCTAGTTCGCCAAAGAAGTGCCAAAGTTAGGCTACGTTGCTGGTAGTTTGGCTGTCATCCGGCATCGTTGGGCCTAAATTGCCAAGCAAGTACAAGATTTAGGCTTCATTGCTCAGTGGCGTACCAACTTGTTTTGAGTGGCGGGGCAAACCAGACCCCCCCCCCCTCCCTTCCCCAGGGCCGGGGGTGGTGCCCTTAGTATCCCTAGGGCGCAGCCGGCCAGTGTTTGCCCTGCTCATTGGCGACTGTTTCAGGGAGGGGAGGAAGAGAAAACACAAGCCCCCCCCCTCTCTGAGAACTGGGGGCAAGCACCCCCTTTGACCCCCCCCCCCCCCGTTTGGATACGACCCTGTCACTGCTGGTTCTTCGGTTTATAGATGCCATATTTGGCTCGAGTCTGGCACTTTGGCAATTATGTGGCGAGCCAGTACTCGGGCATTAACTTACGCCTTAGAGCAAACTCGTATTAGGGCCAAGTCAGGCCCCTATTGGATTGCCACGTTTCGGCCAAGTTAGACGTTTCTCTGGCGTGCCTGGGAATCGGCTTCCTTTTGCAGCGGGTGATCACAGAACTTTGGATTTTGGATGCCTCCGCATGTGGCCAATGGGGATCACTGCTGACCTGGTTACATCTTCGACACACGGCCCCGTCACAGCGTCACCGGTGGGATTGCTTCGCTCATCTGGATGAACATTTGAACTGGCACCCATTACGGCAACTCCGTTCTCGCGCGGGCCTATCGCGTCTGATTACTCCCGGAAGTACACACAATGCTCCTGTGTCTTGGCACTACTCTGGGGAGACAAATGACGTAGCAGCGTTCCAGTGAAGCTTCTGAGGTTGCTGTTATTGCGATCAATGAATCGTTTCTTTCCCCTTAAAATACCATTCGAGAATGTTTTGAACGAGAATATTTGCGTTTACTCACTTGTTCAACATGTTGTCTATAACTGATATTAAATTAAAAAAATATAATTGCCGATTCCTTGCCATTCTTGCAAGTGAACTGATCGAACGGCCGAGGCACTGCCCACTTTGCTGCACACAAGATGGAGACCATCATTCTCCACCACCATTAAAATAATTATAAATGTGCAAACATTACATTGTCGCGTTACATCCCGTCTCGAAACAGTGTAACGTCACATTGTCACGTGACGTCACAATTTTCCTGCTAAATTTAGTAGAAAAAGATTCCCGCTATATTTAGCGGAAAAGAAAAAAGCTTAACGTGGCGTCGCAGTTTTACGTGACGTCATGGGACGTCGCAATTCCCCGGCTATATACAGGGTGTCACAAAAAAAATTTACACGGTCTTTTTACCGCAAAAATAAACTAGGCATCGCCGAACGCTCATTCTCCACCCAAAGGTAGAGCTAGAGGTCACAACCAGATGCCAAAGTTTCAGCCCGATCCGACAACTTAATCAAAAGTTATAAGTGATTTTCTGAAAATTTCAATGGGAAAATGGGGCCCATTTTTGCCCATTTTCGGTTTCTGGTGCCATAGAGCCCCATGTGTTCGAAAACTCCGTCGGCCGTCATTTTCCCATTGAAATTTTCAGAACATCACTTATAACTTTTGATTAAGTTATCGGATCGGGCTGAAACTTTGGCATCTGGTTGTGCCCTCTAGCTCTACATTTGGGCGGAGAATGAGCGTTCGTCGATGCCTAGTTTATTTTTGCAGTAAAAAAGACCGTGTAAATTTTCTTATGTGACACCCTCTATATCGTGAAGATTCCTCCGCTAAATTTAGTGGAAAAAAGTTTCGCTGATATTTAAGAGGGAAATGCTTCGTGCTAAGCCACAGCGTCGTGCGATACTGTGATTCCCTGCTTAACATGGCGGGAATCGAATTTAACAGACCACACTGTACACCTTACACCGACCGGGTCTTCTGAGAAATTCCTAAAATGACGGTTATCGCAGCAAAATGCAAGTGTAAAATTACCAAGAAAATATCCAGAGTGCAGGTTAGCTGGTGTAAGTTGAACATGATTGTTTTGTTTGTTTTTGTTTTTATTGGAACTTTTGACAATACAGGATTGTCATGGTGGTGAGGCAAAAGGTGACAGCAAGTCACCTGACCAGGCCCCTAGCACCAGACTACACTTGCAGCAGATGCGGCAGGCAGACCAGTGGTACAGTGTTACAGTTACAATAAACAAAAAATACACAGAGAGTAACTAGATCACTATACTCTCCATATGCTCTTGCAATAAAAAATAAACAAGCAACAATATACAAAAAAATATATGACCTAGATTACAACAATTAAATCTGTACACATAATTTAGAAGACAACAATATTATGCGGAAAGTAGAAAATATGTTTTTGATTGTTTTCTGAAAGTCAAGAGGTTTGAATTACAATCGATTATATTGATCAAACCAGTATGGAGGTTGAGAAGATTAGGAATCTGCCAAGATAGTAATTGCCTACCGTAATTGGTTCTAGTTCTGATTTTTATAAAGTTTATATTTCTAAAATTGTAGTGTGCATCAGTATTCGTATATGTCGAAAGGAATAATTCACGGTGAGTTTTTACTTGGGAGAATATAACCTCAGACAATCGTTGATTATACAGTGCCTCAATATTCAGTATACAATGTTGTCCAAAGTATTGGGATGTATGATCGCGGCTTGATAGGTTTTGAAGAAACCGTATACTTTTTTCTGCATTAAGTACAAACTAGTCATATTACATTTAGATGTAACCCCCAGACAATTAAACAATAGTGCAGTCGCGAATGAACAGTAGTGAAGTAGAACTGACGCTTTAGCCATATTGGTAGTAAGTCACGAAATCTATTCAACATACCAATAGACTGTGCGATGTTACGCTTCACAAAATTTACATGACATGTCCAGCGCAGGTTTTCATGAAAATATATGCCTAAGAATTTGTATTCGTTAACCCTTTCTAGTGACCATGACTGAAATATTATTTCGTTAGTAAGTTTTACTGGTCTATTAATTGAAGAAAAAACAATGTATTTTGTTTTGTTAACATTTAAAAGCAGTTGATTCGCATCAAGCCACTTCGATAAGTTTTTTAGCCATGCATTTGTTACAGGAATAAGAGATAATAGGTCCCTGGATGAGAAAAAACACTCGTGTCATTGGCGTAAAGTACTATGTCTGGGGTATGGGGAATAGCAACAATGTCATTGACATAAAGAAGGAATAGTATAGGCCCTAAATATAGATCCTTGCGGAACACCAAATTTTATATATTCAGTGTCTGATGCTATACTATTTGCTACCACAAACTGAATACGATTCGACAGATAACTGCGCAACAGATTAAGCGAAAGGCCTCTAATTCCGTAGTGTGGCAGTTTGTCAAATAGAATATTATGTTTGATAGAGTCAAAAGCTTTGTTAAAATCTAGGAAGATGCCTATAGTGTAGGATTGATTTTCTATATTGCTGATAAGTTTTTCTCGAATGTTAAGTAAGGCTGACTCAGTCAATTTACCTCTCTGAAATCCATATTGGTTTGCAGAGATTAGTTGGTATTTATGGAGATGATTAATTATTATTGAATTTATTACTTTTTCTACTATTTTTGAAAAAAGTGGGAGTATTGATATTGGCCTGTAATTGCTGATACTGTCAACAGCACCACCTTTGTGCAAAACGGAAATTCTAGCAATTTTCATTTTTTCGGGAAAGATTCCAGTAGATAAGACCAAGTTGGTTATGTGGCAGATTACGTCAGATATTAAATCTGAAACAGCTTTATATTGGCACCGCTTTTATTTCATCATATCCAGAGTGCAGGTTAGCTGGTGTAAGCTGAACATGATTGAAACCTAAGACTGGGTTAAGAAAAGGAAAACACCAAGAAAGACAGAAAAAGAACAGGCAACATCTCAGAGACGTTGCCTGTCCTTTTTCTGTCTTCCTTGCGTTTTCCTGTTCCTAATCCTGTCACAGGTTTACAATCATGTTGTAAAATAACGTCTCAGTATCCCTTTCGTCAACAAAGCTTGGAGGGCGGATGGGGGGGGGGGGAGAGGGGCTGGTTGGTTGTTCATAATTGGTTTAGATTGCACTGCCTGGAGGAATCAAGCGGAGTCATGTTAGTAATCGTTTATCTATCCGTATTTCCTTTTTTTTTAAATTTTACCCGTTTTTCTTTTATTTCTACTTTCACATTTTATTTTTAAGGTGTTTTCCCCTCCCGTGGAATGAAAGGAAATAAACAGTTGTTAGTTTCCGCTTCTCGTGTTTGTGTCGTTATTCCCTTGTCTCAGTTTTGTCTTAGTCCTCCTGGCAGCGCAGTTTAAAATCAATTATCCCTTTCGTGGCGCCTACACGCGGTTCCCATACTTCGTTATGTAGGTCCGCATCGTCCCTCTCATTCCTCTCTGGGCACATCATATGATCACGCATCCAATGGCTCCTTCTGCGTATTTGTGGGTCATATCTTCCACTGAGGTGAGCATCTGACCTATCTATACGCCTGATGGAAAGAGTCATGTCGGCAGAGCTTTGATCAAGAAAAAAAGTCGTTCATTTGTGTTTCGTTTATGTAGCCTTTATAGTGTTTTTAGGTCATTACAAATAGACGCTGGAGCACGCGAAAAAACACTAAGGTGCAAAAGGTTTGGCTAGTAAGCTATTCACTGTAAAACTATCTAAAGAAACTGCGATACATTTTTTTGTATTTCATAGGAATGGTGCTTAAGACAGGTTCTGAGAAATATTTATCAACACTTTCATATCATATATTATATGAATAATATCGTTTTGTTTAGACAGTCGAACAGAGCTACGTGTACTGTATCCTAAGCCATTCCTTCAAACTGCGAAGAAAAGCAAAAAGAAGTCCACGCTCCTGACACTGGAAGAATTGTGCGATTCATCTTCTACTGTGATGATTAGTTCTCGATTCAAATCATTTATCTATCTCAACATCAAACTATCGAATGTAATTCTTTCATAGCTGCAGCCCACTCATGCAAAATGTTACACACGATGTTCTTGAGGGTATTTAACAAATTTACTTTCTGATACCAGATACGTAATGGTATACTCAGAAAGCATGATTGCAAATCGAGTATAATTTAAAAATATATCGCTTATAAAAATAATACCGCAAAGAAAATAAGAACATTGGCGTGCGAATTGTCTACTTAATTATATCCAGGATCCTATTGGCTTAGATCATGGATTCCTTGTGCATACCGGGTATTCATGATGTCCTGAGCATCACGGTTGTTGTTATTCCACGCTTTCAATTTTTTGCTTCATTGCAGTGAGACCAGGTTCCATAACCGTTAATCCCCAGTTTGCAACGACTCTGGCGTGTTTTAATGTTAGAAGATTTAAAAGGCCTGAACTAAACTCTGGACGCGGGCGAACAAAATATGTGAGAGAAGCTGCCACTTGGTACAACTCCGCACTTGCAAAGTCGGGCCCTCTGCAGAAAGAATTGTTGCAGAAGCCGCACATTTAATTTTACTATACCGATGATTTCTGCGGATGTCAAAAGCAAGAAAAAAGAAAGATTATTTAACTTTTTTTTTAAAGAAGACATCGGTTAAAATGTTGAATGTTCATACTATGATTTTCCTAGCTAAATTATGTCCATTCAGTATTACATCATGTGACTTTATTAATTTTCTGTAGCATGAGTTCACACTTCAATACACTACAAATAACTTAAAAGACAGAAAATTCTTTTCTTTTCTTTTATTTCATGAAGTACGAGATAAATTGTATCTTCGACACGTTCCTCATTCTAAGATCAGAAAGCAAATCTATCTCTGAAAAGTGTATATCTTGAGTTTGTCAGCAAGACTTGGAAATATCAAGGGAAGGGGAAACTGGGGGCTGACAAAAAGCTTGACGACTCAATGACACTCCGTGAAAAAAAATTCATAAATTTGGTCTTGGCAAAATACGTACTTAATGCCGTATTAGAGATGAAAAATATAGTTATAAAGAAAGCTTGATCACGACTTTAATGACGGTTAAGAAAACACGTCTATGAGGACACACCTAAACACAGCCGGATGTCCTATATCACCTTAAAAATCACCTCGATATGACACGCTGAGTTAAAAAGCTCCGATTATAACTATGATCATGGTCAAGGTATAGCTCCTCAGTGCTTGAAAAAAAGAAATGAAACCATATTTAGTTAGTCACCTGTCACCCGACCCCAAATTATTTTAGACTGGCATGCGCCCCAACAATGCGCAAAAAGAAAACGATCGCTTTTTTTTTAATGATGATGATGATGGGGATATAATAATGTTTTGCCAGTCTCAAATGTGTGGTTGGCGAGGATATAGTAGTTACAAAAAGATCATGATGACTTCTTACACTCCCAGCTCGAATCAACAGGCTAGATGATAAAGATAACCAAAAAATTGGGAGCGACTTTGGTCTCCAAAGTAATGCAAAAACGCAGTATTTAGGAGCGATCGTTTTAGTATGTCTAGAAGACATTAAACAGTCGTTCTAAGTGTTAAGAAGCCCTTAATTTCTACAACCTTTCCCGTCAATATTACTGTGTGAAGTACAATGATGCATAGGGCACATTATGTAAATTTTTTCATTAAATTGACCCGGAAAACCAAATTTTAGTGTGGTTAATGTGGCGTCAATTTCCCTGCTAAATTTAACGGAGAAACTGAATTTCTGCATAGGTCACGTGACATCAGGGCACGTAAAGTTAATTTTTCCACTCGTTTTAGCGGCGAAACTAAGTTTGTGTGTAGGTCTCAGCACGCCAGGTCACGTAGTGTTAGTTTTTACATTCAGTTTAGCGAGGGAATCTCAATTAATGGTTAGGTCATATGACGCAACTTTCCCCCTAAATCTAGAAAGGAAAAGCACAGACGAATGAAAAAACAACCTTTGGGATAAGGAGTTCTGTTAGAAAGTCTTTCATGAATTAATATTCAAATCATACCATAAACAATCCCCTCAGCTGCCAGACACTAGTTCAACCAAAAACAATAGATCCCTTGTAATTGATTAGTAATCGAGTAATCGGGCTCTTTCATTTTCAATTGTAATTTTTTTTAAGTCAAAATTGATCAATTGTTTTGCTTTCATTGAATATGTGATAAATGACACAATATACGATTTCGATTATGAGCCAACCTCGATGTGTAGTTGAGAACAGTCTAAAGACACCCACAATCAGAGATTTTACCTCAGCCGCATAAACAAAAAGGTTCGTTGAAACTATGCGGCATGAGCGACCTCCTTTTATTGTTCCCAATGGTCACTGCTGCGCTAAACGAACATTCGAACGGCGTTGAAAAGGTTAGGAGTTGCAAATCGCGCCCCTACAGATTATTTTAGGCTAAAATCTGAGCTAAAGTTCGCCCGCCATACTGGTGTACTTGTCTACATCTACGTGGTGAAAGCGTTTAATTTTTACATTCTTTGGCTTCAACAAAATGCTAACACTTAGCAGGCTAAAATATGTTATCGCGATTAAAGCATTAATCGATTGATCGGTAGGTTAATCGATCAATAGACTTCTTCCAAAATCGAAGCGCCCCATCGCGGCGAAACTCGACGCATTGCACTCTGAACAGTTGGCACTCAGTTTCGGTTTCGATTGAGCAGCTTCATGCCATCACGCCGTGACCGAATGCGCTGCTTGCTTTTTCGATTATCTGACTTTTTACGAATGTACAATACACTCATTCTCGAGCGATACAAAACGAAGACCGGGGCACTTTCCTTGGTTCCCGAAACACCGGATATTGTGCGTGCGAATGCAAACGTAGTAAGACGTGGCTTAGTCACCTGACCCCATGAGTGCATCTTTGAGCTTAATTTTAACAATCCCGTCTAGTACCAGTGAACTACAACAGAAATTTGGTCACCTTCAGCCTTATACGTATTTTGCTTGCCAAACGTCCACTTCTTGATACTTCTTTGGGCGAAAAGCAAGCCTCATGCTCACAGGAGTATCAAAGTTGGGCCCAGCGTTGACGCATGAACTTTTAAGGAAACGCAATAAATTCGACCTCACTACTAAACAAAAGTTGACATGATGTCTTCCTCGTGTCATCATATATCTCCCACTCAAATTTTATGGTGATAGGAGATTAAGTTTCGCAAACGCTGAGGTCGGCTAGCTACCTTTGGACCAGCTTTTCCTGACGCCCAAGATCTGTGTCTGAACGGTATGTCTGAAATTATCTCGCCATACTCAGTCAGGAAGAAAGCAAACACATAACAAATATTATGGCCATTAGCAACCGTCAAATTCGCTTTGAATAATTTCGTTCGTTTGGCGCACCGGATAGAGGATGTTCACGCATGGTGGTAAATACGCCTAAAACAAAGGACGAGGCAGAGTACTCCTCGTCCTGCGTGCTTCTTTCTTTGTTCGTGTTTTTAGGCTACTTATCACCACGCATAAGTACCAACTAGCCCAACTCGCAGTTTTAGAACGTTCAGGCCCGTCCGGCACACTTCCGGCAAACGGTGCCACATTATTCACACAAGTGCTTGACTTTTGCTTTCTTAAAACAGTTTGTATGTGCGAATGTGCCTATATGATTGCGGCTTGTTGTTACAGCTTGTTGACTCGTACACAAGCAAGATCCCCGAGCTTCGCAGCGTCGAGATTCCCAGCACTGGTTCGTTCACATACCCCGAGACGCTAACAGAAAGGCTCGAGTACAAAACTACTACAAGCATGTGTTAAGACAAGTTACACGTCTCAGGCTTGTGCTAAAGCTTCGAGGTCTGGCCATTTAGGTTAGTTTAGAGACCAAAAATGACGCTCTCGGGACCAGAAGGTCGACGTGTCGATCGAAACCGAAACCATGCCACTCTCCTCCCTTGTTAACTGGTTCCCAGAGTGCATCGCGCGCAGTGTTGCATGCAAGGGTTTATGGAAGTAGTCTATTGTCCAGTGCCAGTGAGAATACAAGAAACTCACGGGAATAGCATAACTGAGTTGAGGTAAGTAAAATGATAAAAAAAACAAAGTGCCTTAGTCTGGTCCCACGTTAGTATTGCAGACTTATCCAACTGAAAATAAATTAACAATGTAAAAGCCGAGCATATACTTGCTTAGAAAAGTCAGTTTTAAAAAAAATAATAAACAAACACTGGTGCAACAAGCCAAGGCATGAAAAATCATTGGGACTCTGGAATTAATCAATTAGCGGACATATTAAGAGTTCATTAATTAATGGCCGCCATATTTCTAATTTGTTAATTAGTCTAGAGCAAGATTTTGCTACTACTTCTCAGTTAAAACCTGTATAAAGGTTGCATTATATTTAGAGCTTAATTTCCTGCTACAAAAAAAAATTCTTATCGTGTGCTCAGTTTTTTAAGTTGCCACGGTCCAGGGCAAGGTAAATGAGGGAACAATAAAGTCCGGTACCGCTGTGTCTTGTTTTAGGTCGATTGGCTCATTTTTGAATGAAATAAATATTTCTTATAAAATTGCACATACGTCTCACTTTTCAATTATTTCAGAAGTTTTAATCTGCCAACTTGACCTGCATAAGAATATGCATGCCCTGCATGTCTGCCCGGTCCTTCCTTCTTCGACCAGTTCGTGTCATTGTATATATATATATATATATATGTATATGTATATGTGTGTGTGTGTGTGTAAAAACAAACAATAAATTTAATTGGCTTCTTTTGAACAGATGTTTTCCTGAATTGCTGAGGCTATACGAATACCAGCAACTGTGCTTCCTAATTATATGTTATTTATACGTATTGAACATTTCGCAGAGTTCATGAATCCTCTCAGCCTAAACATTGGGCTGATATACCGAATAGTTATTCCGTTAAAGATCGCCGACTGATCTGGTTGAACTCTTAATCGATTCGCAAGAGTGAAATTTAGAATTAGAAGGATGAGGCCCAAACGTTCTTAGACGAAAGACACTCAGCTTCAAGGAAAATCAACTTTATATATGTACCAAAACAGACGACAAAAGATTGAATATACAATCCTCCAGATGAAAATAAGTTAGAAAATTGCAGACCTTCAAAGTAATTTCAAGTTATAAGCCAAACCAGATTACGCTCACCCGCATATTAGTTATTTATTTAGATCATTTGATACTGTGGACCGGATGGTTCAGGTAGAAGGAAATAAAAGTAAGATATGTATAAAAAATTTAAATACAATACTGCGACATCAGGCAACTATCAGTATTTGTTGCTGCAAGTAACGTCACTATACTATATTTATATTCCGCGTTATTTTTATATTTATATGGTCCACCATACGTTTGTCTCATCGTGCTAGTTTTCGTTGTGTTTTCATGTCTAACGAAAGCACCTGAAAGCCGAAATGTTATACCGCTATTCTGGCGAGGAGGACGACGATTTTGAATCCATTGGATCTCAGATGATCTTTAGATGCCCGTTCCTGTGTTATTTCTAAAAATTAAAGACACTTCATGCAGTGAGCACGCTGCCCCTGATATATAAATAATATCCGAAATATCAGGCTTTGTCCGAGGTATTAACTTCGGCCGAGTACGGCGAGAAATATTTATCTTTTATGAAAGGGAGAAACAAGAGTGTGAGGGTCGGTATGTGCAATCACGGCAAGAAATTAACTATTTTAAATCTGCACGTTATGATTTCCGATTTCAGCATACCGTCAAAACAAATGCTAAAAGCAAGACTAATTTCGGTTTAAATCCGCATACCCGTGAGAGAAAAAAAAAGTTTTTTTAAGCTCTTGAGATTGGCAATATGAAAATCGTAGGGTTTAATACGAAGAACCAGAAGCGCCTTTGTTAAGACTTCAAACCCCTTGTGATATAAAATTTGTACGCTAAAGATATCTCTTCTTTTTTTCAATTTTTTTAATGGTGTGAATTGGTTTGATTTCTTTCTCTTTCAAGCCTTTCAAATCTGAATTAATAACGTCCAAGCCCTTAATATCAAAAATTAACATTCTTTTATACGCCATAATGAAAAATTCGTCATTTCTTTATCGAGACAATAAAATAACTTCTTTTAATAAATATCTGAGTTTTATTTGTAAGTTTTTATCTACGAACATTTATTGTTAGACTAGATAGAGCACAGATACGCGGTACATCTTTTGAAAAATTTAGTGCCACCTAGCATATACCTTAGGGTACGTGGATTAGATGAATATTATAAGCGCTAACCGTGTGGAAGCACACCCGACTGACCATATTATAATCTTGATATATGTTTTCGGCTGAAGATGCACCATTCTAAATGATGTCTAGGTTTATTCGATACAGTTTTAGTTTAGTAACATAAACCAAAGAAGGCCAGCATTATTAAACAAATCTAACACCGAAAGTTTACGCTAAACAAAGATGTATCTCAATAAAGTGCTCCTCTGATTTATTCTCCTCATACGACCTCACCTAAATGCACAGAAGGATATATATAAATATATTTATTTAGATATACTTTAGATTTCCTCCATTCTTCTGAATATATACTAGTCTGAATAACTCAAAAAAGTAATATGAAATATACACAACTAAAATTATTATTATTGTTATTATGTTTTTCCTTTTTCTTTTATGTTTTATGTTTTTCCTTTTTCTTTCTTCTTTTGTGATAATTATTTTGATATCTTTGCAACCTCGGTTTTGTCACACAAGCCCTTGAAGGCTTTGACGAACCTGCGTTGTTTTGTAGATATGCTTCTCCATCACAAATAAATTATTACTATTATTATTATTATTATTATTATTATTATTATTATTATTATTAAATCAAACTGTTCGGTCTCAAATGTAACCAACTAAAAACGCGTTGGTGCTTTGTATCAATGATAACAAACAGTCCTGTAACCTGAAGTTATGTCGGTAAAATATACATTAACTTGCTTTTCATGTTTTTACATCCCCCAAAATATATGAGCGCTATTTTGTTTGTTTCGCGGGGTCAACATGTCCGTCCAGCGGGGAGTATGGTATAAAAGCTATAAACGTTCGACAAAAAAAAAATAGAACGAGCAAAAAAAAAAAAAAAGATAGGTTAAGGTTTGTTTATAACTGATATCCCGCCTCTTGAGAACAAGGCAAAATTAGCTCTCCGCGGCAATGAGCGAACGACCAAAAACCACCATCTCAAGGACTCAATAAAAATTTTCAAAAATCGTCGCGCGTACTTTGTACATTTCATAAACCTAAAACTCCGCCAACGACACTCACATAGCGGAACGAGAATGGAAACAATTAAGGCGAGACGAACGACCCGAACTCGGATGAGCCGAGCCGGCGACGAAGCATGGGCGCCGCCATGTTTGTTTACACAAGCTTTCACGGGCGTAATGGCCGCCTCCGTCGGGCGCGCGGAGCGGGGCACAAAAGGAGGCCGGAAACGCTGCCGAGTGGCGCTAATTTACCTGAATCGTGTTCCGGCAGGGTTCAGCAAGCATTCATCAGGACGAGCGGGCGGTTTTAGCTCATCGGGCGAGCCCGGTGAGTTGATCGGCGGACCGGTATTGCTTCGGCGGTGCCGCCGACGAGGACGGCGAACCCGGCCGCGAGATTTATGGCCGGCAGCTCGAGGCGCGGCGTCGAGTTTTGGCGCCCTCTTTGAACCGCGGCCTCTCTATGGCGTGCGGGACGGCGTGGCGTCGCGCGTGGCCCTCTCTGCGGAGTCGCGGAAGTGCGTGCTCGGTACGTTGACTTGCACATTATGTACGAATAGAGCACATCTGAAGAGGGTCAGTGTGTAGTAATCAGTCTTTGGTTGCCATTATTCTTCTTCTTGAAAAACGATTTTGCGATATTTATATTCGAAACGTGTGGTAAAAACCGGAAGAAAACAAAAATGCCCTATGTTATATGGCGGCTTTATTTGCCGTCATAAGCCGCCCAAATGAGAAGCGCAGTGAATGACGGTCAGGCAGAGAGTCGCAAAGGACGCTGAGCTTTATTAAATCGTGAACGTGGATCTTAAAATGTATGAAAGGTGGTGTTGCGAGAGGTTGCAGGCGCTGAGTTAGTGACAGGCAGTAGGAGCGTCGTTGAAATGTTAGGCGAGGTGCCAGGAGTAAACGAAGGATTGCCTACCTCGGGGTCTCTATCCTACGAAAGTCAATCCGGTCGGTCAACTGAATTGCCCCCCAAAAGAAAACATTTTATCGAAGAATAACAACTTTTTCGTCGATTTGGCCGCATCCACTGGTGAACGATCCTCATCGGCTCGCTTCTTTAGTTATCTATTATTATTATTATTATTTAATTCAGACTGCTATTTAGACTCGGTGCAAGTGTGAGGCTCGGGGACACCACCTCCGGAAGTGTCACCAGTCGACGTTGCGCCACAATTCGATCTCATCTGCGCTCGGCGTTCGCGCACGAAATAATCCGAGGCGCGCGGGCAGCACGAAGGACGCCACGATTGCGCATGCCCAGAAGCAACGGGGAGGAGCGAGGTCCCCACGTGACCGGGGACGTCACGAAAGTAGGGGTGGCTTAGACGGCTGGGGACGAGAGTGGAATATCCTTTCAGGTGGAGAGGGGCGAAATGCGGAGAGGGGAGCTCCGTGCGTGCGTCGCTCGGGGCTCGGGACGCACGCAGTCGGCCATCGCGCCAGCGCAGGCTGCGGCGGAGAGCACGGCGGAGGGCCCAGCCACCGCGGGCGAGGGGGCGCCGGCGCTGCGAGCGCCACGCTGGCTATTCTCGACGGCAGGAGCCCTCCAGGGAGGAGTGCGAGGGTGTCCCGAAGGGGGGCGAGGGGAATCTTGGCGCTGGCAGATATTAATTGAAGCTGGAAGAAATTATAATGCGGTCTCAGGGCTACGAGGGAAATGTTCTTGGCGTCTCATTCGCCCAGAAAGGAATCGATCATGGAGCTCGCGGCAGCGACGTAGCAGTGAGCGACAAGCGGCGCTCCAGAGCTCTCCCCTCAGCGCAGCGGCGGCGGCAGCGCTCGGCAGCAGCGGAGCTCAGTAGTCGGGCCGCAGTGGCGCTGGGAAGGTGCAGAGGGCGCTGTGGCCAGGGCTGCCCCTCTTCGGCCCCCCTTCGTATAACAGGCAAGCCCCGCGCGGGCCGGGCACAGTCGTGCCCCGAGGCTTCGTCGGGTGGAGTTGGGTCGGCATCGTGTGCTCCTGCCAGCTTGGTGTGTTGCTTTTTTTTCTCTCGTGCGCCGCCGCGACAACTGTCTGCGCCCATGGCGCCACCTCTGGACGGCCCGTGATCTGCGTCGCCGCGGGACCGCTCCGGGGGACCCATGAGTTCTTACCAGTTCGTCAACTCGCTCGCCTCCTGCTACGGCCAGCAACAGCGCGGCCAGGACTCGGACTATTACACGCCGCAGGTGCAGCCGTACGCGGCGGCCGGCTGCTACAGCGGCCCGGCGTCGCCCGTGCAGCCCTACGGGGGCCCCTACAGCCAGCCCGCCGCGCACCTGCAGAACGGCGCCGAGCACCCGTTCGCCGGTTGCGCCCAGCGGCTGCCGGGGGGACACCCGAGTCCGCGCACGCCCACGCCGTCGGCCACGGCCGTGTCGAGCTGCAAGTACGCCGCGCCGGAGTCGACGGCCGCGTCCCCGCAGGACCTGAGCGCCTCCAGCACCCAGTCGCCGTCGAGCCCGGAGACCCGCGGGTCGTCGCCGTCCCCCGGGCAGCCTGCACAGGGCGCTGCCGGGGCAGCGGGCGGCCAGCCCAGCCCGCAGCCCCAGCAGCAGGCGGGAAGTCGGGCCGCGCCGTCGCAAACCACGCCGCCGTCGGGACAGTCCGCGCAGCAGCAGCAGAAGCCGGCCTACCCGACCACGCCGCCGCAGATCTACCCGTGGATGCGCAAAGTGCACGTCGGACAGAGTGAGTACCGGGCACGAGGTCGCGCTGACACCGGCGCTGTCACGCCGAACCGCGCGCGCCGTAAACACGCCGCCGAGCACGCGGTCGCGCCGCCGACACAGGCGCGCGCGGTGCTCGCCGATCGGAGCAGTTCGGCCTCCGGAGGCGGTCCTGGGCTCGTCGGGCCTTTGGCGCGGATCGCCGGTGTCGTAAATATCCGCCGTCTCCACCCCTCGCGACCGGCCGTGCCGGCACTGGGTTGGCCGGTCGGAGTCGTAATCCTGTCAGCGGCAAAGCCGTCCGCGCTTGCCGGTGTTCCCCGTGCTCCGGTGGCCTCCTCTCGACGGGCCCATAAAACCGAACGACCGGCGGCCGTCTCCGGTTCGCGTGGCGGAGGTCTCGGAACGATCCCGGTCGGCCCAATTGGGGCCCGTCCTCTGGCACTTTTAACGGCCGGCCCGAAATTTACGAGCATCCAGGCGCAGGCACGCGGGTCGTGTTTTGTTGGTTCCCCGCTCCGCCCACTTCCCTCGCGACTCGAGGCTTGGCGTTTCGCGTGCGGAGAGCTTTCCACGTGTTCTTTCACGTGGGGCCGCGTTTGGTATACTGCCGGTGATTTCTGTCGTGGTTTCGGCACCTCGTGGCCTGTGAATAGTTCTGGGTCGAGTGTAACTTTCTGGACACGCTGAATTTTATGACGGGTAGTGACAGCTCGCTGTCATTCCCAATGTGGTGGTGGTAACTCTGTGCGGGTACAATTCTTATTTGTGGAAATGACGGCACGATCAAGCAAATCCGCGTACAACCGTTCCCACCAAAAACAAAGTCGCTGTCCGACTGAAAGGATTATGTGCTCTGCTTCGTGTCGTGTACACTGAATAGATTTCTCGTCATGAAACGGCAATGTACACGTGCAGTTGCTCCGAACAAGTTGCGTTCTAGGTGCGGGAGTCTCTGTCTACAAAATCAAGAAGGCATCGAGTTAGTGTCAACAGATGTTTCCGAATGTTTATAATATCCGATCATATCATGTTTCCACATAGCTTCCCATCACTGATATTACCTTTGAATTAGTTTATTTCATTGTGACACTAGGGCGAGCAGTTGCGAGCGTTTCTTTGACAACCCGACTCCGCAGCGAAACATCCCACGTGCTTCTCACATTGCTCAGCGTCGGCAACGCTCCACTTAACAGATTATCTATTTCGTCTCGCATAAACATCAAATCAGAGAAAGATGCAAGATCAAGCTCGTCGCTTTCGAACGCCCATTATTTACAAACACTCGTGTCGGAGTCGGAGCATGCACGTTTACTAAAACTATCAGTTCGTGCTTCTGGTTTTTATTGCTACAGCCCACGTGTGGTTAGGACGGAGTATTCACGGTGAAAAGTTCGCTGTGCGCTTTCGATTTCCTCACTTTGGGCTGTGCACGCGCTAGCCACGCGGTTATGATTTAATTTTCAGTGTGTACAAGCTTAGCCTTGCATGTGCTTGCAGCAAAAGAGGAAGTATCGAACAATTCCACCAGGCGGCGATACCAAAATCCTCGCAGCGAATCGTCATGAGAAGATTCAGTCTAATCTCCTATTCATACATTTTCCCTCAACTTTCCAAGCATTTATACTCATAATGAAAATAAACGATCATCTTTTAAGTTTCAAATATCTGTTTGTCTATGTGGCAGTCACTTTTATGACACACCGAGTCGGTCTCAACGCGGGTCAACGCAAAATTCGGGTCGTACCAGTCGGTTCCGCGTCAGCGTGACTCTATCAACTACAAAGGCACTCTTTGTACCAGGTGTTGTTCAAAGGTTGGGAGGTCGAACATTATCCACATTTTTTTCTTTTCTCTTCGAGGTCTCGAGCGTGAAGAAAGCGCCTCAACCAACCTGGTTTGTCGAAACCGCGCAGAGCATTGCTCACACATAGCGAACCACACTCATTGGGTTCAATTGCCCCAGCCACGTGTGACAGTGAACTGCCCTGTTAGCGCTCTCGCACCACACGTGCCCCCACGGGACCGAAGAAAGAGATGGTACATGGTTGCGGAAGAGAGCGCCGCTATTCATTCTTTTTTCGCGAGCCTTTCTGCACACACACACCGCAGAGAAGAGAACAAGTACAAAGGAGACACCTCTCCGCGCTCGCAGCCAAATGATCGATTTGTCTCGAGCCACGAAAAGCTCTCCGCGATTCCCTCTCCTCGCCTTCTCCCCGAGGTTTCTTAGGAACACGGTCTCTCTTTTGACTCGGGTTCAATATATATACGCGCAAGTTCTGCAACTCTGGCTGCCAAAAGCAACGAAAAGAAACTTGCGAAACGAAAAACAAAATCGTGTCGACCCCGGAGGACTCCGGAGCAATCGATGAATGGTGCACGATTTTTTCCATTGTTTTGGGTTGCACATGCCGTGCTCATGGAGACGAGGTGGAATTCCAGTCGAAAAAAAAACAGTGTAAATGAGCACACTTTTCTGTATATTTTTCTATTTTTTGAGGTGTTAACCCTAGAAGTCGTTCGCCTCACGAGGCACAGTAGTATTCCATTATGACTTAACAGAAACCAAAAAGAAAGAAGGTAGAAAATTTAAAACTGTAATTAAGAAACTATTTGACTGGCCATGTTATGCACTAACGTCATCGTGATCTCCGCGAATGTTTTTTATACCCATGGTTACGTCAATAATAATATATATTTTTTAAATGTCACTAAACATATTATTTATATTAAAAAGACAATTTCCATCGATCGTACAATTTTTTTCTGCTATGGTATTAATATTTGTCAAAAGTGCGTCAAGGGCTTTGTTTGGGCGTGTTTTGCGGAATCGGAGCTCCGATACATTGTTCCCTCTATAGCCTCATAAACCACTCGAGTTAAGCAAGCAGGCATATCGAGCGACCTGTGTTCTAGTTGATTTTGCATCCTTCTTAAGGTGCTTAGGTCATCTTACATATTTCTACGCACCGGCAAATGTGAGGATGATGCCGGGTTAACGTCTTCGAGCATTGTCGTGTCAAGATTCAAAGAACATCAGTATTTTGTTTCCATGTTGTTGCCCTTGAAAAGTGCTCGTAGCGGTCAGGTCAACGTGACATGTTCGTATTAGGAGCTACCATTCATCATCAAAATCTAAAATTGATTAAAACGAAATATCTGTCGTATAATTGGTATAAAAATAATGACGCTTCGCTACTTGTACAATAATCACTGACAGCATAAGAAGCGTAGGGATTGGCTTATCATGTTCCATCATCTTACTTAGTGATTTGTCCATCGACGTTATTAAGTAATCTAATTTGCTGAGCAGCGACAGTAAGGTTCTCAGTACTTTCCACGCCCTTTATGTCTTAAACTGGCAGTGGGTATTGCTAATAATACTAAAAATCGCACACAGATCAATGTCCTCAAAATCAGTGCTGCAGTAAACGCATCCAACCGTCTTTAAACGCACGCGACTTTCCGGAGAACTTCCCAGCTCCGTCCCATTGCCCCTTTAGGAAGTATTAAACAGCGTCGCTCATCGGCGCGCGCTTTAATCTCTCCTTTTAATTATATTTCCTTTCGATTTATCTTCTCCTCTCCACTTAACACGAAAGAATTATGGAAGCGGAGCGAGACCTGGGAGTTTCGAGCGGCGAGAGATCTCCTTTGTGCGGCCGCGCGCGCTTGCTGCAAGCTGCGAGGCTCGCCACGGCCAGGCGGTCTCTCGCTGCACCATAAATTACCGCCGCACAGAACGAAAAAAACCATTACGCCGAATCGATGTTTCTCCAAGAAATTGGGCGGAATGCGTCCATAATACGCGGATGGTGTAATACAATGTGGGGAAGAGGGGAGGGCATCTTTCGCCAGCAGGAAGTTTCGGACCGCGGGGGCCTCGGAGCCCACGCAGCGGAGCCCAAACCCCGGGGCTAGGTTCAAAGAGAGAGAGAGAGAGAGAAAGAGCGGTGCCACTGGTGCCTCGGCCGCCGGGGGCCATACATACATGGCGGCCCCTTTTCGGCTGACTGATGATGCGCCCGGGCTAATGATCGATGCAGCCGGTGTGTCACTCTGCTGCGGGGGCCCCTTGGCGTCTCGCAGGACGGAGGAAGGCGAGGAGGTGCGCAGCGATGGGACACGACGTCCACGTATCTTGATGGCTCTCTAATAACGAGTCCCAGGGCAGCATGAATGGAACACTGGCTCCTCGCGCGTCCCCGATAAGCAGTTTCCTCCCCAGCAGCAGTGGAGACGAACGCGCCCCAAGGAGTATCTGCTCGGTATCTGCCGCCGGGTGTGCGGATTCGCGGAAGAAAACGCTCTCTGTTTACACACTGGGCGCATCGCAAAGAACGTCGTTTTATTAATTTTTTTATTCGACGGTCAAAGTTTGTCTACTCGGAATCAGGCGACGGCATCAAAGGCAGCGCGCGGAAATGGTGGCCACCCGTGTGTGGTTGGTTAGCGTCGGGTAGGGTGCCGCTCTTTGGGAACGCCCCTGGAATATTTATGGCCACGGGGGAACTAACGGAAGCTCTTGTGTGGTTTTGTGTGTGTTGGAGCACCGGGTGGAACACGAAGGTGTATATCTGGTTGGGGAGGGCACTTTTTTGGGACCGGTACCTGTTACATGTGCGTCAGGGGCTTTATTTGGGTGTGTTTCGTGGAATTCTAGTTCCGATGTTCCGCTTCCTGTTTATAGCCTCAGAAATCTCTCGAGTTATAGAAGCAGGCATATCGAACGATATGTCTTCTAGTCGTATTTCTGCGCATCTGAAAATGTAAGAATAGCGCAGGGTAAACAACGTCTTTGATTGACGCGGCGTGCATCTACGCAATTAAACGCACCGGATCTTGATGTGTCTTTCTCTAAAAATATCGATCCAATTCTAGAACTTTCTGTTCCGCCAGGTTTTTTGTCTTTGTGTTATCATTGTAAAAAAATAAAAAAGCTCGATGCGTTCTATATTTATTTTGAAAATATACACTTATATAAAGAGAAGATCCCCTCTTAACACTAAGCTAAGGATCATTAGGATTCTTTTAACAAGAAAATGTCCATCCACCCATCAGTTCCCCTCGCTATTACGTATTTTGGGGGCGTCTTTTACAGCTTGCTTGAGAAACTCTTGTCTGTGGAAACTTGCGCAGTACGTGTTATTGTTGTCACTGAGAAGATGAGAACGGCAGGGAGTATTTAGGAGTTGGACGCCTGGTGTCCCAAGCGCGTGCTCCTCGCCTTCCGCCGTGCTCGGCTGCGCGTACACGCTCGCGGATCACCCGACACAGAAGCACTATCGAAGGTGGTAAGCCCGCGCTGGAAGGGTGACAACTGAATCTCCTCCCTGCTGTTAAGCCAGCGACTATATAGTGGACGTTCATTCCAACTTTAACCGCAACATCGGCTAAAGGCAGGCGTTAAGTTCTTCGATCGTTCTTTTTTATTCTTCATGTATCATCCCAAATGGTGTCGTGACTCGAGACCCACGCCATTAGCATGAACAGCCGAGGAGGCCACGTGACAAATGTCTGGGCGTTTCACTTTCTGCGAGTTTATTCGTATACACGAGTTCAAAGCCTGCCCGCAAGAAGGTGGCACCGCGCGGACCTTGAAATGGTGCCAGGATTAATCGTTTTCGGGTTTGTCCCGCCCTGTTGACACCGAAACGGTACGTCAGCCGAAATATACGAGGTCCTCAACTGCTTAGGGGTGTTACGCCAGACCAGTGATAAACATAGTCGCTCTCCGAGGAAGACACTCCCTGGTTTTTCCTTGCAAGTGGAAATGTGGAATGTTTTCATTCAAGCGAGTGTATCGCGTGCAATGCCGATGATTAAAAACTCCTTTTTTTGTATTTTTATCACGGCTGTATAGTTTTCATTGCACTTTGCAAAAGGGTGAAACATAAAAATCAAGAGGATTTAAATCGGGATTTAAATCAAATCAGTTTTACATAGATCATTTAAATCAAACCTTTCCCACAAAAAGAAAATTACAAAATCTCATTTTATTTAACGTTTGTCTATTATTTCGTGTTTCCTGCGTGCACTTGTTTTGTATTAAAATCCAATCATCATCGAGCAACAAAGATTTATAGCAAGTTGAACACGCACAAAAAAGCGGTGCTACCAAAATAGAGCCTTGAGTTTTCTTTCTAGTTCGTTCGTCAGTTACGCTACGACCTGTGGAAGAAAATCACAACGCCAAGCTAAAACAAGAAACGTAATGTCCTACTGCGAGCAAATCGTAACACGGAAGAAAAACAAATAAAGCTTTCTCATGAACTAAACAAATCAAGCTGCTTTTGTTCTAATATGGTGAAGCTAATATCAATACATTTTTTAAAATTATTTTTATGAATGTTTAAAATGTTCACGATTTTTTGTCCCGCATCATTTTCAGTGGTTGGGCGGATACTTCTAGTGATCAAATACATCTCCTTTGAAAATGTACTTTTTTCGAGCTAGAAATATTTAAATCAAATTAGTCTGATTTAAATAAAAATAAATGTTGTTTAGTTCAAACAAGTCTGATATAAATTAGAGAGATCTGTTTGAAAGAAAATAAATCTAACTTAAATCAGATACATATGAATCAATTGATATTTTCAGAAATATGGCTTTTTTTCCACCCTGCCTTGTATATATCCAAAAGCTGTAGTTTCAAAGATGGTGCGGCGTTCCCCCAGACACATGTACGCACATAGCACACACGCACTCAAAAAGACATGACCATAGCCTCACAGGAGCATGAAAAATAAGCAGCTCTAAACTACAAGTTTTTCCGCTCACGATAACCCAAGTGCCACTTTTATTAATCCGAGTGTCCCTGATTTTAATCCAGCTGTTCACCCATTTAATGCAAGTGTAAATGAATTTAATCTAAGTTTTCAACAATTTAATCCTATCGCCATTTAATTTAATTCAAGAGTCACTCAATTTAATTTGTTCTTATCTGTGAATTAACGACTACTGACTCATAGGTTACAACCGTTTAGTGGTATAAGTTGCTTGCAAGTTATGAATTACTTTTCACTGTGTATGCGCATTGCGTGACTCATTTGCTCGTGAATTTTGAGGTATTTCTTAGACCACGATACGTAAGTTTGAAGACTGAATGATGGGGATATTTTGTCTGTTTTAGAATAGTCACGCATATATTCAAGAGGCTTGATAGTGAAACTCTTTTTTGAAAAATATTTCTTTTAATTAGGTTTATACATTCAATGGCATGAACATTTCCATTCCTAAATCAAGATGCCGATTTTCGACTCCGCAATTGAAATGATTGCGGTCACAGGCCGCGCAATCAACACTTCGAATTTTCTGCATTGCTTCTTGCGTCGCCCTTTGGAGCATCTGCCTTCGGTGTTTCTTTAAGGTGGTAGCTTCAGGCCGCGCAAGCACGGCTGCCCTACGCTCACTGAAGTAAGCTTTCACGCCGGACTTGAACTTGGAAAACATCTCTTCACTTAGATTGAAGAACGGACTGTGTGGCGGTAAGTACTTCAAAAAGTTATCTGGGACAAGGTGGCATCTGCGGCTCGTCGATGTGTGGGAGCATTATCAAATTTAAGGACCGCATCCGGGCCAGGACCTGTCGCTATGGTCTCCCTCGAAATTTCCTCTGGGAATTCGTTGGAAGTGAACCAGGACACTTTTTCCACACCTTTCCACAAGAGGATCCCGCCAGCAGACATGCATGCGAGGATGTTGATATTGGACGTTCTGGTACCTGTAGTTCTCACAACGGCGTCCTTCCGGCGTTTTGTCCTCCCAAACCTCCGACTAGACCAAATATTAAGGTTTGTCTCATCAACGTAATATTGAGGTTGAAGCGGGCCATCCCCTGCACCCACAAAGCGTGTCCTTTTCTTGCACTTTTGATTTCATCGCGATTTCGGTCAACGGGCTGCGGAGTGCGGAGGACGTTGCTCTGTTGTGTAACCGTGCCCACCCAAAAGTCTGTCAATTGTAAATAGGCTGAATTTGATACCTGGTCCATCTGCTTCAAGCTATTCTTTGAGGTGCTTCAACGTGTAGGTTGGGTGTTCATCCACCATGGCTGCCAGATCTTCCAGAACATCGGAGTCGAATGTCTTCTTTGAGACTCCTCTTGGGTTCGGTTCATCTCTGTCAGTTTTCGCAATTGACCGAGCAGTTTTCACGTTAATTCGTGGTGTTTCAGCAAGTTGCTTGATGTCCCCCCTCGTCACCAGCAGTCAAGCAGCAGCGCCCAATCTTGATGGTATACCTTTTCGTAGGATTGTTTGGGTAGGTTTGGTTCTTTCCGATGTCGACCTGGACACCTTGCATTGGACAAGCTCATTGCCAAGAGTGTTCGCGAATGCGGGTGACTTCCGTGCAAATCGTCGAACCGCTCCAATCGTTTTTATCTGCCTCGAAAGTTGAGAATCGACCGCCGTCTGCAACCAAGCGGGCGATGCAAGGTTATCGTCTGCAACCGCGGCACGGCGCAAGCATACCGCGAAGTGTCTGCAAACGACTCAAGGAGCGCTGCCCAATGGTTTCATCAACGGACGTCGTCTGCTATTCCACGGCGACCGCCTGCGAGAACTTGCGGTATGTTTGAGCCGGGTCGTTGTGTCATGTGAGCGGTCTTGGCAATGAGTTTGTCTCATTCAAGGTGTCGAAGTCGACCTCGGTAGGATCCAAACCCACCTAAACAATCACATCAAAAGGTATCCTATCAAGATCAGGCGCGGCTGCCTGACTGCTGGTAACGAGGGGGTAACATCAAGCAACTTGCTGAAACACTAAGAATTAACGTGAGAACTGCTCGGTCACTTGTGGAGACTGACAAAGATCAACCGAACCCCAGAGGAGGCTCAAATAAGGCATTCGACTCCGATGTTGTGGAGGATCTATCAGATATAGGGTGGATTAACACCCAACCTACACGCCGAAGCAACTCAAACAATAGCTTGAAGCAACTGGACCAGGTATCAAATTCAACCTATCTACAATTGACCGACTTTTGGATGGACACGGTTACACGACAAAGCAACTTTCTCTGCAGCCCGTTGACCGAAATCGCAATGAGGTAAATAGTGCAAGAAAAGAATCCTCTATGTGGCTGCAGGTGTACGGCCCGCTGCAACTTCGATATTATGTTAACGAGACAAACTATATTATTGGCTGTAATCGGAGGTTTGGGAGGTCAAAACGTGCGAAGGACGCTGTCGTGAGAACTACAAGTAAGAGAGGGCCCAATATCAACACCCTCGCATGCCTGTCTGCTGAAGGGATCCTCTTGTGGAAAAGTGTGGAAAAAGTGTCCTGGTTCACTTTCAGCGAATTCACAGAGAAAATTTCGAGGGAGATCATGGCAACAGCTCCTGGCACGGATGCGGTCATTATATTGTATAATGCTCCCGCACAGAGACGCAGACGCTGCCTTGTCCCAGGGGCACTCTTTGAAATGCTTACTGCCATACAGTCCGTTCTTCAACACAATTGAAGATATGTTTTTCAACTTCAAGTCCGGCATGAAAGCTTACCTCACTGAGCATAGCGCAGCCGTCCTTCTCCAAACGCCGACGCAAGAAGCAACACAGAAAATTCAACGTGTTGATTGCGCGGCCTGTGACCGCAATCTTTTCCAGTACATTGTGCCTACACTTAAAACCAAGAACATGTAACTCACATATCCGAGTGTGGAATACACGCAATCGAAAATCAGCATCTTGACATGCAGACACCTAATTGAAATACACATTTTTCAAAAACGGTTTCACTGTCAAGCCTCTTGAAAATTTTCATTACTATTCTAAAACCGACAAAACAACCCCATCATTCAGTCTAGAGCTTACATATTATGGTCTAAGAAATCCCTCAAAATTCACGAGAAAACCAGACACGCAACGCGCATACACAGTGAAAAGTCATTCATGACTTGGAAACAACTTAGAACTCTGAAACGGTTGTAACATATGGGTTAGTAGTCGTAGTTAATTCACGGATAAGAACGGATTAAATTGAGTGACTCTTGAATTAATATGAATGGCGTTGGGATTAAATTGTTGACAACTTGGATTAAATTCATTTGACACTTGAATTAAAGTGGTGTACACCTGGATTCGATTCAGGGACACTAGGATTAAAAATGCTGGCACTTAGGTTATTATGAGCGGGAAAATCTTTATATACAAATATGGCGATCATTTAAACTCTGAGCTTAGATAAATCTTGCGAGAATTTCAAGGCTTCAGACATTTGGTAGAGGAAACGTGAACTCTGTAAGAAAACACAGGACCTATAATTCGTTGGCGAATAGCACATTTATTTTTCGATTTCGGTATATGTCCCCTATAAGGCAAAATGTATAAAATGAAACTAACAAAATGGTAAGTTTGAATATTTCAAACGTCATCCCATCACTCTTACTTTGTGTGTGTGTGTTGCAGTCATTGATGCAGTATGGAATTAACTTCCTTTTTCCCTTTTTTTTATCAGTGCCCGCGCTACCCGCATTGCGAAAGTCACTTTTGAGAGTTTCATCGATGTTTTTGAATCGATCAATGTGCTCTGCCACATAAGTTGGGTAACACTACAGGCAAGTGATTCAGAATATAAGGGTCTAAGTGTGCTCCTGGTAGTCAAACATAGAGTGAAAAGTATTGCAAGAGTAAGTATAAAAATCGTTTTCGAGTTCGCGCTGTTCCTTGAAACGTGGGTGCTTTTCGCCATGGCTTAAATCCACTAACTTATTTTTCTCTAGGTTGGTACATACACGAAACTTCGAACTTGTTTTCTCATTCGCATTGTCTTGTATCCACCAGCCTTCTTTCAAAGGAGGCTGGTTCACAGTTCACAGGTACGAACAAATTGTCATAATTGATGCAACGCCTGAAAACATCCCGGCGTAACTCTGTGGAGACATAACGAATACGTCGCCCCCCCCGCCCCCTTGGTTCAACGAAAACAACGTGCCAATATAGTTGTAACCTTGTTTTCGCTTCCATCGCGACCATTGTGGATTATCGTCGAGCGTTTTGGCTTTAGCTTTCTTCTAAACCGTTTTACTCACCTGAATATGAAATAACAACTACACCATAGTCACTGATAGCTGAAGAAATGCAAAGCGTTGCTGAATCATCTCATGTATCTTGCCTCCATGATTTGTTCTTCGACATTTTTATCGGCTAATCCAGCGATCACATTGGACTTCCTCACACCCTAGCTTTTTAAGCTCTCAATGGCTATAACTTCAAAGTGTTAAACCATAAACAACGTGTTTTCTGCACTGGATAAATAAGCAATGAAGCAATGTGGCCTTTGAGAGGCCCCCGACTCCGCCTCATTATATATAGCTAGATTTTGTAATAATATGCGACAGTTTCAGCCCATGTGTTTATCGTAATCCATCGTATGTGTGATCTTCAGAAAGTTTCTACGGGAAGCTGTGCTATCAAAATTGAGTCAGACGAATAGTGCCTTCTTTTTCGGCTGCAGGGACGCAATCTTGTCATTTAATCTTCCCAAAAATCGGTCTCTATCATTGATTAAGAAATATCGCCTTGGGCAGATCCTTTGCTATCTCATTCCAGCCTCGAGGAGCATAATTGGGTGGAGCCTCCACGCTACGCAATGCTTGATTATTAATGCGGCTGGTGCGAAAACCTTATGTCAGAGCCGTATATGTAGAGAGTTTGGTCAATGGGAGGCGCGGGCAGAGCCAGGGCGTGCGGCAGACTCGGAAAGAGGGCTTGGCATGCTCTCTTGACCAACCAGAAGCCGAAAAGAATCCCCTAGCGGTGGTAGGGAGAAACAGTTCTGATCGAAGGTACATGTTCGTATATGGTTTTAATAAGCGCGTAAGAGTGAAGTGTAGTAACTCTTTGTGGTTGAAAATAGGGTTCACGTGTTGTTTTGATCTTGATCATGCAGAAAGACGTAAGTAACGAATGCGCCGCTCAACTCTGTTTTGCTCGGACAGAGCGTGACCGCTCGGACGGCAGATTCCCGGCCCTCGGCGCTTGGCGTACGGATTATGTCGATAGTCCCGCTAGTCGCACTCTTCCACCATCATTTTGGATGAGCGTGATTGAAACATCACGTGTCCCATATTTTCAGTCACCGAGAGTTACTCCAATGCAGTTATCAGGTTTGTTTCTCGCGACCACCGCCAGGGTGGCCAGGGTATTATTTCCGGCTTCTGGTTGGTCACATTCAAATTTCTGAAGACGCCCTGGAACACGCCCAGCCCTCTTTCGGCCAATGGCGCCTCCTCATTTGTCTCCTATACTTCCCAAAGAATGGCCAAACTCTCTACATATACGGCTCTGCCTTATGTGATTGCCTCTAGTGCCTAACAGTAAAAAAAAAAAGAGAAAAAAAAACGCAAGGCGGGTACGATTATGTTTGTTCTTCTTGCTTCGTGATTCGTTCACATTCGGCGTTCTCATCTTAATAACGCAACCTCATTGGCTACGGAGCGATAGGTATAAATGCCCGTACCTCTCTCGCCCTTCGTTTCTAAGCGGTCAGTAACAGCACAAAAACCTGTTATTTGACGTCAGGCTGTCAGCCATTTTAAGCTTGCTGTTGCAGTAACAATCCTACAGCCTTGTTTACACTGCAAGTGAGCTCGCGGGGTATATAGTTCCGAAGGTTTATTTATTTTCTGGGAAAGCATTTTTGTGCCACGGGCTGCTGAAATAACTCAGTCAAGAGCATGGCTTACTAAAGTTGGATAGTATTGCTTATGCCCGAGTAAAATGTTTGGCAAAGCTAAAACACGCCAAGCCATACTTTGGCAAGTAATGGGGCATTCGATTGGCACGCACGTAAACAACAAGCAATCAAAAGGCAGGTTGACCCAGTAAAACAAATGCGTATACAATTTTCGGTGTCATTAAGCTCTGCTTCCATCATACTGATAGCGTGAAATAATATAGAACATAAGTTTTCTTTTTGTAGTAGACCTTATTCAAATTAGAAAACATTAATCCGCTGTTTTGTCATGTACAACCATTGATGTTCATGAATGTCACTTTTTGTTCGGCATTATTACATACTAAAGTCAGGCCTACGCTGGAAGACTAAAACGATATAAGCGCTGAGAGCAAATTCGAAGCACCGTCAAATCTGAGATGTCGACAGGTGCTTCTGAGGCATAACATTGACATTTCTAAATTGGCCGTTTACGTCTAATGCTTCTGTATTTTAATGCCATGGCCAATAACCCGAAAATTGGAGTAAAGCATACATTGAAATTACATTTTCAAAATATCTACGCCAGTGTACTATATCATATAATCGTACTTTCGTCATGTATCTGTATTACTTTTCTTTTCTTTATAACGGCAAGAAGTAATAATAGAAAGGTCAAATGGCCGTATAAATAAATGTCAAAAGGCATTATATAATGTGTCTTTTATAATGTCTGCGATGTGAAACCGAACATGACGTGTGACATGCATACGTCATGCTCATGTCACATGTCAAATTTTACTTTTATATATTTAAACATATTTTTGCCTCGTCCTTTGCAGGGCTTCTGACTAAATGCAGTATTTTTAATGTATGAGTACACTGAGTGAAAATAGGCGCAAGGACATTCTTTACTAAATTCGAGGAACGATGTAGCTTCGGCTTTTTCAAGTACGGTACCCAGCGCCCCCTGGTAGGCGTTCGTGCTCCTAGAGTGTCCATATTGATTTCCGCCTCCACGACACACAGCGAGCGGCAGAGCGTGCGAGCGATGGAAACGGAAGGTGTACGAGATAACATTATCTGAGAATTGCAGCAGCCGCACTTTTGGAACAGGGCACTGCTCTTCTGATTACTATCGTGTTGCCAATTAATGTCCCGGCTACCGGCGCTTCTGAATTCCTTTTTTTTTTCTCTCTCTCTCTCTTTACGTTTCAATCAGGGTCGATTCCCGTATGGTTTGGTTTGGTTCGCATTGAGCTCAGATTTTACTCGTAACAACTTACCGTTGTTCGAACAAAGACATGAGATCTCAGACTCTTGGCTTGTTCGCAAATTAGCTTATTGGGGCAGGTAATTGAATTGTAAACCTAAAGCACGGTGGTCTGAAGGTCTTTCACCTCCGGTTGTGTATTGCTTTTTTCCCTTCCTCTCCCGTCATTGATGATGTTGCCTGGAGCAATGCAATGTCGGCCTCTCTATGTGTCATTTGAGATATACAGAATGTTCGAACCGTACCTACGACGTCATTGAATACTGGAACAATCTGGCCGAGCTGGAACGAAATATGCTGCTCTGACTAAATCTGCAATATATATATATATATATATATATATATATATATATATATATATATATATATATATATATATATATATTTATTATATATATATGTATATATGTGTGTGTGAAAAAGGGCAGGTGAAAGGTTTTCTTATTTATTTTGTACAGCCTGAAAATTATGGTTACCAATACTTTTATTAGATACTTATTTTAAGAGCTCTTAATAACTGTAAGGTCCGTAAAGTATGCATGGAGGTGCTTTACTAATCTGAATGTGCGAAAGCGTAAACAATTGTTGAATGTTACATATATCTATGGGTGTCAGATTTAATCATGATGGTTAAATCAATGTTGCCTATAGTTATTCTGAAGCTCCTCTCTCAAACATTGCAAATTTATTTTGGATATTTAAACAAAACCGGCTCACTCTTTTGGATATTTCTGCTTGTTAGGTATTCTCGTGCTGATCATTGGCATACAGATATCTTCGACATATACCGTGCTTTTAATAGCACCCGCGCTTCATTTTTTTTCTTGTTGTTTAAACGTACGAACTATACCACGCACTCTAGTAGTGGTACAGGTAAGTGTTTAGAAGGAAAATACAAGCCCGCAGCAGTACAGCCGTTCTTTCAAAAGGGGGCAAGTCAGTCAGATCCGGGGAATATAGAAAAGTGCAAGAAGGAGCAGCACCGCTACTTCTAAACGCAACAAAACATTGAGCCCTCGATAGAAGAACACCGCGTCCGGAACCACCCCGAATACTCTATGTTTATGTCCGTGCGTAATTTAGGAATACTAGAACCGTATTTAGTTTTTTCGCATCGGTCGTTCCTGAAACTTTCAACCGCATGCGACGTCTACGAAGCAGCAGTTTTCCGTCCGAGCCTCCAGTACTCGTGCAAAAGGTCACCCGAATTCGCCACAAACGCAAGCGACGCTCGTAGCGCACTTCCCCTCCACGCCCCGCTTCCTCCCGCCTCGTCAGCACGCTGACGACGAGCGATGTCAGGCAGCGCTCACAGGATGGGGGCACCGCACACGCCCGTAGAAAGCGTTCTTGTTGCCTCTCCATCTTTCCCACGTTTTAAATCCGATTTTGCCGGCGTCCCCGCCCTCTACAGGGTTGCGAAGCGCGGATGCCATCCGCTTCTGCTTCCTCCACAACTCGTCCCCTCCCACTCTCAAAAACGACGAGGAAAAAGAGGAACGGAAAGAAAGCATGAAAACAAGGACATCGGCAAAGGAACACACCGAACATCGCCGAAATAAGTATAAATCCCCACTTATCCACTCAATGTGTTTGTTTGAAAAAACGCTTGTTACTGGCTCGCTGTTGGGCGCTTACACTTCCATAAGAGTGCGGGTTGCAATTCCATTTCGTCAGTAAACCTTCCTCCCCGTTTCCTGTGCGCTCTCAATCAAAAATACAAACTTTGAAAAAAAGAAAAAAAGACACAAAACGGTAGGAAATCAACAATAAAACTAGTCGGTCTGGGACAAAAAAAGAAAAGAGAGAGAGGGGGTGGGGGTTGCAATGACACCATCAGCAAAACACCAGACTTTCCGTCCTCCCCTCCGGCTTTCCCCCTGCCGTACAAGTCGCCGCTTCCTTCGGGCAACCCCAACGATGCCGCCTCCCCCTTCCCGCAACAGCTCCAAATATCTTTTTCCGGGCTTGCGTCCTGACTCTCTCTGGCTCCAGTTTGATTCCAGCCCGGAGTGATGCGTATTGATGGTGTAAGCTGGCAAGCCCCGTGGCGTCTTCTCTCACTCTCTTATTTTTCTTTCCTTTTCTTTTTTTCTTCTTTAGAGTCACTACATCGTGCTCGTTTACGGGCATCGTACCTCTCGCTCGTCTTTATTTTCATTGGCTTCAAAAGGGGACCCCAAACTCCCAAGTTACGTCTGGAAACGGAACCAACAGTGGCGGCAGAGTCGAACAGAGAATATTTGTCGGGGGAAAATGGGAATCTCAGCGCGTATCGGAGATGAGTGTTTTCTTGGTATCTTTGAGCACTGCTGCATTGTGGAACTATGACGGGTGCTGTAGGCCTCTTTAGCGCGTCTCTCACGTTCGTTCTCTGAAACCAAGCTTGGAATCGAATCGTCTCCCCATTCACATGTACTACTGTCAATGACAATCTTAATGGTGAGTCTCGCTATGATTGTAAATATACAATATTTACAAGCATAGAGACATCGTCCATAATCAAATAGAAAAAAAAAGATTTTGAATTTTTTTGAACTTTTAGTGGCAGTCTTTGTTTGTGCGTAAGCTTCAAATGCACGCCATACGCTGAATGCTTAATCTTCAGTATACTTGATGGCTGGTAGTGGATCGTAAATAATTGGGGAGGGATATTAATCGACGCCGTGTGCTACAAGAATTCAGGGGCTTTCTTACAATAGTGTTACAAAATATAAGAAGACGCTTCCGAAGTTTATCATTTAAGATTTCCGGTGGCAAATTATTGGTGTTGAACCTGCGGGAAAATATTGCCGAAATGTTATAAGAGTAAGCAGTTAAGTGGCGAAAGTGTAATTTGCATCTCTGAGAACAACTATATAAACGACAGGAGTAAACTTGTAGCAGTACAGTATATACACCCTTAATTATCTTGAACGCCCCGTTCAAGATAATTATGGTGACGTCCCTATCTAGAGAGTTGGACGAGCGTGTTGATATTGATATTAATATAATGAAAGCTAAACAAGAGACGAGGACAGACGTGACTGAAAGCCTGTACATGTCTATCCTCGTCCCTCCTTCTTGTTTAGCTTTCAATACATTAGTCCCTCTGTAAACCACAATGTCATAATCGTGACATATTATTGAACGGGCATTTTAGCACAACCGCACCACGCTCTGAATCCTAAAGTTTGCCGTAATACCTTGGTGATACCTGGCAAAATAATTTTACGTTGTTTTTGTGTTTTCTTGTTTTCGTTAAGAAAGTGGGAGAGTGTTGAAATTTTTTGAACTAATTGCTTTATGTGCTCAGGCTCATGTCCCGACTTCCGGAGAGAACACCATCGGTTGTCCCTATGGTCACAGGGTCGTTCACACCAGCCAATGGGGGTGAAAGACTACCCGAGTGGCAGCCCTCGGTGGTTACACTATTACAGAGACTAGCAAAGTTACCTATGTACAGAGCCAACGAAACCCGCTAAATTTGGCGGGCGAGATATCACCAACCATATCTAGCAAACGGTGGTCACGTGACCAACTACCCGGTGATTACGTCACGCACGCGTAGTTTCTTCGTGTAGCTTTTCTGCGTGGGTATTTTAACTCGGAACCTCTCCTCTAACACATTCAATGTTAAAAGAAGCGGAAGAGGCTTATCAGTCCGAGGCGGGGTTCGGGCGAACCAGCGGCTCGCAGAATCAATGTCGGCGAGCCAGAGAAAGGACTGGGAGGAAATTCGTCTTTGGACTCGCGCGTCCTGGGGTTCCTCCCTTCGACTGGGAGGCTAATTAATGCTCCTCAGTCGGCCGCTTCCTCCACTCGCTGTTTTGGACGGGCTCCAAGATTGTCACCCGCCGCTGCGCGACGGTCGATACGCAGTCGGGCCGGGTCTCAGAGACGCCGCCGCGGGTGTGGCCGCATACTCCACTTTGGTTTCATCAGAGAGGGTTCGACATTCATTGTGCCCCTGAAGCGCCGTCGCGTGACTCGTATGAATCTGCCGAGAGCGAGGAGGTTCTTTGAGTCGCAGCGAACCAAGGAGTTTCAGAAAACGTCATCGGTTTCGGAGTCTGGACAACCCGTGTTGCGAAGTGAAAATAGTCGTGGAAAGGCTAAGTCGCACACGGCACTGGATAGTCATTTTTTGTTTTGTTTAGATGATTGCATAGCTATACTCCGTTTCACATTAAGACCGGCAGCAGCAGACTATCCGATAGAAGCAATCGAGCAAAAGCGCCAAAAAAATGGTTTCGTCACAACACTTATTTTTTTTTTTTTTTTTAGGGGGGGGGGGTTGCTATTAACCAGTCGCTCACAGCAAAAAGCGCAGGGTCGCGGCGCGTTCATTGTGTTTCATTGGTTTGATCGGCTACGGCAAACGGACAAAAGCGATAAGTGCCATGACGGTGCACATTCTGACGCTGTGCGATCGGACTTAATTCGGATATATAGGATGCGTCGGTGTATTTGCTTTCCGCCAGTTAGTACCAAGTTAATGCCCCCGGTTCAGCGAGTGTTGAAAGAGAATTTACATACAGTAATTATAGTTATTGCCGTCAGGCTTCTCGTTCTTCGCATGCGATGTATGCCTATACCGCCATCTTTTAAACTGTTTACTTTATAGCTGAACACTTCCCTGACTCTGCGGGTTTCATCAATCTCTAAATACTGCAAAGAAAAGGAAAAAGGTCTACGACGAGCATATGATTTGTACTAATTCCCCTAAACTAAATTCTGACCAAAAAAATCTAGTTTCTCCTCCATGTGCAAGTAGCGAAAGCACTTTCACAGTGTTGACTAAAAAGTATGAAACAAAGTGTTCGTGACTTACAGCCAAGCAGACAAAATCATGCTTTCAAAAATTGATTACCTTTTTTTTTTTTGCCTTTCAGGTATTTAGGTACTCATGTCAACTGTCTGTGCATATCTGCCCATTTAGCTGCATAAATGTATATGTCACTTGTTCTGGAGCACTACCGATCCTAAACCCCAAAATTACAAAAATAGCTATTGGGTAATAGATACATTTTTCAGTATAGATAATATATTATGCCAAAATTCCGGGTGCTACGTCTCTTTTTTTTTTTTTCTTTTTTTCCTCGGAATGTTTAAGCAGCTGAAGAATCTATAAAAGGAACTTGTAAAAGAGGACTTCCAAAACGGGTACAGAATAACGCTTAACTGGTAGAAATCGACCCCTGCAGTCGCTAATTGCTACTTAACTATGTAGAATGCGTCGGCGAATGCAGAAGCGATTGCTTGAGACGGGCACGATAATGACTTGCGACGCTCTTCTTTCTTTCCACCTCTCAGTTTTCGTTACGGTGTTCCATCCAAGTACGTCGTGATTCCTCTGGGGCACTCTTATATCAGGCCTGCACGCCGAAATCCGGTACATCTGTGCGATGGGAGGAAACGATGGCCAGAATTTAAAGAGTCGAACTGCGCTACAACGGTTAAAAGAGCGGCCGTGATAAAAGGCTGTTTGGAAATTGGCACGCACGGTGCTGCCCGCATACTAATTGCCCCACTATCACGTGTTTACAATCGATCGCCGTGGAAAACAAGCTGCGACTCTGTTTCTAAAGAAGCGAAAACCACGATTCTGCGGCTAACCTTCCTTTACGTTGTTGAAGCCTGCGTGAATGGTGTGGAACGTGGATACACGTGGCTTTGAAAATGTGGAATTTGACGTTATAAACTTTCATGAAACTGTAAGCACGGGGACGCACGAAACGGCACGTCTTTCATGCTTTATCGAGGATTTGTCCTTTTGTCCGTCCTTTAGAGTTTATACCGACAGCAACGCCTAATTACGATCAACGTGCTCAACTTCTACTTATCGGTATAGCAAAATTATCTATTCGCGTTATATAGACACTTTGCAGCGGCTGTGCATGGGCGCCGCCATAATCCTCCTTCAGTTTTTGTTTTTTTTATTCCGTCTACATCACTTTATTATTACCTATAGCAAGGGTCATTGCCATTTTAGATTCTACTGTGTCTTTCTCCCCAGTATTGGCCTTTGTGGAGTCTCTTCAATGGCCGTTTCAGTGGCTCGGTGTCTCTCTAAGGCAAGACAAGGTCAGCAATGGCGGTTGTAATTTGTCGCGTGTGTAAGAATATATCATGTGCTTCGGGTGAATGTACTTATACTCAGCTTTTAATAAACACTCGGTTTCCTAACAAAAATAAAAGATAAAACGTTTATTGTTTTGCACGGTTTGTTACAAATCTCAGGCGACTTCGTGGAAAGAACGTATACCCCGATCTCATGTGCGACACTCTGGTGAGAACAGACCAGTGGAAGATCACTCGTTTCGGTTCGTGCTAATCGGCCTTTACGCGAGTCAGTAATACTTCGGCGAATTAGGGCAACACTCGCCCGAAGTCGGTCGGAGACACGATCAAGACAGAAAACACTCCAAACGCCGGGAGGAGTACCATTTATTGACAGACCAGCTCGTGTTCATCATTCATTAGTGGCTCCGAAACATTACGTGACCTGGAGCGACGACTATTCGTTACAACCACTGTAACCCGCGATCGATTGTTCGCCTGGTGGAGTGGTTCTCAAGTGGGGGTCCGCGTACCGTATAGGGTCCGCGACGGCATTCTATAGGGGTCCGCGAAGCCCAGCCTCATCAGTCAAATCCAACAATGCAAATTCTTTTTTGTTTTCAGCTAAAAAAAGAAAAGGTTATAATTTTTGGGTGAGTTTTCTCGTGTGTACATGTACGTCAGTGAGCATAGTATACTTCACATCAGCCCTTAGTTATATCCTTTCAGTGAGCTCTACTTTTCCCTTCCCCTCTCCACGAACGGGATCCTCCATCATCTGCGCCGATCCCCAAGTGGTCCGCAAAACATCAACAGCTGAGAACCACTGGCCCATTAGTACAAAAGCCACTAGTGAGACGCGCGTTACCGCGCACTTATAGTATACATGAAAAGTAGTGCACCACTAAAAAGGCGTATAGCTCTTTTGTGTGGCACTGGAAATAAAACGAATGAAATGAAATAGTCGCTAGAAATAGAACAGCGGTGACTTCTGCTCCGTTTCACAGCATGTGCGACCGCAGCCCGAGGATATACGAAGCGATGGGGATAGCAAGCGGAGCTCGTCGTCTTTTCGCTATAAACGGCCTAACCGATCATGCACAGAAGACAGCCCCAGATGACGGCGCCTCCGCTGTGCGTGATTCTTAAATAGCCGGTGAAGCAAACGGACAGAGTCGACGAGCAGCGCGACGAAACACACTTGGTGCTACTCGATTTGGCTCCATCTGCGTTGGCAGAAACCAATTTCCGCGAGGCGAAGCTTCTGCGCGTGCGCAATGCCGACAGCAGCGCCACCATGGTGGCGTGACGTCAGAGGGTCGAGTTGGTGCATAGAGAGACACACCGCGTGCTCGCCGCCGAAAAATTCAGCACGAGGGAAAAGGAAAAGGACAGAGGGAACCGATCGGCGCTCTCTGTATACCTGCACGAAACCGGTATACGGATCGATCCCCTCGACTTCGGCTTCCATTACCGTCTCCTCGTCGTCGTCGGACGAGACACATTTTGCTCGGAGGCGAGGACCCAAAGTGACGCCGTGAACCGCCCGTTCCCCGTTAAGCGTCAACGCGGGAGAGGTTTTCTCGTCGCGAGACCGAAAGAAGAAGCGGCCGCCGAGGGAGAGCCGAGTCGCGCGACCCAAGAAGGCGAGGCGCCGCGCGGGAGGAACGACGCAGGCCAGCGCTCTCGGCAATCAATCAGGGTGCTCCCGAGAGCGGTCGCCGCCGGTCCGGCCCCGGGTGGTGCAGTAGGACGGCTGCAGCCCTGTTTTCCGATGCTCCCCTTTGGTAGCGGAGGATGTGCACCCCCCTCCTTCACGCTTTGTCTCTCTTCTTGTCCTCCTCTCCCCGGGAGTGGTTCTGCCGTTTCTCCGAGGAGCCCTCAGGAGGACGACTAATGGAGTATCGCGGGGGACGCCGGCCATCCGTTTTCCCCCAACCGGCGTTTCAGCACCTGCTCGCGATCCGCGTTTGTCGGCGGCTACACCGTGACCGTAGCAGCAGCCGACAGGGCGAGCTCAGGCAATGCGGGGCGCAAGTTCGTCTGATTCTTGCACAGGGGTTGCGATGACGTCAAAACGCCGAACTCTTAATGGCTAATTGAAAAAAAAAATAAAAAGAACAGTGGGTAGACCTTAAGGCATTAAGCATTGAGGTCTTCTACCCACTATCCTTTCAAGCAAAGCCAATTAAAGCTCGGCGTCCTTCTGATGTCCCCGCAACCCCTGTGGAAGAAGCAGACGACTTGCTCTCCGAATACCAGCTAGAAGACAAAGTCTGTGTTCTTTCCCCACCTAACGTAATCACTGGATGGATGGATGGATGAGGCTGAACCCGTCAAATCGGGCGGCGGCTTGCGCTACCTTGCCAGAAATTTGTTTTTTTCTAACATTTAGTTAGTGGATTAACGTTGTCTCACAAAGCTTGCGTCAGTACCGCCGCCAACGCGTCTTACAGCATGTCACAACAAGCGAGACGCTAGCATGCGGCGACATGAATACGGAAACGTCTACCGCTTAATTTGCGGCGACTCTGGTCGATGAGATTCTGGCTGTTTGCCGCTTGGGGTGGGTCAAGGTTCAACTAACGATGACGTCATGCGTAGGCCTTGTCTTCTTCTAGGCGGTATCGGCTCAGGCCTTGCCGCAGAGACTATGTACACCCTCTGCTGCACAGAGGGTCTCTGCTTAAGGTCGGGAACCTTCGGGTTCTCGCACATAACTTCGCACGGGGAACTGTTGAGCAAGACAGACGACTCGTTGGTCTATATGGTCTGGGTAAACGACAAGAAATAAAACTGCTGGAAACGAAAATAGTTTAGGGCTGCCCGCCTGCCCGCCAGTAGACTTCACTCCGTCTTGGGGGCATGAAGACAGTTCAGACAGGGTGAGGGGGGATAAAAAATGGAAAGTTTAGACACTGCCGTCACCTAATGGTTCGGGATGCGTCGGCGTGACGTATTACCATAAAGTTCGTCGCTTCTGGGCGAACCCACGGACTAAGGGGACTATTATGCGGCAGAACGCTCCTTTAAAAAAAAAAATATATATATATATAACTTGTTTTTTATACCCAGTCTGATATAACTTCGTTTTCTTTTTTTAAAGAATCAATAGAAAACAAGAGTTACTAGAGAAAATACCGGGCGAGTCACGTGGCTACGCGTAAGAACATAACTCATTGGCTTGCATTTGAGGTCAACGTTTGACCATAATAAAAGTCGGGTATTTGAAACACTAGTCCAGACCACAGGAAACAGATAGTCCAAAATAAGCTCTTTAATTATCACCGCACTTCCTGAAAGTCAGGAAAAAAATATATATATCGCGGTACATACAGTCTCAGTAATGTCACATAGCTTTAATCGTACATAACTTTCTCCGCGGTCTGGCATAATACGCAGCGCGTCAGGAGCCTGGGAGCTTGGGAGGTCCTCCCCGGAGAAGACTTACGAATGTCTCTCAGCACGCACGCACGTGTCCCGGAAAGCCCGAAACACTCTCAGCGTGGCGGCGAGTATTTTATCGCCGAGAAATCGCCGTTCCGTGGAGCCGCGTCCGACCTCCTTAAGTGGTGTCTCTCGGCGGCGTTAATGGAGCTATAAAGCAGGATTTGCATAATACTCTGTCTCGAGTAGGCGTACCTCCTCCTTTCCAGTTGCTCTCTCTCTCTCTCTCTCTCTCTATCTCTCTCGGGATTCATCCGAACTCCTCGCGAGGGCAGGCTTCAAAATCGAGGTGGTTTAAAGTTCGAGGCTTCGCAATATTTCGTCTCGCCAACAATCGGAGCAACGCGGTGCGGAGTCATGCGGAGGGCTTCGAAGGGCGTTCCGCCATTGCTTAGGCCGGAACGCCCCCCTCTCGTATTTTTTTTTTCCGCCGTCTTAAGTTTTGCTAGTCAGCCGGGTGAGTAGCGTAGGCGAAACTGCAAGATATAAAGGCGGTTCGCTCTCGCTTTCTTTAAGGATTAGCGTTAAATCGGCGCGTCAAGTTGCACGCTCTATTTGCGCTGAGAGGGTCACTGGTGCCGTATCGAAGTTTGTATAGTATCGCGTTTTCTTTTATAGGAAAGAAAAACATTCGCAACAGTGCACCCTTGTCTGCATTACAAACGGTTGGGCTGGCTGTATACCACCGACATTATATTTCTTTAGCTGGCACTGGAGCCAACTACACAAATGTACAGGGCCAGCCTATACAGACGGCAAGCCTGTAGACAACGTTTTGGCTCGACACCTCTGCCGCCAGCCATGCCCTATGATAATCACTTGGTCAAACGTCGAGCTCGCCATGCTGCCCAAATTCGCCTTAAGTGCTGCGATTGAATTTGTGTCCACTCTGCTGGTCTACGTTCAAGATGGAGCGGCATGACTATACGTAAAATATTGTTTTTATACCTTCCTTTCTTGCTGTTTTCAATGTAGAATCGAAATTTTCAGGCGTAGCAGCTTGGACAGTGTTAACCATTTTCTTTAGCGTACACTCTCCCTGTCATTAATGAAAAGGCCATAATTAATACCGATTAACTGGTTATTCATCTCCTTTCCAGTCAACGAACAACAAACACGGAAACGGGCACTATATATATTGTCGCGGAGAAAATTGTAATATTTCTCCGTTGATGAAGATACTGTTATTAACCAACAACTGTTTATTCAATGAACATAATGATATTACTCGTTTACATCACTTTGCAGATTATTTAATTTGAGATTAAACTTTTGAGGGTGCTATACTCCTAACCTCTGGTCGACTTCCCTTGCCGTCCTCCTTGACCCCACCTCCAGCGGGTGCCCCCCCCCCCCCCCGACCACAGCCAAACTCGACAAACAAGGATCCACACAAAGGCGGGCGGGCCGAACTCCTCCACAGCCTTAAGGGGTCCCAGGTTTGCAAGTTAGCGGGCGGGAGTCTGCACAGCCAAAGGGGATCGGACGTGCAGGTTGGCCACCAGAAGCAGGGTGATGTTCAAGGCTTGGTATCCAAGAGCCAAGTCCTCTGCGAACCTTTCGCGGCAGCTTATATTGAGTGTAGTAGCATTCTGGACTTACTTTGGCAAACAATCACAGACGGCTTTCTTAGAACCAATGAAAAGGCTCAGAGCCCAAAGCATGCAAATATGAACATTCCGAAAACAAGCGCATGCACAAGACAAAACACATTTTGACGAAGCTCACAGGAGCAGCCATAAAGAATACAAAACACATTCGTAGGCAGAGAAGTTATACAGAAAGAAAAACCACCTCCGAAGTGGAGATCACAAAAACAGACATGCACAAGACAAAACATCTCCGACGCGGGGTTCTATAAACTAAGTGTACCGTTACAAGGTTCACGTTCGTCCCCATTTAGGGCCTCCCGACTCCGGCAGAAGTCAGTCGTGCCGTGGAGATGAGCGAGCCCGCGGAGAAGGTAAAAACATAAACTAAAGCTAGACTAAACACTCACTGGACACTGGACGGTCCAACCTCGTCAACGAAACAACCTAGTTCAAGCATCACGTTGTCTGCGACGCCGTGCGCCCAAATCACAAAATTTGTGTTCTCTTTTTTTCTCTCTCTCTCTCTGTCTCTTTCTTCTCCTTTTTGTTTTGTTTGTTAAACACCGGTGTTCTTTGATAATGTTCATTTAAGACTTGTGTAAAAGAGTCCAAGGAAGATATTATGCCATCCTTTTACATTGAAGCGTAACAACGAGATGGGTAAAGGGTACGCAGCTTTGACGACTACTTCGTCGATGTATATGAATCTATAGGTCCCTTTACATGCTCCAGTTACAATAAAGTAGAACAGGAACGAAGAGGGAGTGGCTGAATCCGTGATTGGTCATAGCCTGACACTATCCGATAGTATCGCATTCCTGTAAACGCGACTTATTTAACTTTGTCATACCACGAATGTCCCTGTGGATCACACGAACGAGCAATCTCAGTGTGATAGAAATAACAGTGCGCATGAAGGCGAGCGGGTGAACTTTCAGCAGCTTCAGCACCCGACATACACTTACGTCAAAAATAAAAAAAAAATAAAAACAGATATACAGGTGTGTGCGCGTTTCTCCCTTTATTTGTTCCTTGGTCTCGGGTTTTCGAGATGTTGAAATACGAAAGTCTGGATAATTTTCTAACAGCTGTACGAACACCGAACGTTCTTTCGGCCGCGGCCGGCTGCACGTCCGAGAACTCGGTCCCTGCTCGACCGTCTCCCGGAGCAGCCCTCGGGCGACCCGAATGAACGAAACGTGCGGACGGACGCGGAAGTGGACCGCGAAGGAGAACCCGCGCCGAGAAGGAAAGGCGCAGCACCGGACGGCGGCGTTTTTTGATAGATGGGCGAGCAGCCGAGGCCGAGAGAGAGACCCTTCTCGGCGGATCGCGACGAGGAAGCCCCGAGTCCCGCAGGCCGATTTCGGCGCGCGCGAGCTCCCCGGGTCGAGGCGAGGGATCGGGAGAGTGGATTCGCCGCTTCGATCCGCGGATTCCATCATGCTAACGGCTGGATAGCGAGCGGGCCTCCGAGCAAGGAGAGCTTGCTCGGCGCTGCTCGCTACAGGCGGCGGTCCACGCAGCTTTTTTATCCTCGGGAGCCTCATCCTTTCAACTGCCGCTCCCCCGAAACAACGCCGGTCCGTTTAGGCCCCGTTCGTCTTTTCGGGCGCGCGCTCTCCTGCGCCCACCGGATTCTCCTTCTTCTTCTTTTCCGCCGCGCGCTCGGGCCTCGCTATCTCGGTCTTTAACCGGCTCGCTTTGCTGAATTGGCCCGGTGCGGGACGCTTCTTGGCGGAGCGCGGGGGGAAGCGGGACTTGGGCAATGTCAAGAAACAATCGGGGACCCGGAATAGCGCTTTTAATGGAAGTGCTCCATAAACGTCAGGTGGTTCGTCGGCGGGTTGATGGAGTTGCTTCTTGCCCTCACGAGCTCTAGCCATGTCGGACTTTTAACTGTCCCCAGTCTCATCTTACGAAGGTCGAAGCCCAAGCTATCTACGAGCGCGGGAAACTTATGCGCGAAGCTTGTAGCGCATGACTGCGCACGTGCAACGTCAGGTCCGTCTTAATGCGTAGCGCGAGCTCGTCTGCTTCTTCTCCAGGGGTTGTGGCGACGTCAAAACGCCGAGCTCTGATTGGCTCTGATTGAAGGATAGTGGGTAGACCTCAAAGCAGCTTGCTTTGATGTCTACCCACTATCCTTCAATCAGAGCCAATCAGGCTCGGCGTTCTGAAGTCACCACAACCACTACAAAAGAAGCAGACGAACTTGCGCTTGGCATAGCTTTGACTGTGATCGCGGCTATGGTGGAATGGAGTTCAGAATCTGTTAAGCATTTCTAATTTCCGATGTTCATTTCTAGAGACACGTGTGCAATCATACGTCTACAATCTTAGTTTGACACGAACAGGAAAAGCTTTGAATACAACATATTTTGAACCCAAGGAGCAAGCCATGCCCACTACCTTCTTAGAGCCAATTACATAATCGTTCAATTGAATTAGGTGTCGAAGAAAGCTATTTTTTGTCGTCGTATTCTTGCTTTAAAACAATGCAAATTCGATCTCGACGACTAGCGGTGGTTAATTCCTTACAAAAATTATCAATGAGTTTCAATAAAGTTTCTAATGTATTGCTATATGGTCAATTGAAACTCAATATAAAACCAACGTCCAATGAGTTAATTTTTCTTTATAAATTAAAAGAAATGATAAAGGTATGATAAAACGTTTTTGGAGTGCATCGGCGAAGTTGTTTTCAAAGTTGTTTTAGGTGGGTAGTAACTGAGAACAAAAAAGAAGTGACATACGGGTTAGGTGTTAAGAATATAATCATTTTACTAAAATATGAGACATTGAAAAAGAAAGTAAAAACAAATGTGGCAGAAACACGGCAAACGGAGTTCAGTGCGAATAAGGTCATAAAATATGCAGCAGGGAACTTTAGAGTAAATATAGGGGAGCTTTTAAACGAGTTAATTATATATATAGAGAATACATCGGCAAAAACTGATCTGTACCAAAAAAAATATATGGCATGGTAGAGTGTGAGAAAGGTTTGCGAGCAAGACTAGAATCGTTACAGCATATTATACTTCAGTTAATACTCCTCTGAATTATAATATGAAAAGGACAGTACACATAGGCATTACATTAATTTATATTGATAATTTGCGGGTGCTTGATTCTGCTCCTCGCGATTTTAGAAGTCTCGCCAAATGCATAAATGCTTGATGTTGTGTTGACAGCGACGAAGATAATGCTCTTGACGACTCCATAGAAAAACCACGTTCCACCAATTAATTGATTGAGAAATATTCCGATGATTAAAGGATTACTCGAATAAATGGCAGGTAAATAAAATAAGTTCACAACCCTACCAACAATATCTTTCAAATGAAATCAAATTTATATCTTTGACAATCATTGCAAAGGTGTAGGGGGTACAGACAAAAGGCCACCAAAATGAGGCTTAACGGGGTCCCCCATCGCGCGCGCGCAAGACACACACACACACACACACACACACACACACACACACACACACACACACACACACACACACACACACACACACACACACACACACACACACACACACACACACACACACACACACACACACACACACACAGCAGATTTAGCACGGTGCGTTAATTTTCCGCATTATAAGAATCTTTGATGTGATGGTTTATGCTGTTCCCAAAATAGCGTCTGCTTTATTTATTTCTTTTTAATACTTTTCTACTCGTGTCATTTGTGGGATATTACAGACATGTGGTGTTTTTCGCTGTATCCTCGGTTAACCTATCCCTTTTCAGGCCCCAAAGCCAAACATTGGACAGGCTGGAGCGTATCGAGTCGCGAAGCATGTGCACCTGGCCTCGTAACGCAGCGGCGAGTGCTTGATGGAAGTCTGTGATACACGCCGGAAACAGGTTGTTAATGGCTTCAGACCGATGTTGAAGCCACATCCTGAGCGTTAGTTTCCTATAAACCCACACGCTCTCCGCAGCCGGGTAGATGTCGCGCGCGAGGTGTATTACAAGTTCGTGCTGAAAAGTTTCATATACTTCATCACGCACATGATTTCGTCAGCGTATTTTTTTTGTTAGTTATTACGCAAGTTTTAAAAATCATACGTAGACGAAGATAACAAAATATAAGGCAAGGCTCTTTGTTCAGAATTATGAGCCTTTATAACGTACAACCTGCATTGTTATTTGCAGAAAGGTGTACCGCAAAGTGAAGCACCTTGTTTAAAATGCCCAGTTACTAAGCCGCCGTCACTGAGGGAATATTTTTAATCGCAAACAATTAATCTTATGGTTTCGAATAAGGCTGGCGTAACAAGGTGCGGATCGATTAGCAATGGTATGGTTTTTACAGTTAAATCACAAATAGGATGATGATGGTTATGGTGAAGACCGACATTAAATATAAAATGGTCCTGCAAAAGAACCTCTTTTTTTCTTACTAAAATAACACTTTATTTCAAGGCCCATCCAGAATATGTATCACAATAATATTGTAAAAATATGTGCACGAAAAGAAAGGACGTCACTTGGGAGGTTAAGAGCGATGTTGACTTTTAAAGATTTCTCTATTCTCAATAGTTTCTTGTGCCTGAACCTTATTGTCACCTGTCAAAAAAGGCTTCAGTATCTCAAGAGGAAATATCGATGTGACTTTCTAAGTAAACGTCACCTAATTTACATAAGCATTGAGTTGGATTACACACATGTAAACGAGTTCAGCCGTCATGACGGTGTTGGAGAGAAATGCTGTGCGGATGGAGTTAACAACCAATCGAACGACATCGTGCGAGAACGAGTAAGGCGAAAAGCATCTGCCATCACGAATGATTGGTTTGTGATCACCAGATATTTTTTTAATGTCCACTGTAAACAGCCATAAATTGTCGATGTTAAGTAGCTGCGTACACAAAATCATTGTAGACATTTCGTTTTGGAGACAAGAATAATATAGATACTTACTATTTCAAAATTATGCAGAGAAATTATTAGAGATATTATATGCGCGAAACAACTCGCGTAATTGCATTCTTTTCTGCGATTATTTGCCCATCATACAATTGACGAGCCATTATTCTTTCTGAAGATCCCTCCCCTATACCAGCAGACATATATTCTACCTTTCTGCTGCTCCTAAAGAGCCATTGGGCTTATGGAAGGGTGCACCGGTTGCCAGGTACAGATCACACTGATGCTAAACGTTTGTTGGAGTAACAATACCAAGTCATTGTAAATGAAGAAAATATTGGACGCAGCGTAGTCGATAAAAAGAAAAGAAAAGCATTACCGGCAGCGTTTGCGAAGTATGTTATAAAAGAATTAGCCAGTGTAAAAGAAAATTGTACACACCGTAGTCGGTAAAACAGTACCGCAGATACATGCGGCCTGGTATAAACTGTTGACACACGAAAGGTGAAAGAAGAAATGTTCACACAGCGTCTACCCACATAACAATGCTGGCTTAAAAATAAAAACAATAAACATTCATTTGAAGCGTTTTAGCAGAAATCGGATGGTAAACTTTTCCTGTAAATGTACATCTACCTGAGGCTTGTTCATCTTAGCCGACGTATCAAACGCATACTGGATACGTTCACGGTGCCTAATGCTTTTCGACTCTGAGCAACCGAATTCATTATAAGAGCGAAGAGTCCTGTGAGGTACGGCAGTGGAAACAGAACAGGTTACTTTTGAACAATTAATGAAACCGTGGAGGCATTTGTGCAAAAAGGAAAAATACCGTGCCTGCCTGCTTTCTGCTAGGTAATGCAAGTTTCAAAGTTGCAACAATCGCTCATGACTGAAATATTTCCGCCTATTAAGATGACGATCGTAAAGTAGTCGAAGAAATATCTCTATATTTTCAATTTAATTTTTGTTTGTCTTATTCAACAAATTCCCTACCAAGCTAGAGAACTTGGTAAAATTAGCGCAAAGGCAAAGGAGCAAGAACCAAGATATATAGCTAACTAGCCCACCAGATGATTTCAATACACGCTAGAGAAGTCTAATTTAGGTAAGATGAGCGATCGCTACATGTAAGACGCAAGAATAACTCTTAAAAGACTAAGTCATTCTGGTGATTGCGCCAAATGTGCGGAAACATGTATTGCTGAAATCAGGCACGCAGCCAGGATTTTGTTTCGGGGGGGGGGGGGGGCAAAATGCTGTATGAGGGGGAGGAGGGAGAGGAGGCCCCAGCAAAATGGAAGATTTCGGAGGGGGCCCGGGCCCCATGGGCCTTCCCCCTGGATACGTGCCTGGCTGAAATATGCATCACGTGCTCGGACAATTTCAATTCACTGTCCAAGAAAACGCCCAGATATCGCACAACTGAAACGCGCTCAATCAAGCATTTGTTCAAAGCGTACTCAAAAGTGATTTTAAAGTTTTTCCTCCAAATATATGTATATACATTTTTGTTGTGTTTTTAGCCGGGTTGAGAATTAAGTTGTTACTTTTGCACCATTTTGCCAGTGCGTTATTATCTTGCTGCAGTTTGTCGCAGGCGTATAAATCCGTAATGGGTCGAAAAAGTGTGACATCCTCGGCCAATCGTCATATTTCGGAGTGACTAATAGATTTGCTAATATCGTTCACAAATACGTTGAAAAGCAAAGGCGATAAGCAACCACCCTGCGGGACGCCCGATGTAGAAAGGTATACGCATGTCGAGCGCACGCCATCTTATGTAACAGTATTCCATCGTTTTTTTCTCTCTCTCTCTTTCATTGTTGAAACTATTCGAGGCAAACCGCAACAATTGTGCCAGTTTTCAGGTGGAGCGCCTGACGGTGATGTAACGGTCTCGCCATTCCTCACGCCCCTCAGACAAAGAAAAAAGAAAAAACGGCTTGCACCGTCTTTTGCGCCCGGTCCCTCAGCCCCCGACAAGCGGAGCCGGCCATTTCTACCTACCTTTCAGGAGCGGGGCTTTTAAAGGGAAGCGCGTGCACGGCCACGACAAAAGAAGCTGCGGAAACTTATAAAGAGTGAAGAAGAGCCCGCTCACAAAAGCCGAGCAGAGACAAGCGCAAAAACCGCAACGGGAGAGTGGGCCTCGTGGAACAGGGTCTCGCGCCTCTCGGCAACGGCAAGAGAAGAGAGGGGACTCGTCCTTTTGTGGATCAGGCGCACGGTGGGTGCATACCGCCCGCCGCAAGTCGCCGTCGTCGTATACGCGCGAAGGGAGCGACCGTGAGTGTTCGTCCTCCCTCTCGCTCACGAACGAGCTAGGAGAGCCATTGTTTGAAAGGGGGAGAAGAACATCGACGCTTCCCCTTTTGTGAGGAAGCTTCCTTAAGCTGATTAATGAAATCCCTGGCACAATTAATGGCAGCCAGGAAGCTCCAACCTTGGCAGTCGAAGCGTCATGCCAGGCTTGTATGTATGCATGGACGAACGCCGCGCGTCTCCCGCCTTGGTGGGGCCCGACTTAGTCGGACCCGGGTATAGTTCGCGCCGCAGCGTGGACCCGTGGCACAAACCGCCGGCGCGGAATTCATTATGTACACAGAAGGAAATCTTGCGCATACCAATAGCGGGAGATTAATCGTGGAGCCCATATTTCATGGCTGCCCTGTGGAGGAGGGACAGGGGAGGAAGGAAGGGGGGTCGGGGGGGTCGGAAGGAGAGAGGCGCGCTTGTTTGAGACGAATTGTGCGGCGTTGGCTCATTTCTCGAGCTCGACCTCCGGTAATTCATTTTATCCCTATCACAAAGACAGAATCTACAAGAAGCTCGGGGGCGCAGCAAGATGAATGGCGCCCTAAGAATTACGCTGGTGTTTTCCGCGGACCGAGCTCGTTTTCGGAGCGCTCTTCTCCACCGTGCGCGAGTCGTTTTGAATAAGCGCGGGGGAAGTACTGCGAGGTTTTGTTTGGGCGCACTCCAGGACGGCTCCGAAACCCGCGGCCGGAAGAAAAAAAAGAAGAGAGGACCCCTTTCATCGGAGCGTGTAGCGAGCCGCCCTCTTGGTATCTATCTCGAGAGACGGCGGTTGTTTTTACATTCGCTAATGAGCTCGAGCGTGATAACTGAGCAGTGCACTCCTCTTCGCTCCCGAGCTGATTGAAGCGCGTATGTAATACGGGCAAAACGGGTTTACTAGGACCATACCTCCGCGGCCATGCCTTGTTGAGCTTTGGATCGTTTGGGAGCTCTTTTAGCGTGCTTGTAAATACCTGCTTGAGGAATCTTCTGTGGGTACTTGTAAGAAATCAAACTATTCATAAAAAAAAAAAACGCGTGGGATTGGTGAACGTAAGATTCTAAACCCACACTCTAAATAAAAAGTATGTGAGTTCACAGTCCCGCAGAATTCGCAGACAACCAATCAAACTGAAAACTAGAAGGATCCCAGCGGATAGTGCAACTCATAATACATTTATAGATGTGGAAAACGCGATGTGGTAAAGGACAGTGCGCAAGTGAAACGTTATACTCATTGTCCGGCGCACATTGCGCTTCTTTAATATAAATGTATTCTGAGCTTCGTCACTCCTTCATGACGTCAGCTTATGAAACGTTATGCGCTCATGCAGTGTCAAATCGCAGTCTTCCAATTTAAGTCTTCGGTTGTCCTGTCTCATGTCGTCGGGTCTCCGAGTGCCCTCCAAGAAAGTAAAGGCACTCTTTTTTTTTTTTTTTTTTAGCCAAATGTGTTTTGTGAAGTTTACGCAGTCATTGAATACTTTTCATTATTACTCGACTTCTGAATACATCAAACTATCGGCTCGGAGAACCCATTGGAAACGAGAAGAATACGGTATTTTTATTAGTTTGTGCGGGTTAACCTACACTCTGCGAAATTTGGAACATCTACTTGAGCTAACCACTTGGAAGGTCCAATTGCTTAAACTATGGAGTTAGCTCGCTGAATGACGAGACTGGAAATATGTATCGAATGAAAAGAAAGGCTATCTGCCCTGTGACACTGAACACCGTGAAACGGTGTGCTTGGTGTGACCGCTTTGGCTAGGTGGCGCGAGTAGTCGCCCGATTTAAGGGATTCAGCCGTATCTGTCCATCCATCCATCCATCCATCCTTCTTCAGATTGCTTTTGGATACCTTTAAACATATGTTCAGCCTCGCCATTCGCCGAGCTTTCTACGCATAGATGGCAACGATTGTCGCTTCCGAGTGCTTTGGTGGAAAATTTACGCTCGAGATTTTTTAGGGTGTAAAAATATAGCATAGTGAGTTGTGTTAGTGATGTTCGGGAATTTCTGCTATTCACCAACTATTCTAAATAATGCGTATTTGTATCCTGTGGGTATTTTATGTACAATTGGAGCCATAATTTTCAATGCAATGGCAAGGGCGCAGGCGAACTAATGACTGTTTGCCATATTAAATTACACGCGGAGAGCTTTAGATCGAAACTCTAAAAACCCGAACGGTCCGGACACCCGCTTCAGTTAAGACGTTTTTCCTATCGTCTTCGTTCATGTAGAATAGTAAAAGTTTAACTGAAGATTGGCTCTTATGTTGAAGCGAGATACGACACGCCTTAAAATGAAACCCCTGTTGTATTTCGAGTTTCCTCAACTTTGGGCTGGGCTTACGTTGAGAGGGCTTAACACATAAATTATTCATGTCCAGATAACAGAGTTCATAAAGCTTGTATTTATACTGAATGACTAGAACATGTAACGTTTCTTCCAGTCTGAGCAATATGAATAGTGTCACCAATAAAAAACTCAGGATTAGGAAAGGGCAACAATTTCTTGTTTGGCTAATGTTTTAAAGTAAAACTATCTACGCGGTGTAAGTTACATATCAGAGGATCGTATCACGTTAAGCTTGACAGAATACCCCGACATTTGAAAACAAAAAGAACACTATTTTTGTTTTTCTTTTTGTAAACTGCAATTTATGTAAATAACTATAAGCAATCGACTAAGAGGCCACACGGCATATTTCTGACCATCGTATCTGAACAGCTCTGTGTAATAAATGGAAATTTTATGCTGATGTACCCAACTCCATTCTAGGGTAGCTTAACCTAAGTAAGACAGAGCAGAAGCCATGAACTGGCAAAGACTATTTTCCCGGTCTACATTTCACAGCATTGCCCGGTGTCATGTACCAAGTGGAACGCCACAATAGAATATTTATTTTTATAATTACCGGTCCAAACTAAACACGAAACACAGTCAATGCATCATCTGTAAGGTGCGCTGTGACATAGAAGCTTGCAAGACAAACACGAAGCCAAGATATCTTTCCTTCCGATCTCTAGGCGGGCGCTTTTTCGTAGCTATCGATTATGAGGGCCTCGGCTCTTCTGAATTCTTTCTTGCTTTCTAAATTGGGATCCAGGAGAGTGGAAGACTCCACTAAGTGTTCTAAATATGCAGCGCCAAACGCGAAACGCTACACCAGGTCAGGCAACATGGCCATTTCGCTTTAAACGTGACCGGAAAAGATCCATACCCCGGCGCCCTTTTCCGAACGCAGTCGCTTCCTGTTCTGATTTCGGCTCCGTTATACGGCCACGCCATCACTTGCTGCAGTGGACTGTTCACTATCTCTGCGCACAGCTCGCACCCACTTTGTACGTAAGTGTGTGTTTGATCCGCTCGTTTGATTCGAGCGAATTTGCCAAATACGTACGTAAGTGGGGAAAAAAAGATTACATGCGACTGCTCTCGCATTTTCTTGTTGATGCTATTTTTATTAGAAGGGCTCCAGTTATGTTGGACTGTGAAAACGCAGAGCACTAAATAGGATCCGAATAGTTCCCACAGAATGCGAATCGTAAGGTGAAAAAGTTCTCGAAAGTAATCGTAAACTTTCGAAAATCATTTAAACGCATTTTAGCCCTGCAAAGCACACTTAGCCGCTCCGTGTACACATCCACATTGTTTGCCTAATTTGTTTGCGTTGTGCATACATCTTCAGCTTAAAGTTACGATTTCTAATTTCGCCAATCGCTGCAAGTCGTCAGTGGCACACTACTAAGATTCGAATTCTTCAACTTCCTTTCAATCCACGTGTGATGTAGTGCGGTCAGCCCGTTGCGAATTACTAAATATAAACAGTCACGCATGTTTAAGAAATAAATCTTGCGCAAAACAAAAGTACTGGTACCACCAGGAAACAATAACAAACGAAAACTGAGGCGAAAGTCAAACGCTCTAATGATATTCATCTCTCCCGCTGAATAAACCCCATGAGACAACCCTCCACATAATCGGGAAGCTTCGTGGGAGTCTAATACTTGAGGCCGTCCTCACAGCCACCTATACTGTCAAACTCTGGTTCCCCGTGCACAAAGGCAGCGTATGCGTCGGCAACAGCAATCTACAACAATGGCTCCTCGAATGTAAGGCACATTTCCACCAGGCGAAATTAACCAAGCGAGGTCCATTTATCACATCTCTGATACGCAGCGACATCAACCCTACAAGTCTTCCGCTTCGCACTGCATCGGGAATTTAATTAGGTTATCCATCCCTCCCGTGTAGCATTCGTCCTCCCGGCCGCTTTTTCTATTTAACCCTGGGACGTATTTTCGGGGGAGCAAGGAAAGGAACAATAATTCCCGTTGGAGGCTGCGAAACTCGTCCTGACAGAAAGAATTACGCTCACGATGAACATCCCTTTTGAGAGCGTTTCCCTTTGTGTGCGCTATTTCAGTGCTGGTGGGAGGGATCCTTGGAAGGAGGGTGGGCTCCCGGGCGATACTCGGTTACCGGAAAAACTCTTGCTTTGTCTTGATTGCGTGAGTCATGCTGGGAAATTGTTTTAATTTTAACCAGGCTTTTCGGCATTGAATCCCTTCCTAATTTTGAACCTCCGTGAGCGTGTCTTGGGATGTGCATTTGCATGGAAATACATATCCTTAGTATGTGGGACTTGCATGGAAATACGTATCCTTACGGGAGTCGAAGGAAATGTTACAAAGAACGTTTAACTGAAACATTCACGAGAATGCGTGCCAAACAACTTGTAGCATTTGTTGAGGGCCGTATTTTTGTACGCGATTGTTGTTATGCCCACAGATTGTGCACACACTCAAGCTTCCGTAGTTAATCAGATTTTTTTTTGCGTTATTTACACGGCATTATGAATTTTCCCACGAATTATCCAACTTTGTATGTCGACTGTCGGGTACCGGCGGTCTGAGATCTCATATATTGGTTCCACGAATTTTAGGTTTTTGCTGCGCTATGTATATCAAACATAACCTTCATGTTAGGAAACCTTTGGTCTTGTGCACTGCGCGACACAGTTCGTACGAATACGACACGGACGCTTGTTGGTGTTTTACTACACTGACGGATACCAAATTTTAGTGCTTGGGTTAGTATACCAAATGAAATATTTTCACCGCATTAGAACTTTGGATGACGGCCTTTCAATTTTAAAGAAGGAAAAAAAGTAGCGATCTCTTGATGACGCTAACAGTTTCGCGCCGTGTAGATTGTAAATTTTCTTAAACATAATAAAATCCTAATTTATGCAATTACGATGTAAACAAGTCATGCATGATGGTTTATCGCTGAATACGAGTTTTATCAATCGCTGCAGCCTTCGGAAGTAACTCTGTAAATGACGAGGCCCGAAAAAAAAAATTTCGATCAAAAAAGTGTTTACGCTTTGACACATGCATAACGTACTTCACGCCCCGCTTATGCCCTTGCTAACACATATGTCGAATCTGTACGTGGCGATTCTTACTGATAGAACTTGTAAAACGTCATGAACATACGCGTATCCCATGTTCTGAATAAGGGTAACCTGATGCAGCCAGATGCTCAGTATCCCAAGAAAGCTGCCCATGTATCCTTCCTAAGTAGCTCGAGAGACACGAGGAATGTTTGTTTCATTTTACGTACAGTGAACAATAGGTAATAGTGCGACTGCACGCAGTGTGGTACGAGCTGGCAATGCGTTTAGCAACAAGTGTCTATATTATGGAATAAAAAAGGCAGTTGAGAAACAGGCCCGTTCACACACTTGGGTTTGACTCCGACCGACTGAGACAAGACCGATTTTTAAGCCCCCTAGGATGGCTTACGACCGAATGCGCAACAATGCAGCCGGTCCTAAGCCGTTCTCAAAGCTTTAAAAACCGGTCTTGTCATAGTCGGTCGTAGTCAAGTGCAAGTGTGTGAACGTCCCTTAGGGCCTTCCCTAGCTCCCACGCGTTGGCATCGTTCATTTATTCGCTTTGACTCTTTCCTTTGCGGCCCAGTTAAGAAAAAGAAAGTCCCAAACGACACTGGGAGTACCTCTGCAGTAGTGGTCTCTGTGTGCATGTTAAGTTATTTTTGAAGTCTTCACGCTATTACTTCATCGGGTAGCGTAGAGTTTTTGAACTTGCCCATTTGTGTTTCCACTGTCAAGCCACACCACCAACCTGAACTCTTCTTCGAGGTTATTATCATTGTCATTTGATTAAATAATTCGAGTACTAGTTCTGTTCCACGGTATTTAGTGGTATGCGTAGTTCAATTTTCAGATACGGGTTTTTTTATGGGTTGATTCAAACGAAAAAGGAGTTTGCGTTTTCTTTTCTTTTTTTAATTTGAATTTATATATTCATCGCTACAGAAACGTACAGAAATCCTGGCATCGTTCCAGATGGGATTCCCCGAATTCCAGACGCCTCAGACACATTTCCTAAAGATCCTCGAGATTTGGGAGACACTGTTGTGCCGGCTTAAGGGACAGACGGAGGGCGGGGGGGGGGGGGGAGGCGAGTGCGACCACTGCTTCCCCGGGAGCGTGAAGCTATCTTAACGCGTCCTTAATGACGAAGCGAGGCGCTCCGGAGAATTTAATCGTTAATTGACGTAGGCGGAAGGACGCGGCACTTTCTTTAAGGGCTAATGAGCTTCGTAATTGTGAATAAATTAGAGCAGACGCACGCGCTGGCGCAACCGAAACGAGCTCAGACTCCGTGTGCGTGAGTCGACTTTGTCTCGTTCGGGCTGGTCGCGAATTCGCCGGTTGCCCGCGGTGCAAAGCGTAACTGTAATACATCACGTGCTTACCGAATTCGGAATGATCGGCTGCTTTCAATTTCGAAAGACATCATTCGCGCCAAGGTTAAAAAAGTACGGACATTCAATAGACACTTCACTTCCCATAGCTTGTATTATATCATCGTTGTAGTCTTTTTGTTTTAGTATTTGCATTGTAGTGAGCACACACCATTCGACTTGTGTTGCTCTGTCGAAGTGATGCTCTGTTGAGAGCTCACTGCCTTTTCTGAAGTATTACTATTCAGTGCGCCAGCATGTTGCAAGCCCGCGCAGTGCCCGCATATAGTTCAAGCTAGGAAGTTCACTTCCCCTCTGACACAGTGTTGTCGCTAGTATTCTACACCATGAAGGGCAAAGCTACCACTCCATCACTTCATCAGTCTTTTTTTTTTCTATCTTTTAATTTTGTTGTTGTTTGTCATGGAACATACGGCACTTTTCTGCGTTTGTTTACGTTTTAACGAGTAGTTAAATGGATTCCGAACTCGGCGCTACATGTGTTTTTTTGTTGTTATAATGACAAAAACCGCGAACATAAAACCGTCACAGATGCATTCACGTGCACATACAGAAATATCAAGTATTAATTCTACCCTTCCATTGTGGTATTTAAGAATTAATCTAAATCAACTTTTTTTATTTGTACTTTTTCGAATATACTTTGTGATGGAGTTAAATTTCTTATTTTATTTTCTCATTCCAACATTTCTGCGAACAATCAATGAAAAGAGGCCACCTCTGTATTTCTGCTAACTGAAGCACCGAAGATGTTACTCATCCGAAAAATTCCAGCTGCCTGACTGAGACATAAAAGCTTACGCAAATTTCCAAAGTTAATCAGGCGCCTACCCTCCTGCATCTAAATCAATAAAACGAAATCGTCACACACCAATGAATAATTTTTTTTATTTCTTAGTCTCAGTTAGTTATCAAGCTTCAAAAAGCATTAAATCTGAATTCCATAAAAATATTTATAAATGTCCTCGGTATTATGTTACCCATCCGCCCAATTGCGGCCGTTGGACTTGCAGTTACTGTAACTGTGAGAGATTACCTAGCCATTTAGAGATCTCACGTGGAACTAGGTACAGCTGCTCGAAAACTAGCAGCGAATGAACGAAAGGCTTCCAATGCTGGGGATTTCTTGGTGGAGCTAACAACGTACGTCCAGACATTTTCTCAGAAATCTATACCGGCTTCGAATGAGGAAAACTACCTATCAGGCAATCGCAATTAATAACACTCGTTGTTGTTCTTGTTGTTGTTGTCTTCAACTTTTTGCTGTTTTTTATTTTTACTTGAATCTTTAATCTGCCTTTTTCTTTACCCACTGTCCGACTCCGGTCACAGCGAACGAGAAGAGCAGCGTCTTCTCCTCGCGCTGAGTCTGGCGTTCGAACGCCGAACACCAGACCCTGCACCAGGAGCAGGTGACGCTCTTGTTTGCTCTGACTGGAACGAGACAGTGGGTGGGGACAGCTACGGCATTTGCGTCTCTCCACCATTCTTCCGATCAAAGCTCGGTGACCCGACGTCCCCACACGCTCTCATCTCCTCGTCTGCTCCAGATTCTCTCCCAGTAGAAGATATTCTCGTCAGGGACATTTCACGCCAAAGGAGACGCGGCAATTTTTTCATGTCTTGGATAAGTATATAAAAAAAGAAGTTAATTCGGATAAAGATGCCTCTGAACTCAATAAAAAAAGTTTTCTTTTGTAGCATTTTTTTTTAAATTTGATCTGACATCATGCTTTACATTTCTGGAATTTGCATAAAACCCACGTAGTTAAGGAAAACGTTGTGAAAACACGGTAGCGTACCACACGAGTTTAGGTGGGCACACTGATTACTTAATACGATGCCCTATCTTGCACTAAGATACAAACATTAAAACACGCAATTGTGAGCCCGAATTTGAGCTCCAAAAAGCAAAGACTTTACGCGAAATCTTTAATTTCTTTTTAGTTAACTTGGAGTTGGGTGTTAGCTACAATACTTTTTTCGTTTGTTCACATAAAACTAATAATTGAATTGTTTGTGTTAAATTTTCAAAGCCTCGTTTTGTTGCCTTTTAATTAATTGACTAAATCTCCGGTTTCTTCAGAAACGGCCTTATTGAGAGACAGAAAAGTCAGTGTGGAAGTCGATGCCTGCAACTCTCAAATTAGCCAAAAGTTCAATTCACCTAATCTCTTGAAGATATAAGAATTAAAAAATGACTTTCTGTGATTGCTGAGAAATTATTTTTTAAAGATGAGCATCTACTGACCACGCATCCAGGCTGCCTGACTCGTAGGCGAATCACGCCGGCGTTCGCCAACGAGGCGTCAACGGTGTGACACGCCGCCGCTAGGTTATGAACTCTCTCCTGAAAACACTCTTTATTCAGTTGAAGTGGACGTTATCCTGTCATATATGCATCCCCATCCTCTTTATCTTACGTAATGATATTGGCGTTTTAATTTCATTCTATTGCCCAGGCTACTGCCGACGAGCGCAGGCCTTCATCGTCTGCTTCCCGAGATTGGGAATGCATAGTGCGCGTCGGCCTCGTCCATTCGTATGTTCGGATGTAAAAACAATCAAGACCGGACAGCTCTTCACCGATGCACAATGATAACAGTGATGTCGCTTCCCCATTGAGTTGAAATGCATTTTGATACAACTAAGATGTATTGAACTTCGTTTACGCACACACCAAGGACGCGCTGCTGAGACAGTGACGACGTCATGGCAACGACTACGTCACTCTTCTAAGCGTCATTGTGGGCAGGGCTTGTGGCAATCTTCATGCGCGCAATATTGAAATCGGGAGTAAACACGCCACAACTGATCCATGAATATCTAAGAAACTATTACCTTTTCGCAAATTCGGTAAATTGGTCGAGCCTTGGATAGTAGTTGGCGTCAATACGGCAATTGCAACAGGAGCCATGAAACCATTAATCGAAAAGTTAATCAACGACTTGTTTAATAAACCGACTTACCATGAAGGTTATTACCTCTAATGTCCGATGAGCCTTAGACTCAGATGACGAAGACGGCACCGGTTTAACTTCCACCTCTTATCACGCTTCCTCTAAAAATACTAGTGAGTGCATGAATTCTAGCCATGTTATGTTTGCCTCCAGTATATTCCGGAACCTAAAATACTGCACATGTACGGGACCTCAGAGGTGTGAGGTGTCCGCTGCGAAGAGCGGAACGCTTTTTCCGTCATTACACTGCTTTTGGTAACACTACATGTTCTATCAAAATACATTGAGGTTTATTAGAGAAGTGACATCACCGTTACCATTTTGCATCGGTGAAGAGCTATTTGGTCTGAATTGTTTTTATATCTGGACATACGACAGACCAGGCCGACGAGCAGTATGCATTCCCAAACTCGGGGGAAAAAAATTCTCACAACAACAAAAAGTACTTTTTTATTTTTAGTTTTTATATGCTGAAGAGATGAGGTGGATTGAACTTTTGGCAATTACGAAAGTTCCGGGCACCGCTGCACACACTGCTTTTTGTGACTCTCAATATGTTCTGCATAAACTGGAGATTTATCCATTGAATTAAGACGCAAGAAAACGAGGTTTTCAAATATTCACACATGCAATTCAGTTAATAGTTTTGTGAAGAAAAAACAGTAAAAAATCATTCTAGCTCACACCCAATTCCAAGTTGCCTAAAAGAAATTAAGAAATCGCATAAAGTCTCCTCTTTTTGGAGCTCCCTCCTACTTGGACTCAAAATGGCATTTTTCAATATTTGTATTTTAGTGTAAGATAGGGCATGATATTAATTAATTAGTCGCCCACCTAAATTTGGGTGGTATGCTACCGCCGTTTTTCCCAATGTTTTTTCTTAACTACATTGATTTTATGCAAATTCCAAAAAATTAAAGCATTATATCAACAAAAGAAAATATTTGTATAAAACTCTTTTTTTAGTTTAGAGGTTTTTTATTCAAATAATTTTTTTGTACATATCCCAGATATGAAGAAATTGCCGCGCCTTCTTTGACATGGAATGACCCGTCAGTTGCAGATGCATCAGTGGGAGCGCGACATAAGGAATATCCTAGTTCATATATTATGAAAATATACCATGTGTCCGCACCGTTCTCCACCCAGCATAAAAGGGCGAGTGTATATTTTTGAGTTCCAAGATTCCTTCGAAATGTTTGGCTTGTATACCTGACTTTCTCTAATCGTAGAAAAGATACCAGAATAAGTTGAGTCGATTGTGTTACCAACTTACCAAGTTTGTTTAATATGTATTTTCGCCCATTCGTTAAGAGTTCAGATCACATTCTGAGTATCCTTTAGTACCCAACCCGAAATGCTTGCATTCAGGTTCGGGTGCAATCACAGAAAACACCTGCTAAAATTTAGCAACCGACAATGCCCAATGCTTGGCTTTCGGAAAGGGGGCATCAGTTCAACTTTGAGTTATTCAACTGGGTATCCACGGTAAATATGTTTTTTTTTCAAATGCTGCAGAACGTTTCCCACTTTTCCCACTAAATGTAGAGGTATTTTGTTTTTCTTCTCCTTCGGCAATACAAAACAACTGTTGTGTTTCAACGGATATGTAAGCCATGAAAAATGCATCATGGCAGCATTTAGTGCCATATTCATAATCCAAGACATGCAAGAGCATTTACCCTTTCATGACACCCTGCAGACTACATTCCCAATTGCAGTTTATTTTAAATATGATCTATGGGTTCATTATAATTGAATACTTATGAACAAGGGCACTTATTTGAGAGATTCGCTATTGAGAGAACAATGTTTCGCCCAGAAAGTTTCATGCAGAACTATGAAGATTAATTGCGGACACTTTCCGAGGAACAATTTCTCGAGCAAACAAGGCTCTCCGTGCGCCGAGCCAAGTTCAAGGTTCTAGATCGCCGCTCGCGCACCGTAAATTATGGAGAATACTTTGGGGGAAGACAAATAGCGGGGACCAATTAAAGTGTCCGTAATTATAAAAATAATTATTGCGCGCATGCAGCGTCGGAAGCAGCAGCAACAGCAGAGGCTCTGCTCGGTGTGTCCTCAGGCTCTAGTTGACTGACGCTAATTTGTCTCGTCTCCTCGGCTTAATGAGCCTGCAGTGCGCGGTTCCAAACAGAGACTTAATTCGCCGCCTCGTATCGCTGCGCGCGCGCGCTTTTACACTGATTACCTTCGCTGGTTAAATGTTAAAAAAAATGTGTCCCTTTTTACAGCTGTTTTTGGGCGATATGCACGCGGCTGTCGACAACACGGCTATCGGGTTACACGCAAAGCAAAACGATTTCGAGATTACGTTACCTCTCAAGGGATAGAAAGCTAGACATGTTCTACAGGGTGTTCACGAGCGATGCGGGCGTAAAACAATTTTTGTGAAAAACTACACACAAACGGAGGGCACTGGAAATTTTCACAGAGATGTATTTTGGCGGTGGATTTATCATACTTAAACTTAATGAGTGTAGGTTTCCCCCCCCCCCCAGAAAAAAGTTAAACCTAAAACCAAAACGTTTTATTTATTTTTTACTATGCAAAAAACAAAAATCACCTGGCTGACGCTGCTACGCACAGATGAAACAACATAAAGCAAAAACGTGAAATATTCTTTAAGGTGAGTACACGAAAGCGGATGTAGCTGACCTGAGAGTGTCTCGTTTTCCTCCCTGTGCATTTTAAAACCGACTTTTTTATGCTATTTGTTTTCCTGAATCTTCACTCATAAAGTGTTAGTAGGATAGGTGCACCACCTAAATACACATTTGTGAAATGTTTCATGCTTCCCGTTCATTGCTTTATACGAAGTTTTTTACGCCCCAAAAACGCTCAAAAACACCTTAATGCATTTTTGACCTTTTAAAAGCAGGAATTGGATATTTTTGGTCTCCATATGGTGAATTATTGGGAAGAAAATATGAATGTCGTTCCATAAAAACTATGCTCTAAATTTCGAGGCGTCCTTATGAGACATACGTGGGTATGGGGTCATTTTATTCATGTGACAATGTGCATTGTTGTTATGAGTTCAACATATTTGAATGTCTGAAGTCTGCAACGTTCTTATGCAAGGAATATTGCATATTTAGTGACATACGTATTTTCCAAACATGACGCTCGGCCTAAAAAAAGCGTTGATTACTTTATGTCCTTTGCTTCGCTCTATATTATAAATTTACTAATAAATACAGATCGATAAAAAGGTGGAAGGCTATTTACTATATTTACGAAAGATGGATGGTACATGGCTGTGCAGCCTGGTGAGAAGCCCGGGAATCTCCTACTCTTTTTTCGTCGTCTAATTCTTCTTTGGCTTGGGCACTATCCTTAGGCTATGGTTAAATTCAATCGTCTTGATTTAACTGTTTTTTTTTCTAAAGCTTCGGGACACCCATGTCGTGTACTGCACATGCACATACATGGGTCCGCGATGCCCCCTCACTATTCGCAGCAAGTCCGACTCGGTTAAGTATTTCCTATTAGAGCAGGACATTGGTCGGTGAGGTCTTGTCGCGGCAGACACTTGGAAGGTGAGGCCCTGTCGCAGCAGGTCCCTGGAGGGCGAGGCCATGTCGCGGCAGGCCCTTGGACGATGAGGTCATGTCGCGGCAGGTCCTTTGACGGCGAGGTCCTGTCGCAGCAGATCCTTCGACGGTGAGGCCCTGTCGCAGCAGGTCCTTGGACGGTGAGGTCCTGTCGCTGCAAATTCCTAAACTGTGAGGTCCTGTCGCGGCAGGGCTTTGGAAGGAGAGGGTCCTGTCATGGCAAATCATTGGACGGTGAGGTCCTGTCGCGGAAGGTCTTTGGATGGTGAAGTTCTGTCGCGGCAGGTCCTTGGACGGAGAGGCCCTGTCGCGGCAGATCCTTCAACGGTGAGGCCCTGTCGCAGCAGGTCCTTGGACGGTGAGGTCCTGTTGCTGCAAATTCTTAAACTGCGAGGTCCTGTCGCGGCAGGGCCTTGGAAGGTGAGGGTCCTGTCGCGGCAAATGATTGGACGGTGAGGTCCTGTCGCGGCAGGTCTTTGGACGGTGAGGTTCTGTCGCGGCAGGTCCTTGGACGGACAGGCCCTGTCGCGGCAGATCCTTTGACGGTGAAGTAATGTACCGGCAGGTCTTTGGCCGGCGAAGTACTGTAGCAGAGGTACCCTCGTCGGTGACGTCTTGTTGCAGCAGGTCTTTTGTCGGTGAGGTCTTGTCGCAACAACTAGTGCCGCGGTCGTTGTCTGTGGCGTCGTTGGTTCTGCTGCATCGTTGACCGGTGATCCTAACGCCACCAGGCGACTGACCTCGAACATGACTGACTCGTCCCTGCTCACGCTGCCGCGGCCGTTTGTAGCCCTTAGGCCTAGAGAGATCGTTCGGATTCCATTTTGCTGCAGCCAATCGTGGGATTTCGTTGAATGGTGGTCGCATTTGTGGTTTCATCCCACTTCTGAATTTTAAGGAGCTGCTGAAAACTAATAAATACGGGTCGTTAAGTAGCTGAAAGGCTATTTATGATATTTACAAAAGGTAAAGGGTGCTTTGCGGTACTGCCGGGTCAGGAGCGCGGGGTTTTCTACTTGTTTTCGTGATCTAAGACTTTTTTTTTTATTGGTCGCTAACATTAAAGGGGCCCTGCAATGGCTTTTTACTAATTTTTAATTTGCACCAAACCTGAGCGCACTGAACGTAGTAACTTAATGACACTTTTCTTTTCTCGAATTTCGATTTATTTTAGAAGTTATAGGCAAATTAAAATTACAAAAACAAGCAAAAAATAACCTCCTTCATGACGTCCTTGGTTGCTTGAGTGGCCGTGAACTAGACGAGGGGTGGTGAGCTGAGCGAGCGCTCACGGCTGCCGTACTCCGTGTCGACGGCGCGAGAGGGCGCCACTAAAGCGTGTTCTGGATAGGCTGTATGTAGCGGGCAGCTAGAGCGGCTCTCATTGCATTTGCTGCGCGATTAAACACAAATTCGGCATGACACTTCATTGGCCACAAACGACAGCAAACACGGGGTAAAGATCAGTTCAGAATGGGAGCCACTTCGCGCTGCCATACCGCGAAACGGCCAAACCGCAAGACAAAGCTGCTCACCGAAGGCCTTGGGAACGCTCAGAGCCGGCCGGGTCCTTCGGTCCCTACGGCCGCAGCGCCGCCGCGTACATCCGGGACCTTTCCGTGTCGGCGCCTGATCCCACTACTCCTTTCTAGTAGGCGCCGCCTTTTCCACCGATTGGTGGCGGGTATGTCGACGGATCATTTCTTGTTTCCGTACTTTATAAACTGCATTTGTTTCTTTTCTGATCTCAAATACTGAACAAAAACTACTTTTATAAATAATTGAAACGGTTCGCGCCACTTATATTTTGTATTTCGACTAAAAAGAAGCTTTTAGCGGCTCTGACCAGTAGTAAGCCCAGGACCTAAGACGTCACATTACGCGCGCTTTCGGTACTGCGGGTCGCCCCCGTCGGTGGAGGAGGTTTCCGCGTCGTCCGGTTAAAATATGACGCACTGATATTTAGTGACTCTCTCCGTGCCCGCTGGCTTGCCCGAACCCCAAGAGACGTGGAAACCGCAAAAAAGGTAGACGCTTGAGTATGATTGGGCAGGCCCCCTTTTAAGGTTTACTTCTTTTGTGAGGATGAATATGTTCGAACTGCGCTGTGCTTACATTTGAGCTTAATCAGCTTAATTATTTAGTTGGCAGCGAAAGGTGAATATTGTAAAAACAAAATGAAATATTCCTTTATAAAATGTTGAATTACGATGTGATGTCTCACAGAAGTGATTTAGAAAGAAACTCATTTTCGCTGAGTGTTTATAAGACTTTGTGAGTAATGTACAGACTTAATCCATTTCAATTCATTAACAGGAGTAATTAAATTTGCGAACGCACATTAATTATTTATTAGAAAAATTATGAATAGACAAATCAATAACAACATTCCGCGCTTCATTTTTGCAATGCCTCGTTGTTGCATTAAAACATTCTTGACGCATAAACCCAATTTACCATGTGAATATTAACACTTATATCCAAAGGCGTTACTAAACATTTGAAGGCCCATTTAATGCAAAACCCGATTTCCGCCAAATGTTGAGTAAATGTTGCACAATATGTTAATCAAACGTGAAAAGTTTGCAAACTTGAAAAGTAGGACGAGTTGGATTACATATGTAATCTTTCATCAAACATTTTATCTTAAAACACACCAGAGCATCTGCGCATCAAATGAGTTCAAAAGTTTTACATTCAAAACGTTACTCCTGTACGCCGCCTCCTCTGCAAAACGCGGGAGCATGTCGGAGAGGCATATACCCCGGTAGCTCAGGTTCCCACAATAACACCAGTTTCAAAGAACGTTGATTGAATGTGCGAATCGCTTACAGACCAAACATCAAACATCGTTTCACAACTCCTATTATCGCTCATTACGAGGCAATCTCATTTCTTACCACAAAAAAAAGAAGGATCGGAGCGCGAGACTGGCGTCCTCTCATCACGCGTAAGTGACCCAAATTACGATAAATATATCTCCGAGGCTATACAACATGCGTAACGTATAGACATCTAAAACCACGCAGACCGCGCAATTGTGTGTTGCGCTATACTACCTATACTCCATCAGCGTAGTTAAAATAAAGACACGAGCAGGTCTCTCTTTCTTTTGTTGTTTTTCTTTGTTCTTCGACCTCGTCCCGTTTTTGATTCCAGACATGAACGACCCCGGACCATCCATCATGGCGGAAAGTCGCTGCGGTTGGGAAACGCCTTGGGTCCGAGATTGACGCGGGAGTTCCGAAAATACCCTCGACCTTTCTGGTGCGCGCTCGCCGTCGGCGGCAGGGCACTCCTCCGTGACTTCGATTGGAGCGCTCGGTCTTCTCGAAACCGCCCGTGGCACCTGCCCCATAAGTGGCCACTTTGGCAGGCCCTAAGAACATGCCTTCGAAACCGCAGGCGTTGCGACGTCCCTCTCCCGTGCAAGGTCCGACGAAAATGAGGCCCGGGGTAGAGGTGGCGCCTGCTGCCCAACGTGTTGAACGCGTACCTTCCGTTCAAAGATCGCGAGGCATGCGCAAAATAACCGTAATAAATGAGCCAACAGACGTGGGATGATAAAATTTCTCACGAAGGCGTGCTCAGATTGATCATGCTACAAATTTTCGAAAGGTATTTATGCGCCAATTTTTAAAGGCAGGCCAACTGCTATAGGTTCGTGCTGGAATGCGAAACCGAGGAAAACTAAAACGCCCAACGAACTAGGATCAACGCCATTGTATTGAGATGGACTACTGCTGCGATTTCCTAAAATGGCAGCACAATTTTTTAAAATCATTGCTTTGACCGAGAAATGCTTAACTCATAAAAAACATTTTTTTGTGTAGGGTTTACGTATTATAGAAAGTCCTCACAGTGGTGCAATTTGCCAAACGCAAGAAGTGTGGACCAATATACTTCTGATGCGTTTAGTATAAGGATATTACCCAAAAAGGAATCTGTGTGAAGTTTCATGAACCGGCGTGCAATGGAAAAATCTAAAAAATATAGCATGTCTACTTTCCTGCAACGCACCTGGGAAAGCCAATCGCCGCAATTTATGGAGACAGCTCGGCGAATGAAGTTGCCAAAAATATTTTTAGACCGAAAACAAAAAACGGTCTGCTTTTTTGTTTGTTATTATCTATTCTAGGTGGAAGATGACGCCTCATGTGCTTGCTCATGCTCCGTGTCACAGTTGTATCTTTAGTGTGTGAACACTGTATTTTTAGCCGGGTCCTTCGGAAAGCTCCCCTCCTTATATTGCGGCGATTGAATCTCCGAGATGCCTATCGGGAAAGTAAGCGAATCAAATATCTTAGAAAGTTTACTTTTGCGTCTACTCCCTCCCGCGAAAGGAATGTGGATATATGGTTATACTTATACGTACTTCAAGTTGTGTTTGTCCGGGAAATTTACATTTCAGTGAGTAGGTTTCGCTACTTGTGATTATATATTCGGACTCTTATTTGTTTGGTGAATTTTCTTCTACTTCGTTTGGTGATGAATAATTTTGGTCTTGTTTCCATGCAGTATTTTATAATTATACGTAAATTTTAGGCTATACAAAATCGTCGGCGACACGAATCTTTGATTGAAATCTATCCGCGACCGAATTGAAATAAAGTCCTTTAAGATCCTTGATCGCCGACGGGGTGGAACACGCGGGGTCCCTATGACCTGCCTGTAGAAATGCCAATGTAAAAGGTGCGTGCTCCGTTTAGAGCTAAAAATGAAGTCTGCGCTGTGGCATTACGCACTGCAAAGCGTCAAGCTTGCATTGCGTAATGTCACAGCGGAGACTTCATTTTGAGCTCTAAACAGATGTTCCGCCTCATCATTCGCTCAGCTGATTTCGTAGATCGCAGAGATTGGCTCTTCGAGTGTTTTGCGGGTAAGTAGACGACGCGCTGGCATTTCTTAGAGTGATACAACGAAACAGAAGGAGGTTTAATGGAGCAAAACAAAAACGTAAACTCGGCTAGTGTTAAGTCAATTTCAACCTGCTAAACAAGCAACGACTAAATAAGGGAGTCTCGCCTCAGGGTCAGGCTCCTAAGATATTCGTCGTGCGTGTTCCTCGTCTTCCCTAACCGTCTGTCTAACACAAACTTCGGCTAGAGCGAGACGAAGTTTTCTGCAAAAGCCTCTAGATGAACTTGCCTATAGAAGGGGCATTGTAGCCTAAGTTAGGAGCACGGAAAGGCCGCAGCGGAACTGTTTCTTATTGTACAGCTGCTTTCATTGCGTCTTCGATTCTACCTCTGCTCACTATGTGCGGCAGCAGATTTTTCAAGTGATAGATGGACTAATGTTAAAGGTGATGTATTTTTTAAACGATATGGAACTTGTCAACGGAAGAACTAAAAGCACTGGATTGCACCGATCATTATATTATTAATCATATTCCAGTTATACTGTAGAATAACCCAATAGAAACACTCAATCAGAAACAAATCGCAAAGCAGCTAAAGCTCTATAGTTACCATAACTTTTTTGTCCCGAATGTCGCTGGCTGTAAACGTGTATTTATAAACGATCCTAGATTATGTACATTTCTTTTAGGTTACCACTTGCTGTAAGCAGGCGCATCGTGTGTGTGTGTAGGCGTCGTAAAAGAGGGTGGGGGCGGAGAAGAGGGCCAATTGTGTATGCGCATGTCTATTTGACTGCCACGCGGTAAAAATCAAAACACTTATACGCTAAGAGGGATGGCTTGTGGGAGCCATCCCCGTGATTGATTAGGCCATAGGCGTAGACTTCGGGGGGCATCGGGGCTCGTGCCCCCCCTCGGTGGGATCCGGGGGGGGGCAGAGCCCCCCCGGGCCCGGGCCATGATCCTTACCGAGACACTGTTTACGTGCCATGTAACGAGCTTCTAGTAGTGGTGGCATGTAAACAAAATAACGCCCACGTTGCCTTTTTGACAGAATACATGGGAAATGGAATCGCAGCATGCTTTCGTTAGCTTCGATCTCCAGTTCTTGCAAAAAGATAAGGCGCACCCCCCCCCCCCCCCCTTGAGAACTTCTCAGCCTGCCCCCTCCGGGAAAATGGAAAGTCTACGCCGCTGGATTAGGCTCTGATCCTTGAAGTGCACGGAGTGCGTGAAGTGTTATCCGGGCCAGGCTTACCTTTCCTGAAGCATGGGTATACGCTCTCTTCTACGCATCGCCAAAGGAAAGCACCAAATTGGCATTGCAGTTTGGGTTTAAAAAAAAAAAAAGTACTTTAAGAAAACAAATATTTTACAGGTTAGGCCTGCTAGTTGGCAAAAACATATTTTCAACATCCTGAGTGTCTCGACCGTTTCGCTCTGAAGTATTTGTTGGTTTTCGTGATGTCTATCTCAACGGTTCAGCTAAGGAACGTTAAAAGTTTCCAGCACCTGGACGTCATCACGAGGTTAATAGAGAGTTCTAGCAGATTTTTTCCACAACAACCGTACCCGATGCTGCGCCGGAGCCTTTGCGCATGCATCGTGTCCTTACTGGGTATCGTTATCGGAGCGCGAAAGGCATCAACAAACCCTATCATTGACGCTCGTCTGGGTGACGTATTACATGCTGTGCATTTATAGCAGGAATACTTGGAGACCGTCAACGCTAAAAATAAAATATGCACGATGTCTGCTTTAAAGGGGAAGTTCTACAATATTGGGATGGAATGTTTCTTGCGCTGCAGAAGTTTACTGCCGCTGACGTGAGCTAAGTGTAGTTGTACGCAACGCCGTTCCACCGGTAGCTGCTTTGTCGCATGCGATTTCAAAGAGAAAAGCAGACGTTTTCTTTTACACTCTCCTCCGCGAAAGTTGTCGACAAAGTTGTTGGTATCGGAGCGTTGTACGTAGTCACGGGGATCGCACGTCGGCGACGATACTCCAATGCTGCTCACGGGTTGGACGCTAGCAGTGCGGGAGTATCCTCTTTGGACTCGTGACCAGTGCTGCCAACCTTGGGATTTTTCCCTAGATCTAAGGATTTCCGTCATCGTTTAGGGGCAAAGGGAAATTGGTTCAAATCTAGGGATTGATCTATAATGGGTTTCAGAGGGTTTTCGAGACACGTTCCTTCCCTTTTTCCTCCTCGTGCCGGCCGAGTGCAAAAAGGCTTCTTTGCATATTGTCAGGGCCAGAGATAATCTCCAGTGGTAACAAGAGCGATGTTGGGGGGCCACACAAGGCCGAAGTAAAAAAGATTAATTATGTAAAAAAGGTATTAACGAAGCAAATTTAACCTTTAAATGGCTACCCAACTACAGGAGGAAGCTATTCTTAAGCTACTCAATAACGATAATCTCCACATTAACGCAAATTAACACAATTGCTGCAAATCTAGGGAAATCTAGGGACCAACAAAGTTCGGGGAAGAAATGACCGCAGCAGGTTGGCCACACTGCTCGCGACAATCAATGCCTCGGCGAACATTCGGGCAGTTGCGCTCGTGTTGAGTCGCTGTGACGAAGTCAATTGGGGAGGAGATCGAACAGTCACAGCTCTAGCGGTACGCTTCAGCTGTGTTTGTTTTTGATCAGAGAAATCAAAAATGACGACTTGAAGGTGACCAAAGCACTGGCCAGAGCGACCAAAGCACTGGCCAGGGCGAAGCGTTCGTGCCCAGACCGTGCTAGGCGAGGTTCCATTTTTTTGTTATGCTGTGTTAGTAAACACCGGGCTATGGGGACCACAAGCTCTGATAATGCGCCCCCTATGGTTCGATCTTCTGTCCGATAGGCTCAATCTAACAAAATCAACACCTTAACACGATTTTTTGTTGTTGTTAAACAGAGCGTATGATGATATGACTGACTAAGCACTGGCGTCATAGGTCGACACAACATCTCGTGGCCATTGGTGGTTTCACAATTGAAATGTGAACGCTGCTTCTTTCACTTTTTTCTTCGTTTTCTGCGACTGCCATTGCAAGGAAAGAAAACCAAGTGGGTGTCCAGTAAGTTAAAAACATCAAGGATTGAATTATAAGCAAAATATTTACTGAGTATACGAAAATCATGACCCTTTAATAGCTGGAGACAAATATCATACTAGCAATATACGTGGAACCTAGACCTCTCATCAGCTTCTAGCAGAAACACAACAAGAATTCACGCTAAAAGGAAAGCCGCAAAAGGTCTGACAATTTCATGCTTTATCAAATGACGCCATGTGTTATTATGGCGGAGACAGAATAAGCTGCGGGTAACAAGCATCAATAAGGAACGAAATGTCTGGACACCTCTTTTAATCCGAAGGCATGCACGACCAGGGCAACCTTGAAGTCAAGCGAAGTTCTGCGACGGCGACTATCAATGTCCATTTCCCACGGCACACCCGGTATGCGAACAAGCCCGGTACAAATAAAATCGCAAAAAAAAAAAGACGGGAGAAAAGAAAGTAAATTAGCCGTCCATCGAAGGAACGAGCGTGAAATTGGCGCGCATGCTATCGGAACACAACCGCGTCGCCTCGCGTCGCATACAACACCGGACAGCTATAGCTAAATACAAATAAAGCTAATAGCTGCCCTCCACACACGGCATGTCCAAAGAGCCAGTTCACAAGCGCTCCCTGCAGCACCATTTACTTCCCAGACTGCGCTCGCCGATGAAGATAAGGCCCCAAGAAAAAAAAAACGTGAGAAGGAGCTGGGGTCCACGTCACACTTTTGCCGCAGAGACGGTGTCCTCTTCTCGCCCGCGGTGACCTTGAACTGCGCGCGCTCGAAGAAGCTTTCTCGAAGAGAATCCTCGCCATACGAGCCTTCTCCTGCGCCGGCCACCGGTGTTTCCCGCCCGAAGCCTGGAAAGAAGGGCGCGCGCTTGGTGGAATATGGATCGGGGTTTTCAGCGGACGTGACAAATGTCATATGTACTGACGCTCATTCCAATATCGGCGCGGTCTGAAAAAAATATTAAAATAAATAAAAAGGAATTGCTCTGTTTAGTTATATTGAGCTCGTAATCCTGGGCGTTTGGTTCCGCCTGTCAAAAGGGTTCAGGAGAGCGGAAGATTGAAATAATCGGATTAGCTAAATATATGCATAAATATATCTTAAACAAATAAATAAGTGAATTTTGAGCTTCTGGTTCATTTTCGTTAAACTGTAAATTGCACGTCTGGCTGCTCTGGATGTGTCTTTTTCTTATCAGAATCATTTTATGTCCAGTGAATGGAGACAGTAAAATTGACTGGGGACAGGCGAAAGGGTAAGGCAGGTTTTAAAGTCGGTAGAAAATGGATAGAAAATGATGAGCGAGCTGTGCTATTGAGATGGTATATTGAATAAAAAATAAAGAAAGCAAATAATCTAAATAAATAATATAGAACGCCTCAGTATATTTTGAGATTTTATTCGACGTTTTGGAGAAGAAAAAAAGAAGTAAAATGGAGTATTACAAAATCGAAATCGGACTCCAATTGTCTGCCTCGCCGGTTATCTATAAAGCAAGCAATGACGCAGGTCTCTCAAATTCGGGAGAGGAGGAAACGCTCCAGTAAATGATGGCCGCATGGAGCTCGTTCAGCTCTTGCAAAACCTACTTGACTGTGGAAGCGATAACACACGAACGTTGCTCAAGCAGCTGGAGCTCGCGCAGATTTTGTGTTTGCTCGTCAAGGGCAGAAAGAAACTGCCTGGAAACATCCGTTTTTGTTATGGCTTTTTCCACGGAAATTCGGATACATTTAAATCGTGTTATTTTACCCTGCGTGTCGAAACTGTTAATGACCGATCGGAGAGCACTGCATACGTTGTTCAATCGAAATGCGCGTACCGGAGAAATTAAAGAGTTTTATGGGCACTGTTTTTGCACATCCGATACGGTATACGATGAGCCCTCCGGTACGAACTGCGCATATGCGAGTATTCGGCGGTAGCGCATGCGCAGTTGGTACCGGGGGAGAGGGGGGTACCTATCGTGCTGTATCGGACGTGCATAAACGGTTCCCTAAAACACCCTATTATTGAGCAGGTGTCGCACTCCTGCCACAGTTGCAAGGAGAGATCCTGGTTTGTTGTTCAACCAATTGAGGCAGGCCTCTGAAATGCGACGAAATGATGCGTGTGTGTAGACTTCGCGTTTCAATAGCGATACGATTTAACGTTCACAGTTTTTAGTTCATTATTACTACAGGACTGTTCGGGCTGGAAATCTGCCTACCCCGTTGTATCGAAACCTAATTTGCCTATACCTGACTACGAATTAGCTTCTTTGTGCACCACTAAACCATAAGACAAACTTGTTACGGAAAGAATAATTTCGCCGCCGTGAAAACGTAAAGTTGCAGGCTATTCGGAGCACTGTAATAATATATTAATATGTATTAAAGCGAAACATTTGTTTGATGCATTTACGATACGCAGAAGAACTGGCGCATAAGTTGGCGAAGGCGTCCCTGATCGTCTGTTATCTACGCCCTTACTTGTGCACACGCCCACGAAAACACGGAGTAACATTGCTCCGTTTCAAGTCCGTTAAGCAAAACAATCGTGTCATGCGCGCATAAAATATTTACAACTATTTTGCCTGCTTATCACCCTCTCTCTTGTACAATCCTGATCATAACCTGTTGACGGAGTATTCTTAGTTCTCGGTCCGGCCTTGTGTATTTCTGGGGCCTACTTAATATACGGAAAGGCTACGTGAGCGAACACCTGACAAGTAAACACGAGTACGGAGGGCGCGGCCATACGCACCGCGCATGCGCGCTGAGGCCGAGCCAGTAGCGTGACAAGGCGCTCTCGGTCAAAGGAGGTCCCGCCTCGTTGGCTGTCCGCGAGATGTAGCTGCAGGCATAAACGCTTCGCTCGGCACGTGGGGGTGCGAGGCAACAACGCTTTCGTTTTCCTCGTATATTGCGTAAACATGTCTAACACTGGTCAATTTAATTTGCAGGGGGGGGGGGGATGTAGCTAGCTACCTTTGGTCCTTAATATTTGCGAACTTTAAATTTATTCAACGCTTCCCTCAGACTGGGAGACGAAGGTAAAAGCTGCCAGAGCTAATATTGCGTCTTTAAAGCGTCACGTGGTTTGGGTCCTTCTTACAGGGGTCTTCAAAAGCGAGTCAGCTATAAAGGCACGGCTCAGCGACTAAAGATTCGTTTATGTGTTTACGTCTGCTGGTATTTGCGTGTAACTGGATGCAAATGTTTCTTCAAATATCCACAAACGTTTGTGCAAACGTCCGGGAATGGAGCATTTAGGTAAACCAGAGACTGTGGAAGAAAGGACAAGGACTGAAACATAACTCACACTTGTCCGTGTCAGTTGTGTTTCCGTCCTTGTCTTTTTGTTTTCTTTTCCCCAGGCTCGGGTTTACCAAAATGCTCAATATTGCTTCATTGCTTCATTGTACGTCTGGGAATGTTCATCCAAATGTCGATCGGTGTTTGTGTGTAAATGACTGGGAATGTTTGTCTAACTACCTGTGAAAGTTCGTTCAAACATCTCTAAATATTGATGCACAAATATCTGCCAGTGTTTTTATCGCAGACAGCTGTGAATATTTTAGTATATGTCCGTGAACGTTTGTGCAAATGTTCATCGATGTTTTGCAAATGTCCATGAATGATCATGTAAGTGTGTGCCGTATTTTATCTGTAAATGAATTTGCATGTTTGCCCACGTATCCGTGAAAGTTTCTGCGACCCTGTCTGAATGAGAGTGCAGATGTCCTCCGGTATTTGTGTGTAAACCTACGCGAATGTCTTTGTAAACGTCTGCAAACGCATATTTTTATGTGCGTGCAAATAATTTTGACAGGTGTATTAAGTAGCACAAATTATATAGGTTGTTGATTTTATTGACAACTGATTTCTCAAAGCGAATGTAATATTACAAATATCTAAAATTAAATTTTCTGTCGACCAACGAATAACGATAACAATAATAACCACATATCAAAACCAACGTATCCAAAGTCTATCATTCGACTCCGTCTTTCAATAAACGAGGTCTGTCAAAACTCTTTTTCTTGTTAACCAGATTCGCAACTGATCCAGTCGTTCCACTTATCTTTCTTTCTCCTGGCGACCCCATTTTAGAGTAACCCGAATACAGCCCTATCTCTCTAGAAACGCTACAGAACATCCGTCTGCGGACCGTCTTCATTTCAACGCAATGGCACCAGGAAACGTTCAAGATCCCGAAATAACAACTTGATCGAACCCGCGTGTTGTGCAACGCCGGTCACCACGAAGTAAAACCAAAACGAACAAACCAAAAACACCTACGATTGCTCTAACAGGCTCCACTATCATCACAGCACCATTTGTTGCGCCAGTACAATCAATTCGGACGCAGATCCGCGATCGCCGTGGCTGCATGCATCCATGCCGGACCAACCTCTAGTAAGCGATCAATGCGAGGCAGCCGAGCGGAGGGGTAGCACGAGGTCGGAGACCGTGACCCTGCTTACGCTCCTTTGGCCCCGCCACGGGACGGAAACCCGTTGTGCGGCTCGTTATTCTCAGCGTGCTATTCCCTGGGAGACTCCATCGAGACACTGAAACGCTACACCGTCGCGTGTACCCCCCGACCTTCTAAATATAGAGGCGCCTTTTGGGTGTTCTTCGGATCTTGTTCGCGACGTGGATATATTTATACGCAGTCGATGCCTTCGCTGCACGAGCTCCGGCGTTTTCTTGGCCGCGAGGTCGTTTATGGATCACCGGCGTGCCCGGGGAACTTCTCCGGGGCGGTTTTTCAAACCGCCGCCTCCGCGTTGTGTCGTCGATAGACGACGACTTATGGGCTGCGGATATTTGTTTTTTTTAGTTGGAAGGGTTCGGCCGTCCGAGTCGCGAGCGCGTAAAACGTCGTCTTTGTTACAGTATTTTACACTGTATGTTTTCGATTCAGCGTTTACTACATGATGAGAGTTAATCGATTGTATAGGATTATCGAATGAGGATTTTTTAAAATAACTGTTTGTATAAAACAATTAAAAATAATATTTTTAAATACTTCGGGTGAGAGGTGCGGGGTTAGCTCACTTGAACAACTACCACCTCAAGAAACCTGGAGCGTGAACTCTCCCGCAGAGCCCACGGAGAGTGTTCGGGAAATACGAGGCAAAAAATAAATGTTTAGACCTTAAAAAAAAAAAATCGCCTGAGCTGTTGCAGTGAGCATGATGCTTCATCGTGTTGAGTACAACATCGCAGAGTGCTATTTTAGGTCTAAACATATTCTCAGCTTGGTCATTTGCCGAGCACCCGTCGTAGATTCAAGTGATTGACTCGTTCGAGTATTTTGCAGGAAAGTAGACGCCCCACACTGCTTAGAGTAGTGCAGAGTGGACAAAACCTAGCTCTCTTCACGTGTAAAAAAAAAAATATTTTTGATTGATTAAAACGATTCCGAAAAAAACAAGAACAAACTTTGTTTAAAAAAAGAAAAAACGCCAGAAAAGATCAGGTACGACGTTCCTTGCTTTTTCTCCAATGAAATCAAGCCGTAAGCCAATCAACTTGGCGTTGAGCATAAAACGGCAGTAATTTAAAGCTCCAGATCGTCCTCCCTATATCGTGCGACGGACGCAGCATTGCGTGGGCTCAAACCAATAAGCCAGCAGCATGCAGTTCATCGAACTCCCAGCCCATGGAACAATACTCCCACGAGGAGCCGTCCGGAAGCTAAATAGACACAACACGCTGGGGAGAACTCGAGTAACGCAAACAATTCTTCTTGGCGTCCAAGGTCACTCCCAGCGCTCTACACTTGGCAACAGAAAGAACAAGAGGACCACGAAAAAGGAAAAAAAAAACATAAAATGAAGCGCAAACTCCCGCGAGAACAGTACTGCTCGCGTCATCATATATAGAACTGTTTTGTTTACGTCTGCGGGCCGCTTCTTTGAAAAGGCTAACGCGGGGGCAACCCCGTCGCTTTCTCTCTCGCTCCCCTTTGGTGCGTGTGTGCCAGAGGCGGCCAAACAACGCATCGACTCGTAATTAACTGGGCCCAAAGAGATGGCGCTGAAACCGGAAGCCGTTCGCACCCGGGCCCGGACACTTCCTGCTTCGTCCGTCCTCTGACGAGCCATTTCCGACCGGCAGCGCCCCGGTCTCCTCAGTCGGAGCAACTTCGGCGCGTGAGCGCCCATGACGCCTCTCTCTCTCTCTCTCTCTCCCTCTCTCTCGTTCTTTCTCTCGGCCTTCTGCTTCGACTATAGCCGTAGATACTGTAGACACATGTGCACCCCCCCCCCCCCCGCAGAGAAAAAAGAAATGGGAAAGAAAAGCTGTCCTTCACGAACATATAGTGGCAGAGTGGACTCGGAGAACCCGTTGCTGAATCACATTGAGTGTTCCAAATCATGCGTTTGCTTGCTTCCTCTCAACCACCATTAAGGTTCACATTTGCATGGGGCCCTGGTGCAAAACGTATTTTGTTGAAAAGAAAGGTGATTTTCTTATTATATCAGCTGCCCGTTTGCTGTATGAAGTGCAAACCGCACGTAAGAGGAACGGGCGAATGGTAGCAGACAATTGGCAGTTTAAGAAACCCACACCGTAACTTTTTTTTGTCTTTAAGTGGGTGATGGAACAGTCTATAGTGATGTACATTTTTATCTTCTCGTTTCTCGAAGTGGTGAACTTTTAATAAATAACCCATGTTCTCCGATTCCTCGTCTGAATGTCAAGCTCGGCTTCTCTTGCCACGTTTTCTGAAGCTATGAAAGTTTCGGGGGCCGATCCTTTCACAGGCCTCTAATTGCAAATGAAAATGATTCAATCTCAGTTCCTATTTATCGGTACTCGACTGACCTGCTGAGAACACCCACACATACACACGCACAAAAAAAAATGGTTCCGAATAAGGGTATTTTATGTTTGAAATTTCATAGATGCAACCTACCCACTCCCTGGAATTGTGTTTCTATTTTTTGTTTTTGTTTGTTGCATATGGTAGCATTTGGGAAACGTGGGACGTTTTACACAGCAAACCAGTAATTGATCGTCAGCAGTTACTGTTGTTAAAAATGTACTTGACAATAATATTGTATTTATTTCATGTATCATGGAATACAAAATGCAAACCACGCGTTATCAATATCTGGATTCGTAGTACTACGCATATACTTCGGATTTATTCAAGGCGTACACGTGCCAATATAAAGTCGACCCAAGTAAACAAGCAGCCGGCATATACGCGCAAAGCTCAAGAAGATGTAAACGACGTTTTACCACACACAACGACAACGTAATCCCCAATAACAATTCAAACTGGCTAATACAATATATGTTTCACAAGTATTAAAGAGAAGAGAGAGAGATAGAGAGAGAAATTACGTGTTTTCTAATACCTCCACCGTAGCCTACTTTATTACTGAAGGCAAACAATTTTATATTTGATACCAATAACTTCTATCCCTCGTTGACGATGTGAGTTGTGGTAGATCAAACAGTTCAGAACAAGATAACTGACAAGCAATAAATGCGAGTGCCGAAGTGCGCTCTGCAGTGGCCAAATCGTCTAGCCCCTTGAAATAACAAATATCGCGCCAGAACTGCGAAGGGGCGCAACAAATGCGTAGCGATGTAAACGGGCGCACATTTAGAAAGAGGTGATGCGTACACCATAGCGCAGGCTTCCCTTTATCTATGGCACCAGCAGCCACGCACGTATAAGCGGGAAGTGCTGCCATAGACCCGTTTAATAATACGAGGTTAAGAGCACGCCCCGCAAATTTATGGCGGCCCAGCCCAGTGTTGAGAGCACGAACCACTAAACCACGAGGAAGAAAGGGAGAGAAAACGACGCGAGTAACATTCGCTTGGTGTACGGCGCCTGGGACAAGCGGAAGCATGCGTGTGCTTCATCACACCGCCTGTATGGTTATCGCCTTCGATTCTTTTCCGAATCATGTAGCTTCTCGAGTGCGAGAGAGTGTTTGGCCTTTTCGCAGGTAGAGGGCGTGCGTGGAAGCTTTCACCATCTGTTAAACATTACTTAGCTGAACGTGTTCCTTGAGAACAAAACCGAAAGACATGCAAACTTGCAAATGTGTATTGAATGTAAGCTTGTTCCAAATACGTAAGGAAATTTTCATTAAAAATTGTCTTTGTTCCTTTAAACAGGTGTTATTTATATAAAGAAGTTTAGTCAAGTAAAGGGTGAATATGACTTGTCACTGAAGGAATATTCATAAGTAACTATCCAAACGAACAACTATTGTATTATTTTTTTCCACGATGCCTGTTCTAAAACGCGTCACCAGTTTTATGAGGAATGGAAACGAAGTATTCATGACACCATTGCCGAAGACCCTTGCCGCCTGCACAAGGCACTCGCGAACACCTATTACCGTGGATGCATCGTCTGCGCAATGTCTAATGCAATCGCAATGCGCTGTACACTAGAATTGCGCAAATAAAGATCCCAGGAATGCGAGGCTCTCTCGAGTCTCCTTCTTTATAACCTGAGCTCGGGAAGCCCCGAGAAAAAAAAAAGAAACTAAAAATAGACAATGCGGCTGGCGGTAAAACCCCACCGAGTTCACCCAGGATAGACATGCACGGTTGGTGCGACGGGGGGTGAGGCTCTTTGGCGGCCCGGTGCTACCGTCGCTGCTGCATGTCAGGATTCCCGGGCCCACCTGGCTGGGCTATGCGAGCGTTCGAGGTTCACGGACGAGTCCGCGTACCTGGCCAGAGCGGAGAGAGGGGCGCCGTCACTGCAGCAGACGTCGTCCCGCGCTGCCTTTCAGAAGCACAGGCCACGTACCATCCATCACGCTCCTCGCCGGACGCCCCGGTGAAAAATGGCGCTGTAGTCGCGATAAACAACTGCCGCGCGTCCCTTGGAGCGTTGGAAAAAATACAAGAAGCTTCGGGTGTATACATATCTTGAGCGCGGGCAAAACAGAATTCGGGACGCACACGAGGAGAGATTCGAGACGGGACCCGGAACGGTGCGCCGCGAGAGAAAAGCATGGGACTGTCTAGTTCGAGAGGAGGACACGGCGGCCGAGCTGCTGATGGGAGTGTCAAACTCCGGTCAGCGACGAACAAATTCTCTACCTGATCTTAGTGCCATCTAGCAGGTGGATACCAGCTGGATGATGGGTTAGACGTGTTCGATGACTTCGTACAACAATAGTGAAAGCGTATGAGGAGAGCCTATTTGAAGTGTGCGGTTGCTGGAACAGCCACTTAGCCGACAAACGGGCTGCCGGGGTATGAGGAAAAACAAAAAGAACAGCCCTTTGTTCATCAACAGGGCAGTCACAGCGATAGCTGCGACAGGTCGTGGCGAAGTCGCATGGGCATCGGCGTCGTCTTCATGCACCCTGGTGCATGAACAAAAGCGCTCGCCGGGAACAAAACAGACATCTGGTCATACTGTTCCGAACGTTTCTGTTCCTTTTTGTTCTGGAATGCGTGAGCACGAACTCTTGGCATTGACAGTACTACGACGGCATTTTGTTTTCGGATATTTCTTTGCATTTTGCAAGAGAGCACGTGCAGTGGGCATCGGGTACTGCGAAAACCCTAAGTATAAAGCCGGTTGTTAACGCTGTGGCGTAGCTCCGTGGTAACGACTGCTCTTCGCACGCAGCGAACCCAGGTTCCGTTCCCGCGGGCGGCAGGCGATCTTTTTCAAGGCTTTGGCAACATTGACGACGGACACCTTACACCCTACTACGTCAAATACAACAACATCAACAAGGAACGTCGTTTCCAATGGTGGGAAGGCCCACAACAGCTATAGCTGAAAGACGAGTAAATGCGCGAACATCTTAGTTCGCGTTCTACTCCACTTCATGCAGTGCTCAGCGCTGACTTCGCCTCCAATGCCACACAAGACCTCCCTTCTCTCTTTCACTCGCCTCCCTTCTCTTTCTCTCTCTCTCACTCCTCCCTCTTTCGCTCGCGCTTAAAATCAATCTCGCTCGTGTTTGCCCGGCGCTTAGGAAGGCGAGTCCACTCGCGACGCCGATCTGGGGCACAAGGCACAATTCAGGGCCGGTGCTTTCGCTTTCTCGTCCATTTCGAAATATTCGGCCAATCGGCTCGTTTCCAAGACTCCACGTGCGCTCTCTCTCGTCAACACGCACGCCCACGCGCGGACCGCTGTCCGCTCTTCGAAGCCTCATCCGTCAAGCCGCGGCGCAACGAAAACAACGGGTGCACGGCCGCAACAATCGCAACGGACGGCGCACGGCGCGAGGGGCGAGCAACCGTGTCCGCCGGCTGTTTATCACCCCCGCGTACACACGCACACGCGCATACGGCGACCGCTCTCCGCGCTGCCCAATCCGGCGGACCGCAGCTTGGGAGCTGCCCGGATCGATCATCCTCGGCTGCCAGGGCGCCTTCCTTCACAACGGACGCTCGCAGCCGCGTTTTTGAGAACGTTGCCACGACGCGCCAGGAAGCTCCAAGGGCCCGGCATCTTGCTTATCGCGCCGGCCCCCGCGTGCAGCACTGCGAGTTCGGCGACGAGACGGGAGTGCGCGCCGGCGCTCGTCCATCTTCATCAGAAGCCGGAGTCGGCTGCTTGTCGGGCCGCGTCGACCGGGTCTCCCCATTGGACGACGACGACGGAGCCGTGGAAGGCCGTGCACTGTAGCGACGATTCTCCCGCCACGGCGACCGTGGGGAAGAACTTGAGCGAGCGGTTTGAAAAATGCGACCTCGGATTGGGGTTTTCGCGTGCGTGTTGTTGACGCGGGGAGCCTGCACCGGTGCGTACGCGTACGGCAGTCACGCATTTCCCTCGTGTTTTCCGGGCGGCGCTGAGTCCGCGAACATTTCTACTGGTGGAGGGAGGGAGAAATCGAAGAGGTGACGCATCGCTGAAGACGTCCTTGTTTTCTTTTTTCGTAGGTTCGATGCGGGCGTTTTACGGTCTGATAGTGTTTAGACGTATAGCATATACTTGTCTCATTGATTAGCAGGTTATCTCCTTTTGACATTAATTTGGTTAGTTTTCTGGCTTCCAGATGATATCCTCTGCTGTGGCCTTCTTGTTGGTAACTCGAGCAAGTCATCGACGGGAGGCTGGGTGCCGACTGGACTGATGCATGGTTGATCATCGCGACGCCTTGCGAGCGGCCTCCAATTCTAGTGATGCATAAGTGTGAGAGGCCGGAAATGTGCTGGGATGGAAAAGACGGACCGCATCTTGAATATGCGTAGGTGCAATAGCATCAATGAACGCGCCGCGGTGCTGAAAGCATCCACGGTGTCTTCGGAAGACCCGAGAAACGACAAGCGTGCAAGACGCTCGATTTTGTCAGCGAGCTGGGACAACGTCTCACCGGATGCTTGTCGTTGATGGCATAGCTCAGCACGGTGAAGGTGACGTTGAGGCCCATCGCCGAAATGTTCTTCTAACGCCTGCACCAGCAAGGTGTACGGCCCACGGGATTGTGGTGGCATATGCTGGAGGACATGCAATGCTGAACCGCTGAAGTTGACTGCAAGTGGTCCAGTGATTGGCTTTACTAAGAACCTCGTACTGGGTTACATAGGTAGATAGAGGTATACAGTAGTCGGCGCGACATTGGTCGTCGCTGATGCCGACGGAAGATCAGTTGGACTTGCCTGTGAAAGTCCTGGCTGGACCAGCGCTTGCAGGCCATGAAGAAGTGCGACCGATATCCATGAATAAATTCGATAGAACCTCCAAAAGGGTCGCGTCTCTGTGCCTGAGCTCCTGGTGGGTTAGTTGGTGGTGGGCGTCCAGCAGGGCTTCAATGGCCGATGAAGTGTCAGTTTGAATGTTAGGGTCGATGGAGTCGGGAACCCGCCGGGGGACGTTGGCTTCTCCGGCACGCGGGAGCTCATCCTCAGGTCGTCGAGATAGGTCCATGCGTGCCGGCAGAAGGCGTCTTGACTGAAGATCCTACTTCTGACACCAGTTGTAACGCTTTAATTTAAGCGTGTCTCTTGCCCCGAGCTCTTCCCTGCTTGTCCCCCGTGTGACGTCTTCTTCCTCTTCTCACACCCGCCACAATGCTTTAAACTCGAAATGTATAAATTGTCGGAAGTGTTTTTCAAAACAGAGGTTGCAATTCACCCTAAATCTGAGTCCCCTCCAGTATTAAAGCTTCATTCAGTTTCTTTTAAGTAAAATTATATTGAGTAGCTCTTTCGGCAAGTGATGAAAACATTCTGGAAACCTGTGTCATTGATATGTTTGTTTTTTTGTACTGTATTTTGCTCGTTCACTCAATGGCAACCGGACCTCCAGCCTAGCAGACGTCATTGGGCGTTCCGAATGCTAATCTGACAAATGAGGGTACCATACACATTCACCTTTCTGCGCCGAAATATATGGTCGCGTAGCGCATAAAGCGTCTAGCTGTCGAGACCAAGAACACGTGCTTGGGGAACTGGATAGCGCTCGGTCTTTATAATAATAACAGTCCTCATTATTCGTATCGGCTCTGTCGATATATATAAAGAATGATCTTCCTTATATGAGTGGTCATCGCTTATGGTTGGTGTCGCCTCGAGGCATGTATGCATTCGAAAATATAACTTCGTTGCCGATCTCTGTAGAGGCTGATAATTATCGTAATTGGATGTTTAGGCTGGCAGGCGACAAACCCTGTGATACACGCCGCCAAGGATCACTGTGGCTTCATTCCCAATAGGTAGCATCTACAACTGCCCAGCTTCGCCTCTTATGTATCTAGAAATCTATAGCCGTGGCAATAAATGTCCGTCGAATCGTAATGGCTGCCTAAGGCCGGCGTTATGATTCGTATCCCTTCTTACTGGCATAGCCATGGGGTGTCATAAGACATTGCGATTGCTATCCCCGTTTTAGGCGTGAACCTGACCCTCAAATAACGACTTTTTTATGGTTGTTCAGCGGTTAGATAGTTTAACTTTATATGAATCGAGACTTGTTAGAGATTATGGTGACGGTGATGATCGTTACCACGACATATTCCTCCACATTTATCCGGGAGCGACATTGCTCTAAAATGGAAGTCGTTTTTGCAGACGTCATTAAGAGTTAATCACAGGGACGGGCCCCTAAGCATCACAAATTATGACAGCGTGTTTTTGACGGGACCTCATATTCAGCTACAAACGGCACTTTCTTGAGATATTTCAGTTTCAGAAATGCCAATATATGGACTACTCCTGTCACTACTGATGTGAAGCGTGTACGGCATACGGCACGACTGCGGCGGTGCTTTTACGGCGGGACAAAACACGCAAAACCCGTAACGGGAACCTAATTTCACGATTCCAAGGGGGTTTCTCTACCTTATTCCTGAACACGTACTCGCGATGTTTATAAAATGAATAAATTCGCGGACATTTAACGATCCGGTGAAAACTGTCGCTTTCTGTATGCCGTTATATGTCTTTGCTTTCTTGTTCGTCGCCAATAAACATGGCTACCGGCGTTCTCCCTTGCATCGCGAGCCCTTTGACAGATTTAGACCGCATCTTATTTATAGGAGACGCGTCACACTCCTTCTCCGTTGTTTTTTTGTCTTTGTGAGCCACGTGTTCGCGTTGCAATGCGTGAGTCTCTGTCTGACTATAAGCGTCCTAAAAACTTGAAACCCCCGACGTGCCGGGCAGACTTGTTCGTCATGCACGTCTTCCCACGGTCAACGCACTCTCGGGCGGCGAAACAACGGTGGCGGCTCCAAAGAGGAGGAGTTGTCCCGCATAGTTTGGTGGGCGAAAAAAGACCATTAGCCAAGGGCCCACAACCGGGCACCATTCATCGGCGTCCGCGGCACAGAAGAGTTCGTGATCTATTAACGATCCCGCGAGTGACGACTCGGCCAGCCGAGCGAGGTGACTGGACACGAGGATTGGAGGACGAAGCGGGGGGCGAAGGGAGAACAAGAAGAAGCCTCGGGCCGAGGGAGCGAGCCGAGCGCGCTCTGCATAGGAGAGCAGCAGAAAAGAAGAAAAAAATAATACAAAGTTGGCGGCGGAAAGAAAGTGGAGACCGGTTTTTCGTTCGCAATGCATCATCACCGGGAATGGTCGGACGGGCGGAACACGCAATTATTACGGGCTCGCTTTTCTTGCGCCGAGGTTAAGGCAACCGTGTCCGGGGCCCAGCAGAGACGAAGGAGGCAAACGGGGCCTCGTCCGAGAGACTTTCGGGTCCAAAAATAAGCGCGGGCAAAATCACACACTCACACAAACAACAACAAGAAAATGCGATGAACAAAACAGAAAGCTGGACATTAGTGTGTCTGGGTCGACACAGGCTCACTACTCTATAGATACAGATGTAGGTGGGCGTCGCCTACTGCGCTTGTGTTTCGCTCTGTTCCCATCGACAACAAACACACAAACATTTTTGCTCTTGTTCATGCTCGTGAGCGCGAACGAATCCAAAGCAGGTTTTGTTTGCGTACGAGGGAGGGAGTCCACCCTCATGTCTTAAGTTGAAGATTTGTTTGCAGATGTTTCTAACAGATTTTGTCGGTTTGTTTGCGACTGCTTTCTGAGTTTATTTTATGACGTGCGGATGAGTGGGATTCGGGGTGCTAACTTTCAGTCATCAAAATACGCTCATGCGAGGCAGTATCCGATGCTTTTCGCGGTACATCGACCACGCTGTTACTTTTTATGCAATGGTGGATTGTTAATTCATTGAACTAAAAAGAACGGCGTTTCATTATAATTGTGTAAGTGTCGTTTAGTTTGTCATACTATTGCAGATCTCTAGTATATATGCGTGTCTAGGAGTATGGTATCACGGGTCTACTATTTGACAGCGCGCTTCACTTCTCTGCTCAATCGCTATTTATGCTTGACTTAAAACAACCTATCAGGCCAACACGCGGGCAAGGTTTGAACGTCCGAGCGTTCATAAATGTGAAGAAAAAAAATAAAGTTAAAAACTATTGTCCAATGTGCCGTGTTTGCTATTTTACCCTTGCAAAGTAACGACAGTATTACTCCGTGATAAATACTCGTGACCAATCCCTCCAGTGCATACTTTGTCAGTAAATATTTTTAGACCAGTAAGACTCAGCGGTTGTTTGGGGGAAGGTGCCTGAAATGCCAACTTTGCGCAATCACCAGAAAGCGCTTCTAACTCAGTGTGTGCTTCTATGTTTATTTTTTTTCCTTAGAAAGAGGGAAAGGGGGGAACAAAAATAAAATTTCAGGACAATTTTTTTTTGTGGTCATTGAGTGAACAATATATATTTTTCTTCAAAATTAAATATTGTCACAAGACATGCTCGTCAAAACACATCTGAAAACGTCCTATCATGTTACCTTCGTCAGATGAAAAATTAATATAAGTTTGAGGCTCGACTTTTTTCCAGAGAACGCAGGGATTCAGGTGCAGTTTGGCGCCATTTGCGCCAAACTGCACCAAAGTGCTTACTGTGCAATGAAGTTCTAAAGTGCAATAAAGTGCTTACATCCTGCTACGCTCGACCAAAATGTGAGGAATTTGAGGCTGCATTGCGCCATAAGTTCGTTTTACTTTATGAATATAGAAGCGAATAAATAGTTCAGGCGTCGCTGCATAGCCAGAATGTTCCGGTTTCTACCACGGATTTCTATAACTTTCAGTTATCATTTAAAATAACTTGTGATCCGATTTAAATTTCATTTCGAATATATGACTCAATACTCGGAGGAAGTTTCGTGATATTTCTCATTGTTCGTGGTCTGTTCAGGCGGTTTCATTAGTTCCGTTGAGTGCGCTTCCCACCGCGCACTCGTGCACTGCAGAAAAGCCATGCCCGCGTAGAAGACATCGCAATTTTTCGAATGTCGCTTCGCCGTAGCGCAGCCTCGTGGAAACGTATGGGTAAGATGCTGCTCCAGTGTAGAATGGTGCAAGAGCGTAAAAGGATAGAAAAAATATTTCTGCATGTATATATATGATATATATATATATATATATATATATATATATATATATATATATATATTCTTTTTTTTTAGTTAAGTGGCGAACTTATGGTGAGATAGGTCTAGTGTCCACGGGTGGAGTGCTGCCGGCACGTAAAGGGTGCTACCGTCCACACGTTGACTTTACATCGTCGTAAAACTCAACCTCTAATAAAGTACATAATTATAATTCAATTAACTTCCTAACTTTATAATCTTTTGCAATGGATGCCAAGAAGAGGTTGTACAGAAGTGGAAAGGCAAAGACGCACTGTCTCTGAGCTGGACAGGCCAACACACCATTTTTAACATGACATTCACAGTGAAATGAACGGCAGTAAGGAGCTCCAATAGTGTTCTTTTTTTTTTCCGCTCCAAAATAGATTTCTGGGTACTCCAATAGGTGCTCCAAAATCACTCGACCCAAGCACATCACTGTTGCTTTTTATGAATAGAACTCTGCAATTGAGAAGATTAAAAAAAAACGACTCAAACTACGATATTGGCTTAAAAACTTAACATATGAGAACCGTACTCATCTGTCCAGGGTTTTCGAGTGCCACAATTTCTGACAGCCCTAGAAACGCAAGGCGTGGCCTATATGATAATGATCCTGCGCTTAGTGATTCGTTCTTTTACTTTATTTTATGAGCTGATGCCGCAATGCGATTGGCTGAAGAGCGATAATGAGATGCCGACACTTGCCTCGCCCGGCGCTTCTTAAGCTATCAGTGACTTTAGAAGAGGCGGCGTTTCGGCCTCACAATTCGCTAAGTTGCAGTGAAACATTATTCGTATTTTCTCCAGAGAAATTGTGCATGCTTGTAAAATGAGAAAACCGGGTTTCATCCAAGCCGCAAAACTTTGCTCATATCTGCCCTCTGTTGGCTAGGATGGCTAGATTGCAGCAGCGCGCCATAGGCGTTTTTTAATCTTTTTATTTATATCCTTGGAGATATGTTTGGTGACCTTCACCAAATGAGGCGGAAACAAAAACAGATGCTTCTCGAGTTACGAAATGGCGGCCGCTGTTGTATAAATACCCACATTTTTTTCTCCTTTTTTCCCCACCAAAACTACGTCGATTATTTGGTTTTCAACCTTCTAACCCTATGTATTTCTCTGCAATATAATTGAATACTTACATCGCAGTTCATACATACTTTTAGTGACAACCTCTCGCGAATTTCGACTATTTTCGCGAAACATCTATTTATGACGGAATCTCATGCTTGTGTTACGGAGGTAATCATTCTTACTACCTTTAATAGACAGAAATTCAATAGATATTTGGAATAGGAAATCAGACGCCTTTCGTTGTGTGTGTTTTTTGTTTGTTTTTTCGTTCAGTACACAAACTGAAACGCTGTTGTTGTTCAATCTGAGGCTGATTGAAATGTGTATCTAAAACAAGGCTCCTGATTTGGCGGACTAAAAGGTTGTAGTAGTTACTGTACGGAGATTATAAACGGGAACAAATAAATATTTAAATATATAGATAAACACTCATTTTCCGTGCACGCCCGCTCAAGAGTGTTGAGAGATTGCACTAAGATATTTTGTAAGAATAGGAGACGAACAATAACTGAATCTGGTTTAGACTGGCGAGATGCGTTTCATGTCGGTTTGTAAAACTTTGCATACTATGACAGCTATAGTCATTGACTGGCAAAAAGGCGAGGATAGGCCCACGAAGAGTTGGGTTTATGAAGCTCTGTAGCAAAAATAACTTCCGAAAATATTTTTTTTATGCTTCGAGTCCTGGGTTACATTGTGTAGCATTCACTACAGCAACGCTACAGCACTGCCACATACCTTATGCTTTATATGAAATGTGTGGCGCTCCCAGCTACCATTTACATTCTAAACAAGCATGCTAAATTGTACATACCGAAATACAGGATAACACGTACCAAAAACGTAACAATAAATTGAGTTATTTGGCGTATTCGGAAAGCTGTTCATCGCTTCTTTCAAGCGGCTCTGATCTGCAACCTCGTGATCTATTCCGGATCTCAAAACGCCGTGTATCAGGAAAATTGATGCACGTGTCACCACGATTCGTACTCTTCACCAACGACCGTGTCGAAGTCCCGAACCAATTAATTGTCCTACGTGTCGAATATCTCATTTCACTTCGCACACACGTCTCTGCAGAACGTGCTCGCGTGTGGGTTTCCGTCACACAAGGATGCTCTGGTGCGCGATGCGTGCGCGAGAATCAAAACACCTTATCAGCTCTCTGCGTGTATACAAAACCGGAAACCGGTCTTCGGGTTTCAAAGCGTGTGCTCTTTATCTTTTCCGTTTTTTTTTATTTGCACATTTATCGTTGTTGCACTTTATCCGAATGATTATGGGAACGCCAACGCGTCGTCGAGCTGTTTGTTGGTTGTTATTCTCCACTCGGCTGGTGCCGTCGGGATCAGCCGGCTGTTGGGTCTCGCTATATCAAAGGCCGATGCTTGTTAGCGGAAGCGGCTCGTGTCGTCGCGCGGAGGTGTCTATTATTTCGGTCCGATTTGTGTCGGGTTCCCACAGCGGATCGTTCGACAGATAAGGGCACTTCTTGGTGGGGACCATTAATTTCGCGTGGCTCCGACGTCGCTCCGTCGTTCGTTGAAAGAGGTCGTAAAGTTCACTGGCGCTTTCGAAGCGACCAACTGAGGATGAGCGCCACAGTTGAATAGCCAGTGTCCAGACACCTTTTATTTTTTTTCTTTCCTTTGTGTCTGTGTGTGTGTTTGTGTGCGTGTGTAGGCGCTTGTACGCGCTTGACTGAATATTTGCTTGTTTTCGGTGATTGTTAAAAAATTCTAAGCATTTCTTTTTTTCTTTCATACAAGATTGGATTCCTATATGCCTCACGGCGTTTCTTTGCTGCTTTATTTATTGTACATATCGAAATCACCCGTAAACCGCTCGAATGCGAAACTTTATTTTACGTAACCACGTACGCTAACCAGGCGGTTAGAGTCTGTTGCAACATAAGAACTGCAAAGAAAGCTCTACCTAAAAAAAAAAAAAAGAGGAAACCCTTTGCTGAATAGTCATATATACTTGATATTGCCTTCGTTCTATTTCAAGAACGCATTGCATCTTTTTTTATGAAACAAGAAAAAGAGTGTTTTTGTATTGAATGGTACAGTGACTCCATTTTTCTTTGTGATTTCGAAGGCGGAGTCTATCTTGCAACAGAGCATAAAGCCAAGGTTGCACACGGCTAATTTATCATACAAAAGACAGTCTCCAAATACGAGTCACCGCAATGTCCGTGGTTCGAATGCCGCGAGCCAAGTTTCCTCCTCAAACTCATTGCCACGCGGCATTCGAAGCAGGGACCTCATGGTGACTCGCGTCCGATTCTTCAAGCAGACTGTCCTTCGCATGATGTATAAGCAGTGTGGCCCCGGTTTCAGATGTCACCATGCTTGACGCATACAAAAGAGTAGTTCCCTCCTAAATAAAACCGTTTTTTTTTCTTTCTCTCTCCTTTCCGCAGACGGCGTGAACGCCATGGGCGAGACGAAGCGGCAGCGGACGTCGTACACGCGGTACCAGACCCTGGAGTTGGAGAAAGAGTTCCACTTCAACCGTTACCTGACGCGGCGGCGGCGGATCGAGATTGCGCACGCCTTGTGCCTCTCCGAGCGACAGATCAAGATCTGGTTCCAGAACCGGCGCATGAAGTGGAAGAAGGAGCACAAGATGGCCAACACCATTCCACCCCAGATCCCGCAGGTGATCCCGGACCACCACCCGCACATGCACAGCGAAACCAAGGCGTAGGCAGGCCAGCTGCTGCCATTCTCATAACATCGTGGTTTGTTTGCCTCTTCCCAATGCGACGACGTGCCCCACACAACCCCGGCCCCATGAGCGGAGGAATACTTACACTCGATCGCGCTCGCTGACTCCTTTTACCCTTGTCCCTAACACTTACTTCTCTCCGTATTTTTTTTTTTTTACTATTTTAAGACGCACACCGTTTCCACAGCCTACCTCGTGGTGTTACTTTTTCGGAGGGTGTACAAGGAGTGGCATCGAGACGATTTGGTTGTTCGTGCGTGGTTGGTGCTTTTTTTTTTCTTTTTCTTCGGACATTTAGGTTGCCGCTTGAGGTGTGTCGCCTTTGGCTATTGGAGTTACGTTCATTATTTTTTATCCAAAATGGAACCAGGGATAGAGTTTAAGTCAGTAATCGCTAATAATGTATGTTAGCCTACAAAAATAATGAAAAAAACTATATTGGCCTTTTTTTCTTTTTTTGGCGGTTTGGGGAGGGGGAGATTGTTAAGCCTTTTCTTAATTCTGCCTTATGTAATTTCAGAGGGTTGTTCTGATTATAAGGCGTGAGACCGGTGATCGGCGTTGAGATGTTTAATACGTGAAACAATTGATGTCGACATTTTCAGTCATGGTTGGGAAATCTTTAAAAAACGTGCTATGCCCGAAAATTTATAAACCAATAACAATAAAAAAACATCGCTGGGTTTTTATCAAAGATAAAACTCGAATGGCCAACGCGACCTCTCAAAATCGTTTCGTCTTTTTTTTTTTTTTTACTTATCATACGTTGTCCTTTTTCTTATTTCTCTCTTCTGGCACGTCGATTTCCGAGAGAGCCCCATCCCCCCGAGTCCTCACTCCGCTCCCTCTCGGCTGCCATGTGCGTACGAAGCTTCTTCTTTTTCACTTCTCTCTGAGTCAAAGAGGAAAAAAAAATAATGCACCATCCAAACAAAGAAATATGTACAAGGGGCCGAACAACCGCCCGCCACCATTTGGCCCTCGAACGAGGCCAAACGCGAACTCCTGCGAACACCATCTGGCGACGATTCCCCAAAAGCTAACAAACCCGGTGGCAGTTTCGTATCACGCAGTGTTACTGCGTTGTTAAAAACATTTAATTCATGTCGTATCCTTTAAAGTACAGTGGGCGAAATCGGAACATCGTTTGCTTGAGTCTATAGTCATCATAAAAGATCATTTAATATTTTTAACAAATGATCAACCATTCCTTGTACCTTCTCTGCCAGATGGGTTCGCCGTTGCATTATCTATCCACGTACCAAACTGTCTCGCATTGCCAAAAAATATAATTAGATAAAATAAAAGCAAACTGTTTATAGCAACAAATAAGACATAACAAATCAAACCACTCTCTTAAAAAAAGTACACCCCGGTACAAACATTTAGAAAAAACAATATTGGGCCGAACAGATCCTTGGGAAACAAACAAACCTGAGAATGACAACGACTGTCTTCTCTACGTGCGTGGTAATCGACAACCTGGGGTCGAACAGAGCTAAGACTGGAATCCAGCGTAACATTCGTTATGAGAACGGAGAACTCCTCAACTCAAACTGTGATCCATCCGGAACTTCAACAAAGGAGAAACGAAGCTACCTGGACAAAAGCAGGTATCGCTAAAGCAAAGGATTCTGTCAAGGAATAGTTGACCCCAGGGAACGCGTGTTGCGAAAACAAACAAACACACAAGAACGCTTATGAAGAAATCCCAGTGTGCTGTCTCGGATCAACGTGACATCGACGCGAAAGCCGTGCAAACCAAGACAAAGAAGCCAGCGACTGGCCCCAAATCCACGGTTTGAACAAGAGAAGGCTCGGCACAGAACGACGCAAGCACGGAATCATCTTCCTCGCGCTACTGACGACCATTGCACTAAAACAAGGGATGGTGCGATACGAAAGCCTTCGCTGGGACACGCGTTCCAAGATGGACGTCGTCCGTCCATTCGAAAATCCCGGACGAGTGTTGGAGCGGGGAAGACGACGTCCCAGCATTTCAAGATACCAGTGGCACAAGAAAGAAAGAAATACCGAAGGAAAAAACAAAAAGAACCACCAATAGCAGACACCAAATTACGTGTATGACACCGCTAAAAAAAAATGAAGGAAATAAGAGAAGGGAATATATTTATATATAAATTATGTATCTGTATAAAGTCGCGCACACATTACACGCCGAAAACAAAACTCAGACACTGACACACACGCACAGGAATGAGCCTATATAGAAACACAAGACACACGACAGCAGTGATGAACGATCTCGTGCAAGGTGTGAAGAGAGTCACGTTCACGCAGGAAGGCTTCGACGCGAGTGGTGCGCAGCGCTTGTCTTGCGGACGTTTCCGATCGGTGCGAAAAAAAAAAAACTGTTTTCCGGCGACGAGCAAGCGCTGTGCGTCGCTGCGGGACTGTGTACAAGAAACGGCGTGTGTCTCGTCGCTGTGCTGTGTGCTATCCGATGCGAGGAAGAAGAAGGAAAAAACAAGAAAAGGCAAGTGATCCAAGAAGGAAAAGCAAAAGTCTGTCCCGTATTTATGTGTGCACAACGGATTCTGGAAAGGGAAAGTGGTGTGGCGTTGTTCCAAGGGGAGAAAGCTTACGTACGATATGCATAAAAAAGACCGAGAAAGTCAAACTCGGCGAGACGCGAGACATAGTACGAGACGATTGTGCAAAACGTGTTCTAGATTGTGATTTTTTTTTCGTGGCGCGTTATATTATATTGATCCTTATTGTACATTATTTTGGATGTTTATAATTAAGAAACGACGTTACAAGATGCTAATTTTAGTTTGTATACATGCCTGCATTTTTTTTCTCCCTTTTTTTGACCTGCTCAAAACGTTTACGTGTACCTTTATGTGTCCGTTGGAGTTTTTGAGTTCTCAGGTTCTAACACTGGTGAATGTTGACAAGGTTTTCGATTGTGTACCATAGACATCATTACCATTATGTTATTATTCGTCCCATTCTTGTTTTTTTTTTCGTGCAGTTTTTCGCGTGTTTCGTGGAATGTTCGGTGAGCCCTGTGTGTATTGAACTTGAGGTTGTGAATCTCTTTTGTAGATACGGGTTCGTTCTTTTTTCGCTCGGTGTCCTTATTTCATGGTGTTTTGTTTTTGAATGATGCTTTCGGTTCAGTTGCTTTCAAAGAGCGAACTGTCTGCTTCATCAAGTCATACGAAGAAGGAAAACTCATACAAACCCATACGTTGGTTTCGAAAGGCAAGCAAGAGACAACCGCGGTGCCATAGAATCCTAAACGTAGATCTCGACAGTGTTCACTCATTTTGTTCACCTTGCTTCTGCCTTGAGAAGGTGCGAGGAATTTGGAAAGCCTCGTTTGTAGTGTTTCTTGCTGTGTGCATAAAACATGCCGCGACGTGTGATTGGACGGACCTTTTTTCTACGCTGGTGATTGATGGGGCATCCTCACGATCAGAAATAACTTCTTTTTTTTCCAAAAATACTTGTTTCAAAATAAATTGTTCTAAAATAGGGATACCAAGGTTACGAGAAGAGGGGAAATGTTTACAAAAGGAACAAAGAGCCAACATGTGGCATACTGTTCTCAGATATATATTATTCTCCGCAACCTTTTCCTTAAGGTCACTTATGCACGTTCATGGCCACTTTTTGCTCATCTTTAACGAAATAAACAAGTGCGTGCGACCTATCCAAAGTACCAAGCAGTAGAGGAGCCTGTCTTTGCGCTCGCTCGCCACTACGGCGGAAAACTATCGTCGGAAGCTCCCGAAGCCCCTCCTTCGCCGCGGGGGCGGTGCTGGGCGTACTCATCCAACCAATCACACGCCGCATTTCTCGTTTCACTAGTGTTTTTGTCTGTACAGGATGCCTGTTCCCATCCTATAGCCTCTCAATCGAATTATCCCGAGAAGGAAACGTGAAGTCACTTTACAAACAGATGTTATTTATCTAGTGTTTTTAATCCACCCTTATTTTCTTGGGCGGCCTAAGACGATACTATTGTCGAAGGTGGGGAGGGGGCGTTGCCCGCTGCGCAAACTGAACTCCCCCGATGACTATTTCCTTGAAAGAAAAGCGGATAAAACATCATCCACTAAATAAAAAAAAAATGCCGGTGTTAGTTGCTCGTGGTGTGACGATTCAGAAGGGATTTAAATTAGATATTCGCGTCGACCCCGAAGGTGCCATTGATTCTAATGGTAATGAAGAGTCACGGAAGCGTTCAGGTGCACAGCGTACGACGCTCGAGCGTAGCTCAGGCTGCAGTTCGTGTTGCTGTGAGCTGGAGAAGAAGTGTAGAAAGCACGCCGCTCCTTTGCGAGGTGCTGCGGCAGGCCAGTGGCAATGCGTGGTTCGGTAGCTGTGTATACCATCCCTTAAAAAAAAGCAGAAGTTGGATCGGAAATGGCGGTCAAGCCTCCGGACCACAAGCAGTGTACATGTGTGTAGAGAGAGAAAGAAAAGCGTAGTTTGGCAGAGAGTGCAGCCGACGAAGGATGCGATTCTCATTATTTTTAGACTCTTCGGTCGGAGAGGAAAGAAGGCTTAGCGTCCGTTGTCGTGTGTATAACCGCGAGTGGTGCCCTCCGGCGCCTTTGTCCGAAAGTAACTGACAGAAACCACAGTAGCGAGACATAGAGACAGTGAGAGAGTGAGCGAGAGAAAGAGGTACAGTGCGAGTGAGCGAGAGAGAGAGACTCGGCCTTTTCAGACTTCTCTGTAAATATTTGATACCCACCATCCGGATTACAGCCGCTGCTATAAATACGCATATACATAGATGTACGACATCAACGCACGCAAACAAAAAACACGCGGGCGCGCGCAATCACGCGTTAGCGTCACGACATCGACACCGCATCCTGAACCGTCGCATTCCATCGTTCACGCTGGCTGTCTACTTGACGGCGACCCCACCTTGCTTTCGCGATCCCCTTCCCCATTCGTAGAACAGAGCCGGGGCATTCGAATCAACTGACGCGCTGTTCGATAAATCGGATCAAGCAACGCCGAGGGCATGGTGATGGGAAGGCAGCGCACTTCTTCGGCGTTTTCGGGAGAATCGAGAAGTAGACACGGCACGATGTTTTCCGGGTTCGCCTGGGTATATGACACAACGTAGTCACAAATTCTGCTAAAGTTGCTAAACAGAATTAGAAGCACTAATAAAGGAAGAAAAAAAAACGATGTTGTAGAGTACGAGGTGCCACAATTGTGCAAAACGAACAGTTATTGATCATCCCGTATCGGCATAAAAGTTCGTTCTGTGCGCACGCAGCATTTTATTTCGTCGGCATTTAACCATATCTCTTTCTTCCGAATATATACTGAAGCCGATCGAACGAGCCACCCAACCGAGAGACACACGAAGCGCCAATGCCCTTGTTGAAAACTTCTTTCTAAAACACGGTAAACATGCAACCCTTAACACACCCTAAGCTACGTCACCGCGGTGCTCCAACATCCAAACGTCAGATGAACCCGAAGGGGTAGGGAAGGTGAATCGGGAGGGCTGTTTCCGCAATTCCCAAAAGTTGCACCCTTCTTTCATCATTCTCTTTTTTTTTTTTTCTTACAGCGTGGAGCAGAGTGTTTCCCAAGGGTGCAAGGCTGCTTCCACTGTACGCGAGAGAGGCAGAGAGGGGGGCGAAAAGAGACACGAGTGAGCGTGCAGGCGCTCGAGTGCGCGAGTGGCGTCTCTTGTTGTGCAAAGCCGCCGTCGCATGCAGGTTGGGGGAAAAGGCAAGGGGCCTCGTCCGCCTGTTTTTGCATGCCCACCACGCAGGCGAAGGGACAAGGCGTTCGCGCACGCTCTCCTGCTTGGATCCGTGTACGAAATGAAGGAATAAAACGAAAGAAAAAATGAATGGGGAGAGAGGGGGAAAAATGAAACGGAGCAAAAGGAAAAAGAAAAAGAAAAAGGAAGCCGTGCACAAAGCGGCATCGCGGCAGCAACGGAGCGACAGCATAAAGGTTCCGCGCTGCCAGCACGACTGCCGCCGCCGCCGCCGCTGCTGCAGCAAGGCCGGCGGAGCAGACAGCCAGGGCAACGCAAACCAAAAGAGAGTAAGAGGGAGAGGGGACATGGCATTCGCTTTTTCTCTGTGGTGTTTTATTTGGAGGGCTGTCTTTCGTTCGCTCGCGTCCTTTCTGCCTGCCCTGCTTCGAGTTCACCCACATAATATCAAAGAATGACAAAGTGGAGAGAGAGAGAGACGAAAGAAGAAAAACGAATATTGTAACAACGTTGATTTATCGCTCGAGTCCCGTGTCACCTCTTAGAGCCGCATGTATATAGAAATGAATATATATATATATATATCCGTTCGCGTAAGCTATTCTGACTGAAGACTGCACCGTTTTCTGTACGCCACAGCCTTTTCGAGTTTGCCTTGTCTATCCAGTTTTCTTTTTCTTTCTGTCGGGTCTCCCTGCTGGACGCAGTTTCATGGTAAATTTTGGGCAGAGCAACGTTCCACGGTATTGATTCGTCCGCAACGCTCAGAGCGACCCTCGGGCCCAACGCCGACGCGGACGCACCAAGCCCGGGGAGTTGGCAAAAATGACGACGGCCGCCGTTTTCGATTACCGGGCTTTGTTTCGTCTCTGTTTAGGTTTGTATCGATTTATCTGTTTATTTCTCGAGCCGGCCGATTCTAGCAGACGCCACAAAGCAGAGTAACTTCAAATCAACTTTTCGAATTTTCCGCCTTACGGACAAATCACTAAAATGCGACAATGGAGGCTCCAGTTCATTCGAGGGCCCCTCTGGGTCAATCCAATCAGCGGCACCTTGATTATTTTTAAGTTGAACGACAAAAAAGAAGAGGGGTCTCATTCCTCACATTTCGGATCGTCTCCCATAATATGTTGTACAAGAATAAAAATTGACAAAAAATGAAATGAAACAGCGACAAAAACGTGGGATTTCAATAGCGCATGATTGTAGCTCGGTTGATCGAATCCCCGAGAGCCAACAATCCATTCGTATACGAATCGAGACTTGGTGGAGCAAACATTGGGAATGAAATAGCTCATTCAATGAGGTTTGAGAGGAGAGGGTCAAATGCTCGAGCGGCTGGGAGGGGGGAACAGAGGAGGGCAAAATGACGCGTAGACAAAAAAAAAAGAAAAAAGAAATGAGGTACTAAGGGCAGCTCAGAGAAGAATGATGAATGGAATGGAAGAGAGGAGAAGGCGGAGAGTTCATTCGCTGCCAGTGGCGAGCATCGAACCTCTCTTGAAAGCAACAGCTCAGCGGCGGTTGGTGGCCGGAGGTTGACAAAAGGGCGACCGGCCAGCAACAATGAGTCATGAGCGGCGTTAAATACGGCCGCCTGCCTTTGAAGGGCGTTACAAACCCCCCGAACAATGAACCTCAGGACCAGCGCTGGGAAGTCGCATTCCAGATCACTATCCTCGCCGCTGCGTCGGTCAACATTTGGGCACGATACGCCAACCGGACTTGCATCTGCGTGAAGCTAAGGCCCAAGCAGTCCCCATTTAATCGGGAGAGTTAGACAGAAGAGAGAGAGAGAGAAGTTTTAGTTTAAGATATCCAGGCTGAAGTGGTAACGTTAAAGCTGCGTTTTGTTCATTTCAACAAGAACTCGACTTCATCAATCCGGTCTTTCAGACTCGCTGTGATGGCGAAATGGATGTGAAACTTTCACGCAACGAGCACCAAGATTTCGACGGTTGAACTTTTCCTGACGCTAACGCACACAGCGTCTTGTAATGCCAACAACTTCCGCGGTTGCCGCAAGTTGGGTTCGTGCTCCATTTATCAGCGTCGCGTCTAACTCCGCGGAACATCCAACGTGAACAAACCTGTCCCCGTCAACCTCGAGTTTGTAAAAATGAGAAAACAACGAGCCTTCTTCACCGACGCGGCGGCAGTGTTTGAGGAGTCGACATGGGCAGCAAGAAACGCGGACTTGGAACAGAACCAATTCGTCGCATCCCGCAGTTAGCCCATGCGCCTGCATCGTACGCGAGGGGGCCAGCAGCCAGTGAGATAAGGGGCGATTGCTGACTCACAGCCGAGCAAGACGGAAAGAATCTCGACAGTAAACAGAAAACCTGGCAATGCGGCAAGAGCTCGACGGCATTTCGAGGCTCGGGAACGGGAACAACGTGGGTCGTTTCTTCATCGGGGAGAGCCAGCGCCGCGAAGATTAACGGATGCGCATTTCGTTAACGGAGCAAACTCGACTTTCCAGTTGCAACTCGGCTCTGTCCGATAAGAAGCACGATGGGATCTCAGGTGCCTTGAAGTCTCAATGAACGGCGCTGTCATTAAACGCGGCAGTACGTAATTACGTCTTTGATACGTCTCAGGGACGACCACAAGCCACCCGTTTAGGAGATGGGAGAAGAAAAAGAAGAAAAAGAGACAGAAAAAAAAAAGGAAATGTAATGTGCACTTTTTTTGGTTATGATTTCCAGCGCTCTACATTTATTACATGTCGGGTAAATGCTTCGGTAATATCGTAACATCATCAACTTGATGTTGAAGTTTGAAGTCATCGCTTCCATTATTTGTTATTCTTGATCACTCTCGGAAGGCAGCCAGGCGGCGAAAATACCACGTTTTTGTTACCTCTCTTTCTCCCTCCTTTTTTTTTCTAAAATGTTTTTTCTTTTAGTTGAAGTACTTTTTTTTTAGTTTTCGTAAGTTGGATTTGTTTTCCGAAGAAAGTCGCCGAGTCTCTTTCCGTCAGTCTACGAAAGGACTAAGCACGGACGCAGGAGAATAAAAAAATTGCTGGCATCAGCAACAGAGGCCGTGGCAACCTGCATGACAGATAACGGGCGACTTTGCTTTCGCGTACGGCGCGCTCAGTAGCGCCACTGGAACTCGCGGCGGTGGGCATTCGCGACTGTCGGAGACAGTTCATCAGTCTAAACTGAAACGGTGACAAAAACAGACGGAGCCGGGAGTCTAAGGGGAGCGCCCCCGGGGGAGGGAAATTCCTGAAAATACCGCCTGCCCCGTCCGCCCCCCCCCCCCCTCCGGGCAGGAAATGGACTTCTCGGCGATGCCTGAACAGCAGCAGCACCAGCCGCGGTGTCGCAGACGCGCTGGGTGACCCCTCCAGACAGAAAACCTTCCTTCTGTCATATGATGTTTTTTTGTTTTGTTTTGTTTGTTTCTTCGCATTGGGCAGCTGTGCCCGATCGTTTCCCGATGAACTCGGTTTTGCCTGTCACCAAGAAATAGCCTTTCCGAGGGTGTGACCGACAGGCTCCACAAAACATATAGAGACAAAAACTCATCCTTCATAAACATTGATTTTTTTCTTCTTCTCTAGTTTTAGTTGGTCTAAGACATACTTAAATGTTGACGAACAGGATAGAGCATTGGTTATTGTCCGTGTAATATTAACAAGCAGTGCGTGTCGGTTTTTTTTTCTTCTTTTTTTCCCGATCGAATTAAGATTATTTTGTAGTCTTTACCCGCTACGGGTAAAGAATATAAAATATTATAATTTTATTTGGACAACCACGTGTTGGCCTTTTCACAGATCGTGTTTGCATAAATTGGAATGCCTCCTTTGGCGCACCCCAAAGCGGGAATTACATTACAAAACTTTCATCACTTCTATTTTCTGTGAGTCTTAACAGGTCGTGGTGGAAACATTCTGTGTTGCGCCTGGCTGCTACTGAACATGTCCATCTTCTCTTACTTTAAATGAAAATATCCTGATTGATTTCTTTCATAGGAGTTCGCACGAGAATTCTAAGTGATACTTCATCAAAGACCATTTCCCTTGTCAGCGCCGCGAAAGCGAGGCTCGAACTCAAAATTGGTACGTGCATCGCCGATTGCTCAAATATCATCCGGTTAAACGCCATTTCAACTGCCGCCTGCTGAAAGCAGTATAATACAACGGACGTGCACGGAATTGCAGTTCGTTTCCGCTGGGCAAGATTGCAATCCATGTTGTTGTAGTTTTGAGGAAAGGGGGGGGGGGCTCACTAGTGCCAGTAGTTCCTTTCTCACAGGGGCGTTGCCCTTCGTCGCACCACTTGTGAATAATGACTGCGAAAACGCTTCGCCCTCTCTGCCAATCCGCGGGGACAGACTTTCATTAGCCATTTCGAATGCGGGCACAGCTCTGGCGCATTCCCTCCGCCTCGCGCCCCACGCAACATTCGGAGACTTTCTGAAAAACGACTCGAGCGCAATGAAACGTTCGTCGAGGCGACAAGCGAACAAAGAAACCAAGCAGAACGCAAAAAAAAAAGAATTACCAGTCCGTTGAAGTCAGCCAGGGCGCAACAAGCGCGCTAGTGTGAGTTCTAGGGCGGGGCGAGGTGATTGCTTTTCGATTGCCCCGATCATTGGTCGCGCTCGCCAACATAATTTTTCTCCGCGGATTCCGGTCTCTGCGGCGGGGCAGCAGATGGAAGCAGTCGGTTGAAAGTGTTTACAAACTCGGAACGAGTTTTGATTAATGACTTCGGGTTCAGGTAGCTGCTATACGCGTTCAGGGCCGAGTGGTTGAGAAACAATTCCTGTATCGACATGCACAGCTCAATAGCGGATGCTATCGGTGGACCTCTGCTCCTATATATGCAGTTAAGAAAACATCTATCATATATTGAATCACACATTACTGAAACACTGGGTACAAAAAGTACGTCGAAGTGACTAAACTCATCGAGGCGGACATGGTTGAATACAAGGTAGCACCGTATACGGATGTTCAAATCTGAGCGTTGATGACTGAAGAGAGGTACACACTATTTAAATGATAAAAGAGTTATAATTTATTCAAATATGAAAAGAAGGAAAGAAAATCTGTTCGTCTGCGAATGTGGACATCGCTTTTTTTTCCTTCTCTTTTAGCGAACTGTTCGCAGAATTTTACGCTGCAGTTAGCACACACTGTCGACTCTCTTTCTTCATCCCATCGATCTCACTTAGAAAAAAAGAATTAAAGTAAAGCGGAAAAACCTTGTCGGGTCGGCGGATGCTTGCCAACCCGCCTACGAAACGACTAGCCTCGTCGAGCTGCACGCAGCCTTCCCGTCACCATAGCCCGCGGAGCCCACACCGACTCGCGCGGTGTCTGGAAACACCCACGTGACAATTCCACGCGGATGCTGCGAAAGCCAGCAACCAACCTACGGACTCCACATTCGTGCGAGCGTACCCACAAACAAATAAACAAAAAATCAGCGCAGGATACGCTAACCTAAATCGGAACAAAAGAAACAAATTGTCCGATGAGTGTGCGCCTCGGATCAGACACGCGTCAAAAGGAGTGGAAGCAGCGTCTGCGTCCCTGGCGTTTCACTTCCGAGTCACGCGCTTCTCCCTTGATTTCCGCTTCCCTTTTTTTTCTTTTTTTCCTCCATCTTAGCGGCGAATTCTTCTTCTCTAGCCAGGCGTTTTCTCCTCGGCCCTTCTTTGTGTAAATAGTGTACATGTCGACGGCTGACACTCCGGATGTAGCACGTAACGTAGACGTGCGAGTTTGTCGGAAAAGGGAGAGTGGTCTTTCAAAAGAAAAAAGAAAACATCGCTGCTGCAGTGTCCTCTTCTCGCATTTTTCCCCGTCACTTTTCTCCCCGCGCTGCTGGTCCCGAGTGTGTAACGAAGGCACCCCCACCTCCTTTTTCCCAGTCGCTTTGCCTCCCAGCCTCGCAAACTTTAATGGTGTAACGTTTTTATGTCGGATAAAACGAAAAAGATACCTCTCAGTGACAGTGTTGGTGGACATGCTAACCGGTTTTTGTGCTGTTGACGAAATAAAACACGTAATATGTCGATTCACCTTGTTTCTGTGGTCTGCCGCTTCTTTCTATATAAAAAAAAAAAACAGCCAAGAGGTACAGCTGGAAAATACCTTAAACACCAGCTTCACACGCAACTTCAAAAGGGAAATTTAGTTTTAGTAATGGGGCAACGAACTATGGATATAAATTCACTTCTCGAAAGAATAAATGAAAACATCTCCACCCGACTGCGTCTCCACGAAACACGCCAAGAGCCGAATCGCAGGACGCCGTGTTGTTGGTCGTTGTTCGGATCGCATGCTCAGAAATGACAACCACGTCCAATGTACGGTCTGCCGAGAACAATTATCCTGGTTGGACGGAATGCACGTTGAGCAAGCGTAATCGTGCACTTTCTTTCAATCAAGATATTTGCTCTTGGCAGAAGTTAAAAGGGAACAAGTTCTGAGCACGAGCTGCGAACAACTTCCGTGAATGCACTCATTACTACGATTTACAAGAAGAACCTGTAAATTACAAAAAAAAAGGAAACAGAAAAGAAGAGGTTATTGACTCTGTGACATTATGCATGTGCGACGCCACTTCATGAAAGTGCCTGCGCATCTAGCTTTCCTCGGATCCATCGGAGGAAAGCTTGCGGAGGAATCTCGGCGAGTGATGAGAACAACGTTTTTACGAAAACATTATTAGCGAAATGAAAGTAAAAGAAAAAAAAAGGCATGATGTGCAATCGGAGCCGTCGCTTGGCATCGTATCAAATATTTTTCTTTTTCTTTTCTCCTGTCTCATCATTCGGCGAGTTCACTCCGTATATTCCAGTGGTAGGCTATCCGAGCATCAGAGGAAGATTCGATGCACGGGAAGTTTCCGGAATACATATTTGATCGAGCCATGTTACATTTCAGTGTCAAGATGTTTTCGGTATCCAGTTTACCCTGCAGCAAAAATATACGCACAAAAAGTTTTTTTTTTCTTTTATGGATTAAGGCAGCATTTGATGTTATGATTGAACAGAAAATAAACACAATCGATCGAACCCCGACAGTGGAACTTCGACAAGGTAAGTAATTCAAGTGCATAAAAAATGCAGAACATCCGAACCACCTAGAGCTGTGATTGGTCAACTCTTGCGAGCATTCGCGTTGTATTCATGAATCATTATTTAAATGCAACCAGGATGCTTTTCAAGGTGTCAGAACACAGAAGGAAGGTTCCTGAGAATTCGCTTTTCACTCGCAGGTTTCACAATTTGTTTCAGGTCCCATCCACCCCAGACCAACACAACATTCAAGAAAAAAAGAAACGATCGACGATTGGAGGCGCCCGAGCGAAACTCGCTTAATAAAGTGCATCGGCGTGCGATACGCGAGAAAAAAATCATCTCGTAAATTGAAGCCGTTAATTTCCATACGACAGGACCGAGGAAAAAGAAATCGATTATACCCTTTCGGCCTCACATTCTAAACTCAAAGAATAAGAAATAAGAAGGGACAAAGAAGAAGAGATGCTGCGAAAACTCCGGGGAGCGCTAGGTTGAAACGGAAACGCAAATTCGTCTTTACAGCTCCGCGGAAACAAATCCTTTTTCCTTGATTGACGAATGAGGCGTTTTATGGCTTCTATTGCGCATTTCCTGCAGTGCCGAAACGGTCTCGGCGGCCTTGGTTGCTTCGGAAGGGAGGCGCCCTCGAAGCCCAAAACGACGTTGGGCGCACCGGGGAAAGGTTATGAATACTAATGAGAGATGTCGGCCTCTCCCCTTCGGCCCCCTGGAGAAGGGCAGGGCAGTCACGCTCTCGGCCCGCACCGACCGACCCAAAGGGAAGGACCAGAGAGGACCGACTGCATGAATAAAGGCCCCATGCGCGCCCCGGGCCCCGATAAGCCTGGCTGTATGTAGGATATATACGTGTGAACCTCCTTCAGGAATGCGCTCCTCCGCTCTATTTATTGGGTCGTGTGTGTGTGTGTCTGTTCCGGTGATCAGAACGTAAACTCCTCGAGAGAACAAACAGGTTTGCAAGCTCAGAACTTCAAAGCAATTTTTTTTTTTATGAATTACGGTGCATTGGCGACGTGCCATCAGGCTAAAGGCTGGCTCACACACTTGCGACTGCTTACGAGTGTGCGCCTTAAAACCTCTTAAATTATCTTACGACGAGAGAACACGCTGGTGTCATCTATGGCGTAACCGTGGAACACTTGGAATTTCCGTGAGTTTCCTATCTTTTTCGCGCATATTTATTCCTTTGCGTGAAAAAAAGAAGGAAATAAAAATAAAAATTCTCATTATGGTATAAACGACCATTTCTCATAAATAGTGCGTACATATGATCTCGCAAATACCGTTCGCTCTAGTGGTACACGCAGTTCCAGGGTCACCTCATAGATGGCGCCGGCGTACCAGTGTGCTCTCTCGTCGTAAGGTACCGCAAGAACTCGGTCGTAGGCAAACGCAAGTGTGTGAACATGCCTTTACGCTGCGCTTATCGGGGTAGAACGCTCACCAGACGCCCACTGAGGCAGACTAACTTCCGGCTGTATAAACATACACACAACAATTTGCTTTTGTAGAACGCTGCAAACCACAACGGCTGGAAGTTTCGGGGACTGGCATGAACGTGCGAAGGGTCATTCGCGCCGTGAGCAAGTGCTCGAACGGCCTGCAAATGTATGTCCGTAGATGCCGAGACTCGCATTATTTTTGCCTGCTCAGTCCGCGTAGATAAGGAATGCAAAATCCCGGGAAAAACAGATTGCTGTAATCGGTGACAGGTTAAAGGGCGATTCACACACTCGCGTCGAGCCCGACCGAGTGCAACTGCAACGGCTTGCGACGTACGGGTTGCTATGGCGACACTCGCGACGAGCCAATGGGGAGGCGCGCTGCTGCACGACGCAATGCAGCGCAACGCGGTCGACCCAAATGTGCGAACCAGTCTTAAAGACCGACGACCAGTTCGAGCTTTCCACTTTTCCCTCGCTTCCTCCGCTCCCCCTTCTACTCTGTCCACCTTTGCCTATTTCCTCCTCCCCCATGGTGATGAGGAGGATCTTCTGCCTTGCAGAATCTCCAGTCTGGTCGTGGGCCTTTAAGGGGAGGTGTAAGCCCCTCCCACCTCTTTTCCCGTTAGCAGAGCGAACGCTGGAGAGAATGTTACCTCCTCTGCAGTGTTCGCTCTGCTAGCGTGGAAAGAGGTGGGAGGAGCTTCCACTTCACTCTTAACCTGTCACCGACTATATGTATAGGCTGAAAGCTGGTTTCAGGACGGCGACACTACAGGGTATGCGACCATTATACGCAGATGCTCAAGATGATGCGGACGCGAACGGCTAGTGGCATTGTCGATGCTATGCATCGCTCAGGAGTCGTGAAGGAGAGTCGACATAGGTTTCAAATCGAGGACTCACTTTTCATTGCCTTATATTTGAAGCCTATCAGTGTAAAATAATATTTTGAGAGTATGAAAAGTATTGTTATAATTATATAATAACATTCTCACTACCCTATTACAGTACCTTCAGAATCTAATGTGTGTCTTTGATTCCCAGACAGAATATATTGCGAAATCTTAGAAAACTTAATATTAGCCACGATTGCTTCTTAATTATATCTCATATCAGAGCGTGAAGTCTTACCCCGATTAAAAAGAAACGTGTTGCACTAAACATGTGCTAGGTAGAGGCACGTAGTTTCATGTTTAGAAATGTCACAAAATCTCGAGAGTTTTCTTCTACCTTGTTGGTATACTTCATCATGTGCTCATGTTTGTTGCCTGGAGAAGTAGGCGACACACAAATTCTTGCCATGTGTTAGACAACATGTCCTTAGCCATTGTCGCTAAAACATATGGTATCCTCGCCTTCGAAGTCGCTAGAAAAACACATGTAGCAAAAAAAAAGAAAAAACTACTTGATATGTTGCGTAAAGTTCATGACAGCTTCCATGCTTCTTTTGTGGTTATTAAAACAAGTTCTTTCTTAATCAGGCAAAGTCGTTATGCTAACCTCATACATTTAAACAATCGCATGACATCTTTGGATAACTGGTGTAATGGCAAAATTAAAATTATCAAAAATTTTAGCCAGCGTTCTTTATGTCACTTAACAGCATTTTCATGACTATCAATGCAAGCAACAGTTCATCTATCAGTACTCCTTTTTAATTATTTCCGTCATACATATATAAAAGAAGACAATGTCATCTCAAAGGGCCTAGAAGGTGGGGCAGAATACCCAGTTTAGTATTATTTATTTATTTATTATTTAGGTACTCTAGAGGCCCTCACAGGCATTAGTTAAGGGGACCAACAGTTCAAAGGACAAAAGTCAAGCGGCAACACACATACACACAAAAATAAACGATACAATGCATGCTTTAAAAAAATATCGGCACATTACGGCACTTTCACCAGTAATTGAAATAAATATATACAAAAAAAGGTTCTATAAGAAGGTGCATGAAACAGACGACGAAAATTTCAATTCATCTTCCTACTCAAGCAGCATCATGTTTATGGCGACAACCAAAAAACGCATGATCACTGATGGAGCAATTTCTCTTGGAAGGCTTTTCCAACCCGAAATGGCAAGGAGAAGAGGCGACGATAATAATCCCTGTAGAAGGGGAACAAGGGCGTACAAAGGACAAACAAAAATCTCCAAACAGAGCTAGGTGACTGGTGCGCGACCGCAAAATTCCGCCTGGTCTATATGGTATCGAGCCAGGGACCTCTCCATTTCGGGTGGAGCATTCTACCAACTGAGCTAACCAGGAGTTAGACGTCAGTAGATCAAACGGGTTTTATCAGCTGCCACCAGTCTCACACCAACAAGGGTGAAAGGCCCTAGATTTTTAGGTTATGATGATAATGCAATTAATGCAAAGGTGCAATCAAGCTGGACAAGAATGACGATAATAATCCTCGGAGAAGGGGAACAAAGGGGATAAAGGGCAAACACAAATCTTCAAACACAGCTATAGGTGACTGGTGCGCGACCGAAAAAATCTGCCTGGTCCTTGTATCGAGCCAGAGACCTCTCTATTTCCAGCGGAGCGCACTACCAAGTGAGCTAACCAGGAGTTAGACGCCGGTTGAGCAAACGGGTTTTATCAGCTTCCAGTCTAACACCAACAAGGGTGAACGGCCTGCGATTTTAAGGTTATGATGATAATGCAATTAATGCAAAGGTGCAATCAAGCTGGACAAGAATGACGATAATAATCTGCGGAGAAGGGGAACAAGGGGGACAAAGGGCAAACACAAATCTCCAAACACAGCTATAGTCGGTTACAAGTTAAGAAGGTAGGAGAAGCTCCTCCAACAAGCGTGATGCGCCGGTTTGAAATCCCTCCGCAGTCGAAAGAAGAGTTCACTGGAAACGCTCCTTGTTCCGCTTCAATGCATGGATAGATAATGGCCACAGAGTGGTGCCAACTTGTCTTCGACCCCCACTTTTTAAGAAAGCGACCTTTGTATTCATCAGAGGGGGAACCGAGCCCCTGAAAGCAGCCTTTGTATCCATCGGAGGGCGAAGCTAATCCCGAAAGTCGTCTTTGTTTCGATCGGAGGGGAAGACTCTAATCTCCCTCTCGTGGCTTCCGACAACGCTAAGTCAAAGTCGAAAGATAAAGCAAATATGTACAGAAAGGCAAGACCCTCCTCGCGCGTTGGCCGCAACGTCACGGAAACGGTGGGACGCTATTGGATGCGGAGGTGGCGGAGGGATATATGATTCCCTTTGAGGGGCATTTGCCGCTACCTTCTTGACTTGTAACTAGGGTTCCGCGTTTTCGGTTTCTATTTTTCCAAAATTCGGCGTACTTTTTTCGGTGTTTATTTTAAAATCCAATTTTCGGTTTTTTTCGGCGTATATTTATGCCCACAAAATTTTATCGGCTTTTTTCGGTGAATATAAAACAAACACCAACGAACACCGGATCAGATTGTCCTTGTAGCTCTGATATTTGTGATCACTCAAAGAATAACGGCACAAATACATTGAAAAAGAAATGGACATTTTATTTGGCAAATGTGTGCAACTGTAAAAGAATCAAGAAAAAAAACATAGAAATACAAACAAGTCAGATATGAAGCCTATGCCCAACAAAACATGGAACTTCACCTTCTGTATGTCAGGATTACGTGATCTTATTATAGTACACACACATGTACTTTCCCAGGTTCTCCTCGTTGATCCGCACTCTTTCTTTCCTGTTAATATGACCCTGAGCTTCGGGAATGCCCTCTCAATGCTAACCCTGGACACTGGCAGGCTCAGGAGATGAGGCGCTGCCTGTGCCAAAATCGCCAATTAGCCAATCTGACCGCCAAAGAGAACACGGTGCGATATTTTGAAGCACAACACATCATGCAGAGCTTGCATCAAGTCAGTCTTCCTTACAACGAGTTTGAAAACACGCTCGTACATGGAGAAGTCATGGGGCATTTTGAATTTCACCTTCCGATCGACGATGCGCACATTAAACCAAAACGTCGTGATGGCATCCGTGTATCCCATACATTCGGACACGTTTCGATAGACACTGTCGTTCCACTTTTTAGCCACGGCTCTGCGGTACGACTGGAAGGTTAAAGTGACCTTTTCCGATTAAAACAGAATTTTCGAAAATGGATTTGACGTACTTTTATCGGTTTTTATCGGTTTAAATCGAAAACGCCGAACTGACCTTTTTCGGTTAAAACCGAATTTCTGAGAATGAATTCGGCTTACTTTTATCGGTTTTTATCGGTTTAAACCGAAAACTCGAACCCTACTTGTAACCTACTATAGACCCTTTCTTCAAGGGCGCCGCCATCTTGAATTATCGTCACTTCCAGTATGGGCGAAAACATTGTTTTGCCGTCGCCACGCCAATAGAATGCATTTAGGAGAAAAGCGTAACCGTCACCCATTCTCGTTTTCTCTCCCCTCTATTTTTTTACTGCTTGCAGGTTGAAACGTTTAATATTTTTTCGTCGTCCATACCGGATATGCCTACTTGGCGGTCGGGGGCGAGAGTAAGCGGAAAAGGTCTATAGGTGAATGGTGCGCGACCAAAAAAATCCGCCTGGTCCTGGTATCGAACCAGAGGCCTCTCCATTTCCAATGGAGCGCACTACCAGGTGAGCTAACCAGGAGTCAGACGTCGGTTGAGCAAACGGGTTTTATCAGCTTCCAGTCTAACACCAACAAGGGTGAACGGCCTGCGATCTTTAAGGTTATGATGATAATGCAATTAATGCAAAGGTGCAATCAAGCTGGACAAGAATGACGATAATAATCTGCGGAGAAGGGGAACAAAGGGGACAAAGGGCAAACACAAATCTCCAAACACAGCTAGGTGACTGGTGCGCGACCGAAAAAATCCGCCTGGTCCTGGTATCGAACCAGAGACCTCTCCATTTCCAGTGGAGATCACTACCAACTGAGCTAACCAGGAGTGTAGACGTCGGTAGAGCAAACAGGTTTTATCAGCTTCCAGTCTAACACCAGCAAAGGTGAACGGCCTGCGTTTTTAAGGTTATGATGATAATGCAATTAATGCAAAGTTCCAAGCGAGCTGGACAAGAATGACGATAATAACCCCTGGAGAAGGGGAAGAAGGGGGGCAAATGACAAACACAATTCTCCAAACACGGCTAGGTTGACTGGTGCGCGACTGAAAAGATCGCCTGGTCGCAGTATCGAACCACTGAACATCGTCGTTTTTGTCAACCTTGTCCAGCTCGTTTTCACCTTAACATTAATTGCATTATCACCATAACATTAAAATGGCCGGACGTTCACCCTTCTTGGAGTTAGGCTGATGGCAGCTGGTAAAACCCGTGTGCTCTACTGACGTTTAAGAACTGGTTAGCTCAGTTAGTAAAGCGCTTAAGTGGAAATGGAGAGAACCCTGGTTTGATACCAGGACCAGGCGGATTTTTTCGGTCGCGCACAAGTCACCTAGCTGTGTTTGCAGATTTCTGTTTGTCCTTTGTCCCCCATGTTCCCATTCTCCAGCGACCATTGTCGTAATCTTGTCCAGCTCGCTTGCACCAATTGCACTAATTGCATTATCATCAAAAGATACGATTGTTTGAGCATGCTCCTGCATGTATGGGGTTAATTAAAAGAATATGTTGATCTAAACGGGGCGATATATGGTGAGCTGACCGTAAGAAAAGTCTTTAAGAGCTGAAGAGCTATGGTAGAGTTCGCGAATAAATGATAGGCGCGCAAGATGCCTTCTGGTACGAAGGGGTGATAAGTTAAGTCGATGTTTTATACGGGTTAGACTATAGTAAAGCGGGAATAGTCACGAACTATGAAACGAACGAACTACATACACTCTAAAAACGATCGGTGAGTTCAGTTTCTGCCGAACACAGGGACAGACAATCACAGCGAAGAATAAAGGGATCAAATGGAAAACAACCGAAGGTTCGCAGTGAATTTCGACTCGAATAAACACTCAATGCCTCGTATTTCTCTTATATATAAAACAACGATGTAAACTTAAAAGTAACTTCCTCAAACGAAGTTTCGAAGAGATGCATAGGCGAGCATATGCATTTATACTTAATACCTTCGATGGAATAGTTTCGCATATGCAAGTATATGCACTTAAACTTAATAACTTCGATGGGAAGATAGTTTCTTATAACTCCTCGAGTTCGATGTTTCTCTGAGTTTATGAGAAACTCTATTATGTTAAATAAAAACTTAAACTTCGTAAGTTGATGGGTCCAACACAAGTTACACGAAAGCTTAAATCGTTATTTTTACTAGCCTCGAAGCCTCTCTTTTATATTGTGCAGGTATACTTCCCATTTCTCGACCACACATAAACTGAAGTGAATTCAAATTCGATGAACAGTAGTTCGAATCTAATTTATAATTATTCGCCCATAATGGTCACTCCGTGCGAATGAAACCGAACGGCGTTCAGAGTCAAGCAAAACGACCAAAATTGGATCGAAATCTAACGACGAAACTGGGAGCGTGCAGATAAAACGAAAACTCAACCTCAGAATCCAATCAAAGGTCGCTTTGGCGACGCGCGGCACGCGATGCGAAAAGAAAACTCAAAGCTGAACAAGCCTAGGCTGGAATCTCCATTTAATTGAAACGATCTAGGCATTCGTCGTTTTGGCGTACCCAATTACAGCAAAAGAATTCCGGTAAGCAGCAGAAAACATTCCTAACAACACAAAATGAGAAGACAGCATGCAGAATAACTTTCGGGAGCGAATTGTATGACACTTAGACTTTAGACGCAAAAGGAAGGTGACCGTGCTAAGCTGAATAAGCATTGTCTTTATTTAGAAAGCAAGTCATTGTGACGTCATTTTACGTACCGTAGAAGTTCGTTGGTTTTGGTAAAGCAGTTTATTTAATCTCACCCTGATCACCGTCTCTCATAGACGCATAAAGTCGCTTATATGGGACATAAAAGCCGTCCAGGTGAACAGAGAAATGCACACGCTTACCATGTTTTGTATTGAACAAAATAAAGTAAATTGAGCGCGTGTAAAGGAACCTGTTCACTTGCTGTATGCTTTAAAATATTTTTCATGGGTTCTTTCCTGAAGGCTGCATGCCAATCTGGTGGGTGCTATACTCACTGCGCGACAATTTGTTTTTATTAAGTGCATCTTAACAAAAAAGGATTGTAGAAGAGTTTGGTTTTAAGAAATAAAACAGATTTTTTATAGATCACTCCACTTCCACGAAAATTTCAACACAGAACAAAAATGTCAAGCAAATTTGTTTAATTGGTGTAGTGATACACAAACCTTTCGAGATAAAAAAAAATATCGTAATTGAACCAAGTTAAAGGAAACCTGTGACGCAATTGCGGTGTTCGCATTTCTCTCTCTCTGTCTCTCTCTCTCTCTCTCTCATATATATATATATATATATATATATATATATATATATATATATATATAGTATTTTTTGGAATCGAAATGAGCCTGGTGACGTAAATATTGCGTAAACAAACAAAAAACAACAAAAATTTTTTTTACAAACGTGTTTTATAGAGGAACTTCAAAAATGTATTTTAGGTAAGTTATGTCTATCATTTAGGAGGTTCCTGTGGAGGTTGCCTATACCTAAGAGCAAACTGATTTTTAAGATTAATTTACTCTTGAAACGCGAAGTCAGCACGCAAACGTGAGCCGTAAAAAACAAACAGAAGGAGGTCAATTAAAAGCAAAAATTGTCACTACGAAAACGAAGACGAGTGTTCCGGCACGGCGCAGACATAGAGAGCTGCATACGTCATCTAAGTCATCTACTCCAAAATAACTTTGACGAGCGCATGGGCTTGAGCGAAACAGAACCCTGCGCGCTTGGCGAGGCTTCCAAGTTGGATTGTCTGCGTGTAGGGACGAATCGCTTTGTCTCCTGTCTTCTGTCAACGTTTGCTCGATTGCTTCTTTGTCCTCGTATAGTTTGCTTTCTGTCCTTTCAGGGACATGCAGCTGTATCGCCGGCCAAACAATGGGGATTCGGCGCAAGGTGCTCGATCCTGTTCACTCCTCGCGCTGCTCTTTGTAGTTGACACTCCAATAGTTCACCCAGCTAAGACCAGCAAAGACAAAGGGTCGTTGCGTGCCGATACCAAAGCGGGCCTTCCAAGGGCGATCGTATACGCAATCTTCACAAAGGTATGTTATGACGACAAAAAATAAGTCTAAAAAAGTTAAAAAATCATGCTTTTTTAAAAATTAGGTGGCAGAGATTGATTTAAATCAAATTCCTTTAATTCATATCAGAGTATTTTGATTTAGAATTACTGTGGCTAGAAAACAGTCACTCTTCACCGCTAGATGTATTCTTCAACAGGGCAGATTGATTTATAAATTCGGCGGATCATTAATAACAACGCGGAAGAAACAATTAATTTAAATGCAAAGTACAATCTAATTAAGAACTTTTTATTTGTGTAATCACTGCCATACTAGAACAACAACATCTTGATTTTGTTTAGTTAGATATAAAGTTTATTTGATTATTCTTTCGCGTTCCGACTTTATTGCTAACATGACATTGCATTTCTATGATTTCGTTACTTTCTTTTTGGTTCTCATTGTGTTGGAATAGGCCGTGTAGCTCACGAACGAAGTGGAAGATATAAAGATAAACCAAGCTCAACGCTTGAATTTAACATATAATTTTCCTCCTGTTCAGCCATACATATTTTTTCTTGGTTGATGCTTCGCTTTAGGGGCCCTATATAGGTGAGTATTAAGATTGAATTGAATTGGTTTATTCAGACACAGGGTCTCGGATGACAGGCAAAAGGCAGATGGGTTCTGCCTGACTTGGCCCCTATCACCAGTTTACACTGCTCAGCGTATAGTACGACACGCTGTAACATAAACACAGAAACCACGAGGAAACAGAACGGCCCACAAAGTAAAGATCAAAACAACATAACTTATACAGTAGTCATGTCATAACAATTTTCGGGGACACAGGATGCACTAGGTCATAAATGAAGCTCAACCATTGGATACAAACACTTTTTAAAAACATTCATTCAATGGGACATGATAGAAGGTACCGTTTTATATTTCTTTTTTAAAAGGTATGCTTTTTGAGCCGCATTCATGAATCATTTCTCTTACGGCCAGATGTTTATTTAAGTGAAATCAGGAATTAAGTACGCTAATTGAGTATGTCCGTAATTCGTCCTTGACCAAGGTATTCTATAAGAGAGTCATACCGAAGATTGTATTGTATATTTCTAGGAAGGAATGCGTCAAAAAAAGTGGACTGGTCACGATTGAACTCATTAAAAATGAAGAGATTGAAAGTTTTAAGCTGGAATAACTGACTAATATTAAGGAAGCTATGTTTTAGAAAAAAGGCGTTGTGGTCGGTGCGCTGAAGATTTTCAATACGCCGTACTGTCTCTTTTTGCAAAACAAACAGTCTATCAATATTTGTCTTAGTCGTTGAACCTCCAGACTAGCAGACAGTAATGAAGGTGGGAATGAACTAGTGAATAATACAAATCGACGTGCTATAGCCATTCGGGACAAGTGTTCTTATTTTGTA